>ONZH01003444.1:0-18469 GCA_900303285.1 Rhinella marina
TCCTTGAAATTTGTTTGTCTGCAGCTTCTTGCAGCTGCTGTTACGGTGCCACTCTGTGGCCTTGAAATTTATTTGACTGCTGCCTCTTGCAGCTGCTGTTACGGTGCCACTCTGTGGCCTTGAAAATTGTTTGACTGCTGCCTCTTGCAGCTGCTGTTAGAGTGCCACTCTGTGGCCTTGAAATTTGTTCGACTGCTGCTGCCTCTTGCAGCTGCTGTTACGGTGCCACTCTATGGCCTTGAAATTTGTTCTGCTGCTGCCTCTGTCTGCTGCTGTTACAGTGCCACTATGTGGCCTTGAAATTTGTTCGACTGCTGCTGCCTCTTGCAGCTGCTGTTACGGTGCCACTCTATGGCCTTGAAATTTGTTCTGCTGCTGCCTCTTGCTGCTGCTGTTACAGTGCCACTCTGTGGCCTTGAAATTTGTTCGAGTGCTGCTGCCTCTTGCAGCTGCCTCTTGCAGCTGCTGTTACAGTGACACTCTGTGGCCTTGAAATTAGTTTTGCTACTGCCTCTTGCAGCTTCTGTTACGGTGCCACTCTGTGGCCTAGCAAATGTATTCGACTGCTGCTGCCTCTTGCAGCTGCTATTAAAGTGCCATTCTGTGGCCTAGCAAATGTATTCGACTACTGCTGCCTCTTGCAGCTGCTGTTACGGTACCACTCTGTGGCCTTGAAATTTGTTCAACTGCTGCTGCCTCTTGCAGCTGCTGTTACGATACCACTCTGTGTCCTTGAAATTTGTTCAACTGCTGCTTCCTCTAGCAGCTGCTGTCACTGTGCCACTCTGTAGCCTTGAAATTTGTTTGACTGCTGCCTCTTGCGGTTGCTGTTACGATGCCACTCTATGGCCTCTAAATTTGTTCAACTGCTGCCTCTTGCAGCTGTTGTTACGGTGCTACTCTGTGGCCTTGAAATTTATTCGACTGCTGCCTCTTGCAGCTGCTGTTACAGTTTTACTCTGTGGCCTTGAAATTTGTTTGACTGCTGCCTTTTGCAGCCGCTGTTACGGTGCCACTCGGTGGCCTTGAAATTAGTTCGACTGCTGCTGCCTCTTGCAGCTGCGGTTACGATGCCACTCTGTGGCCTTGAAATTTGTTTGACTGCTGCCTCTTGCAGCTGCTGTTACAGTACCACTCTGTGGGCTTGAAATTTGTTTGACTGCTGCCTCTTGCAGCTGCTGTTACGGTGCCACTCTGTGGCCTTGAAATTTGTTCGACTGCTGCTGCCTCTTGCAGCTTCTGTTACGGTGCAACTCTGTGGCCTAGCAAATGTTTTCGACTGCTGCCTCTTGCAGCCACTGTTACAGTGCCACTCTGTGGCCTTGAAATGTATTCGACTGCTGCCTCTTGCAGCTACTGTTACGGTGCCATTCGGTGGCCTAGCAAATGTATTTGACTGCTGCTGCCTCTTGCAGCTGCTGTTACAGTGCCACCCTGTGGCCTTAAAATTTGTTTGACTGCTGCCTCTTGCAGCTGCTGTTACGGTGCCACTCTATGGCCTTGAAATTTGGTCTACTGCTGCTTCTTGCAGCTGCTGTTACTGTGCAACTCTGTGGCACTGAAATTTGCTCGACTGCTGCTGCCTCCTGTAGCTGCTGTCACGGTGCAACTTTGTGGCCTTGAAATTTGTTCTGCTGCTGCCTCTTGAAGCTGCTGTTACGGTGCCACTCTGTGTGCTTGAAATTTGTTTGACTGCTGCCTCTTGCAGCTGCTGCTACGGTACTACTCTGTGGCCTTGAAATTTGTTCGACTGCTGCTGCCTCTTGCAGCTGCTGTTACGGTGCCACTCTGTGGCCTTGAAATTTGTTCTGCTGCTGCCTCTTGCTGCTGCTGTTACGGTGCCACTCTGTGGCCTTGAAATTTGTTCGACTGCTGCTGCCTCTTGCAGCTGGTGTCACGGTGCAACTCTGTAGCCTTGAAATTTGTTCTGCTGCTGCCTTTTGCTGCTGCTGTTATGGTGCCACTGTGTGGCCTTGAAATTTGTTCAACTGCTGCTGCCTCTTGCAGCTGCTGTTACGGTGCCACTCTGTGGCCTTGAAATTTGTTCGACTGCTGCCTCTTGCAGCTGCTGTTACGGTGCCACTTTGTGGCCTTGAAATTAGTTCTGCTGCTGCCTCTTGCAGCTTCTATTACGGTTCCACTCTGTGGCCTAGCAAATGTATTCGACTGGTGCTGCGTCTTGCAGCTTCTGTTATGGTGCCACTCTGTGGCCTAGCAAATGTATTCAATGCTGCTGCCTCTTTCAGCTGCTGTTACGGTGACACTTTGTGGCCTTGAAGTTTGTTCGACTGCTGCTGCCTCTTGCAGCTGCTGTTACAGTGACACTCTGTGGCCTTGAAATTAGTTTTACTACTGCCTCTTGCAGCTTCTGTTACGGTGCCACTTTGTGGCCTAGCAAATGTATTCGACTGCTGCTGCCTCTTGCAGCTGCTGTTACGGTGCCACTCTGTGGTCTAGCAAATGTATTCGACTGCCGCTGCCTCTTGCAGCTGCTGTTACAGTACCACTCTCTGGCCTTGAAATTTGTTCGACTGTTGCTGCCTCTTGCAGCTGCTGTTACGATACCACTCTGTGGCCTTGAAATTTGTTTGACTGCAGACTCTTGCAGCTGCTGTTACGGTGCCACTCTGTGGCCTTAAAATTTGTTTGACTGCTGCCTCTTGCAGCTGCTGTTACAGTGCCACTGTGTGGCCTTGAAATTTGTTCGACTGCAGCTGCCTCTTGCAGCTGCTGTTACGGTGCCACTCTATGGCCTTGAAATTTGTTTGACTGCTGCCTCTTGCAGTTGCTGTTACGATGCCACTCTATGGCCTCTAAATTTGTTCAACTGCTGCCTCTTGCAGCTGCTGTTACGGTGCCACTCTGTGGCCTTGAAATTTATTTGACTGCTGCCTCTTGCAGCTGCTGTTACAGTTTCACTCTGTGGCCTTGAAATTTGTTTGACTGCTGCCTCTTGCAGCCGCTGTTACGTTGCCAATCGGTGGCCTTGAAATTTCTTCGACTGCTGCTGCCTCTTGCAACTGCTGTTACGATGCCACTCTGTAACCTTGAAATTTGTTTGACTGCTGCCTCTTGCAGCTGCTGTTACGGTGCCACTCTGTGGGCTTGAAATTTGTTTGACTGCTGCCTCTTGCAGCTGCTATTACGGTGCCACTCTGTGGCCTTGAAATTTGTTCGACTGCTGCTGCCTCTTGCAGCTGCTGTTATGGTGCCACTCTGTGGCCTAACAAATGTTTTCGACTGCTGCCTCTTGCAGCTGCTGTTACAGTGACACTCTGAGGCCTTGAAATTAGTTTTGCTACTGCCTCTTGCAGCTTCTGTTACGGTGCCACTCTGTGGCCTAGCAAATGTATTCGACTGCTGCTGCCTCTTGCAGCTGCTATTAAGGTGCCATTCTGTGGCCTTGAAATTTGTTCAACTGCTGCTGCCTCTTGCACCTGCTGTTACGGTACAACTCTGTGGCCTTGAAATTTGTTCAACTGCTGCTGCCTCTTGCAGCTGCTGTTACGATACCACTCTGTGTCCTTGAAATTTGTTTGACTGCAGCCTCTTGCAGCTGCTTTTACGGTGCCACTCTGTGGCCTTGAAATTTATTTGACTGCTGCCTCTTGCAGCTGCTGTTAAGGTGCCACTCTATGGCCTTGAAATTTGTTCTGCTGCTGCCTCTTGCAGCTGCTGTTAGAGTGCCACTCTGTGGCCTTGAAATTTGTTCAACTGCTGCTTCCTCTAGCAGCTGCTGTAACTGTGACACTCTGTGGCCTTGAAATTTGTTTGACTGCTGCCTCTTGCGGTTGCTGTTATGATGCCACTCTATGGCCTCTAAATTTGTTCAACTGCTGCCTCTTGCAGCTGCTGTTACGGTGCCACTCTGTGGCCTTGAAATTTATTCGACTGCTGCCTCTTGCAGCTGCTGTTACAGTTTTACTCTGTGGCCTTGCAATTTGTTTGACTGCTGCCTCTTGCAGCTGCTGTTACGGTGCCACTCTGTGGCCTTGAAATTTATTCGACTGCTGCCTCTTGCAGCTGCTGTTACAGTTTTACTCTGTGGCCTTGAAATTTGTTTGACTGCTGCCTCTTGCAGCTGCTGTTACGGTGCCACTCTGTGGGCTGGAAATTTGTTTGACTGCTGCCTCTTGCAGCTGCTGTTACGGTGCCACTCTGTGGCCTTGAAATTTGTTCGACTGCTGCTGCCTCTTGCAGCTTCTTTTACGGTGCCACTCTGTGGCCTAGCAAATGTTTTCGACTGCTGCCTTTTGCAGCCGCTGTTACAGTGCCACTCTGTGGCCTTGAAATGTATTCGACCGCTGCCTCTTGCAGCTACTGTTACGGTGCCACTCGGTGGCCTAGCAAATGTATTCGACTGCTGCTGCCTCTTGCAGCTGCTTTTATAATGCCACTCGTTGGCCTTGAAATTTGTTTGACTGCTGCCTCTTGCAGCTGCTGTTACGGTCCCACTCTTTGACCTTCAAAATTGTTTGACTGCTGCCTCTTGCAGCTGTTGTTACAGTGCCACCCTGTGGCCTTGAAATTTGTTCGACTGCTGCTGCCTCTTGTAGCTGCTGTTACGGTGCCACTCTATGGCCTTGAAATTTGTTCTGCTGCTGCCTCTTGCTGCTGCTTTTACAGTTCCACTCTGTGGCCTTGAAATCTGTTTGACTGCTGCTGCCTCTTGCAGCTGCTGTTATGGTGCCACTCTATGGCCTTGAAATTTGTTCTGCTGCTGCCTCCTGCTGATGCTGTTACAGTTTCACTCTGTGGCCTTGAAATTTGTTTGACTGCTGCCTCTTGCAGCCGCTGTTACGGTGCCACTCGGTGGCCTTGAAATTAGTTCGACTGCTGCTGCCTCTTGAAGCTGCTGTTACGGTGCCACTCTGTGGGCTTGAAATTTGTTTGACTGCTGCCTCTTGCAGCTGCTGTTACGGTGCCACTCTGTGGCCTTGAAATTTGTTCGACTGCTGCTGCCTCTTGCAGCTGCTGTTACGGTGCCACTCTATGGCCTTGAAATTTGTTCTGCTGCTGCCTCTTGCTGCTGCTGTTACGGTGCCACTCTGTGGCCTTGAAATTTGCTCGACTGCTGCTGCCTCTTGCAGCTGCTGTCACGGTGCAACTCTGTGGCCTTGAAATTTGTTCGACTGCTGCCTCTTTCAGCTGCTGTTACAGTGCCACTCTGTGGCCTTGAAATTTGTTCAACT
This sequence comes from Rhinella marina, assembly GCA_900303285.1. Taxonomy (NCBI): domain Eukaryota; kingdom Metazoa; phylum Chordata; class Amphibia; order Anura; family Bufonidae; genus Rhinella; species Rhinella marina. The sequence goes on from ONZH01003444.1 coordinate 5,193, forward strand.
GCGGCTGCCTCTTGCAGCTGCTGTTACGGTGCCACTCTGTGGCCTAGCAAATGTTTTCGACTGCTGCCTCTTGCAGCTGCTGTTACGGTGCCACTTTGTGGCCTTGAAATTAGTTCTGCTGCTGCCTCTTGCAGCTTCTGTTACGGTTCCACTCTGTGGCCTAGCAAATGAATTTGACTGCTGCTGCGTCTTGCAGCTTCTGTTATGGTTCCACTCTGTGGCCTAACAAATGTATTCAATGCTGCTGCCTCTTTCAGCTGCTGTTACAGTGCCACTTTGTGGCCTTGAAGTTTGTTCGACTGCTGCTGCCTCTTGCAGCTGCTGTTACCATACCACTCTGTGGCCTTGAAATTTGTTCGACTGCTGCTGCCTCTTGCAGCTGCTGTCACGGTGCAACTCTGTGGCCTTGAAATTTGTTCGACTGCTGCCTCTTTCAGCTGCTGTTACAGTGCCACTCTGTGGCCTTGAAATTTGTTCAACTGCGGCTGCCTCTTGCAGCTGCTGTTACGGTGCCACTCTGTGGCCTAGCAAATGTTTTCGACTGCTGCCTCTTGCAGCTGCTGTTACGGTGCCACTTTGTGGCCTTGAAATTAGTTCTGCTGCTGCCTCTTGCAGCTTCTGTTACGGTTCCACTCTGTGGCCTAGCAAATGAATTCGACTGCTGCTGCGTCTTGCAGCTTCTGTTATGGTTCCACTCTGTGGCCTAGCAAATGTATTCAATGCTGCTGCCTCTTTCAGCTGCTGTTACAGTGCCACTTTGTGGCCTTGAAGTTTGTTCGACTGCTGCTGCCTCTTGCAGCTGCTGTTACGATACCACTCTGTGGCCTTGAAATTTGTTTGACTGCTGCCTCTTGCAGCTGCTGTTACAGTGCCACTGTGTGGCCTTGAAATTTGTTCGACTGCTGCTGCCTCTTGCAGCTGCTGTTACGGTGCCACTCTATGGCCTTGAAATTTGTTCTGCTGCTGCCTCTTGCAGCTGCTGTTAGAGTGCCACTCTGTGGCCTTGAAATTTGTTCAACTGCTGCTTCCTTTAGCAGCTGCTGTCACTGTGCCACTCTATGGCCTTGAAATTTGTTCTGCTGCTGCCTCTTGCAGCTGCTGTTACTGTGCAACTCTGTGGCACTGAAATTTGCTCGACTGCTGCTGCCTCTTGTAGCTGCTGTCACGGTGCAACTCTGTGGCCTTGAAATTTGTTCTGCTGCTGCCTCTTGCTGCTGCTGTTACGGTGCCACTCTGTGGCCTTGAAATTTGTTTGACTGCTGCCTCTTGCAGCTGCTGTTATGGTGCCACTCTGTGGCCTAGCAAATGTTTTCGACTGCTGCCTCTTGCAGCTGCTGTTACAGTGACACTCTGTGGCCTTGAAATTAGTTTTGCTACTGCCTCTTGCAGCTTCTGTTACGGTGCCACTTTGTGGCCTAGCAAATGTATTCGACTGCTGCTGCCTCTTGCAGCTGCTGTTACGATACCACTCTGTGGCCTTGAAATTTGTTTGACTGCTGCCTCTTGCAGCTGCTGTTACAGTGCCACTGTGTGGCCTTGAAATTTGTTCGACTGCTGCTGCCTCTTGCAGCTGCTGTTACGGTGCTACTCTATGGCCTTGAAATTTGTTCTGCTGCTGCCTCTTGCAGCTGCTGTTAGATTGCCACTCTGTGGCCTTGAAATTTGTTCAACTGCTTCTTCCTCTAGCAGCTGCTGTCACTGTGCCACTTTGTGGACTTGAAATTTGTTTGACTGCTGCCTCTTGCAGTTGCTGTTACGATGCCACTCTATGGCCTCTAAATTTGTTCAACTGCTGCCTCTTGCAGCTTCTGTTACGGTGCCACTTTGTGGCCTAGCAAATGTATTCGACTGCTGCTGCCTCTTGCAGCTGCTGTTACGGTGCCACTCTGTGGTCTAGCAAATGTATTCGACTGCTGCTGCCTCTTGCAGCTGCTGTTACAGTACCACTCTCTGGCCTTGAAATTTGTTCGACTGTTGCTGCCTCTTGCAGCTGCTGTTACGATACCACTCTGTGGCCTTGAAATTTGTTTGACTGCAGACTCTTGCAGCTGCTGTTACGGTGCCACTCTGTGGCCTTAAAATTTGTTTGACTGCTGCCTCTTGCAGCTGCTGTTTACAGTGCCACTGTGTGGCCTTGAAATTTGTTCGACTGCAGCTGCCTCTTGCAGCTGCTGTTACGGTGCCACTCTATGGCCTTGAAATTTGTTTGACTGCTGCCTCTTGCAGTTGCTGTTACGATGCCACTCTATGGCCTCTAAATTTGTTCAACTGCTGCCTCTTGCAGCTGCTGTTACGGTGCCACTCTGTGGCCTTGAAATTTATTTGACTGCTGCCTCTTGCAGCTGCTGTTACAGTTTCACTCTGTGGCCTTGAAATTTGTTTGACTGCTGCCTCTTGCAGCCACTGTTACGTTGCCAATCGGTGGCCTTGAAATTTCTTCGACTGCTGCTGCCTCTTGCAGCTGCTGTTACGATGCCACTCTGTGGCCTTGAAATTTGTTTGACTGTTGCCTCTTGCAGCTGCTGTTACGGTGCTACTCTGTTGCCTTGAAATTTGTTTGACTGCTGCCTCTTGCAGCTGCTATTACGGTGCCCACTCTGTGGCCTTGAAGTTTTGTTCGACTGCTGCTGCCTCTTGCAGCTGCTGTTATGGTGCCACTCTATGGCCTTGAAATTTGTTCTGCTGCTGCCTCTTGCTGCTGCTGTTACGGTGCCATTCTGTGGTCTTGAAATTTGTTCGACTGTTGCCTCTTGCAGCTGCTGTTACGGTGCCACTCTGTGGCCTTGAAATTTGTTCGACTGCTGCATCTTGCAGCTGCTGTTACGGTGCCACTCTGTGGCCTTGAAATTTGTTCAACTGCGGCTGCCTCTTGCAGCTGCTCTTACGGTGCCACTCTGTGGCCTAGCAAATGGTTTCGACTGCTGCCTCTTGCAGCTGCTGTTACAGTGCCACTTTGTGGCCTTGAAATTGGTTCTGCTGCTGCCTCTTGCAGCTTCTGTTACGGTGCCACTCTGTGGCCTAGCAAATGTTTTCGACGGCTGCTGCGTCTTGCAGCTTCTGTTATGGTGCCACTCTGTGGCCTAGCTAATGTATTCAATGCTGCTGCCTCTTTCAGCTGCTGTTACTGTGCCGCTTTGTGGCCTTGAAGTTTTTTCGACTGCTGCTGCCTCTTGCAGCTGCTGTTACGGTGCCACTCTGTGGCCTTGAAATTTGTTCGACTACTGCTGCCTCTTGCAGCTGCTGTTACGGTGCCACTCTATGGCCTTGAAATTTGTTCTGCTGCTGCCACTTGCAGCTGCTGTTACTGTGCAACTCTGTGGCACTGAAATTTGCTCAATTGCTGCTGCCTCTTGCTGCTGCTGTTATGGTGCCACTCGTTGGCCTAGTAAATTGATTTGAATTTTTTGGACTTTCTGCTCGGCAGCAGCATGTCAGTCGTAAATATTCCATTATTCAAAGCTCAAGGACACAGAGTTTGTTTGTTTTGAACACTCGAATATTTAAAAGTAAACGATTCCGGCCCCCGGGACACTCAGCGATGAGCATGGGGGAGGCGAGAGGCAGGGACTCCAACAGGTGGTAGCTCAGCTCCCTGCAGACCGCCAGCTCAATCTCAAGATGGAACTCTGAACTTTCTTGGCGTCTTGGGTCAATACTGACATTCTGTCACAATCAAGGCAAAGCTGGAGCCTTCACTGCACCTCCTCTGTCTTATGTTCCCGTCCGCTGGCATAACCAGCCCCGATACTGAACATATGCTACAGTTGATCTTAACCAAAAGGCCGAGAATTTTTTATTACGGTCTGCTCTTCAGGGTATGTCATCATGCCACTCTCCAGCCTAATGCTGCTGTCACCACTGACTCCACATGCAGTCTTTTAGCTGCCGCTACGTAAAAATTAGGTAATTGTGCTACTCTGTGGCTTCCAAATTGTACTACTACTTCCACTGCTGCTGCCACTTCCAGGGTCTGTCATTCTGCCACTCTGTGGCCTACTCATGCTGCTGCCACCTGGCCACACTGTCGTCGTGCCACTCTATAGTCTGCTGATGCTGCTGCCACTGCTATCTCCAACTTGTCTGAGGGAGCTCTGCTTGTATAAGCGTGTAATAGAACAGGTTCTGTCGAAATGTATGTGGAATCAGTGAATTGGTGTAAAAGGCGTGTGTGCGCTTTTAGCGCTCTAGTAGGATCTTGGGCCTCTGCACGATTCTTTATAGCTGTGGCTAACATAGACCTGTAAGGCTGAGTTCAGACTTGAGTTCTTTGGTGAGTTTTGGCCCCTTAACTGCCCAAATACATAAAAGCGTGCAGCGATTCTAAGAGTGAAGCCTGTTATGTGCATGTGACACTGTCTTACAGTATTCTTTCACTACCACAGTAGACTCCCTATTCGTGTTGAGCGAGCATGCTCGGCCAAACTCGTTGTTCGGCCGAGCATGCCTACGCTCGGCTCCGCTCGGTGTTCAGCCGAACACCAAGTGTACTGAAGCGCATTGCTCGCAATGCTGCAATGTTGATTTGTACGTTAATGCTACGTATTGTATGCTAATGCGTATGAATTTGTATGCTAATGCGTACAAATTTTGTTAATTAGCATACTTTTACGAGCGAAAGGAGTAAAAGAGGAGAAGTCGTGATTCTGACCTTTTTCTATTAACCAGACACCCTCCCCTCTTCCGAGCAGGGGGGTGCCTGGTTTAGTCCCATTGACAAACATTATGCTCGAGTGCTCGGCCAGAGCACCTGAGCATACGAGTACAGAGATGCTCGCTCAACACTACTCCCTATGCGTATTACTGCAAGGCACAGTGTTCTACACCACTATCCAGGCTCTCTGCAGCCTGGAAGTAGCCGTTTTTTTACGTGATTCGCAACAAATTTATTCGGATCGAATCAAATCTTTTCGGAAAATTCGGCGAACTAGCCGAATCGAATTTTTGAAAAAATTCACTCATCTCTACCAGTAATCATCAGACTGCTTGATGTCAACAATACAACTATCACTGATTAAGTAAGCGAGTCGACAGGTCGCTGTTCTGGCCAGCGTGCCCAAGGAGCCAGTCCCCCACTGAGACAATTGTGTGTCGTGGCCTGTGTTACCATCTTCATCATCCTCTTGCTCCTCCGACTCCTCTTCCTCCTCCAGTGACAGCACCTCCTTCTCCTCCCTCATGGGAGTTTCTCATTGTGGTTTCCCAACAGCTACAAGGCGGACAGCAAGATGCATTATCTGCTCTTCCTCCTCCATCACCACCTGTTGCATGATCATCAGCATCGTTTCAAAAATGAGGGGGATGAAAGACAACTGCAGTATGAATAGTATGAGCTGCTGTTGCCCAACCTGGAAACAACACATGATTCCTGCTGAGGCAATCTGGAGCATGACAAAATTGTTCATGGCTTTCCGCTGCTCATACAGAAACTCGAGCATGTGCATTGTTGAATTCCAGTGAGTTGGAATATTGCAAATTAAGTGGTGTATCTACAGACCATTCAGATGCTGAAAGTCCAGGAGAGCATTCCTCGCCTTGTGAGAACGGCTGAAAAGAGGAACAAACTCCAGGACATTGCCAGCACCTTACACAAGAAATTGTAGTTTTTTAAAAGGCCGTGCAGGGAGCATTTGTTATTCCCCCAGGTTCAGGGAGGCCTGTATGTTGTGGCCAGTGTCACTGACCACCTTACCCGGTTGAAGTTGGCAGGGTGACAGCCAGCAGGATGTTTGCTGCTTGATGTACTTTAGCAACTGTTTACCTGTTTGGCTACTCTCGCCCAGGCAAATCAGCTCGAACAAAGCATGGCAACAAGCGACTTGACACAGGTTATAGGAAAGGGAGGCAGTGGGAGCGGCGCTTTGCCCTGCTGCTGTTGGGGACAGGAGTGTGTCCATGGAAAAGGAGGCGGAGAATGTGGATAAGTGCCTGTTGTGGGAGCCAGCCAGATGATATAGTGGGGAGGGAGTCAAACCTAGTCAACGTTTTTGGGGCTGCTGTCAGTCACTCTGAAGTTACCTCCACCTCCTGCTGTGACTGTGAGTGGAGGAGTGAGCCATCCGATCTCATCCTCTTTCTCCTCAATGATAATGTTGCAATTTTCCGAAGTATGGGACAACTGTGGCCTACTACTGATACTACTACTTCTGGCCAGATAGCTGGTGTTAGTACTACCCCCACATTATAGCTTTGGGTCTTTTGTCTGGAACCATTCTGTAGCCATTCTGACATTATTGGGCCCCAATGTACACAGTCACACAAAGAATGGAATGGTTTGCAAATCTGCATTCTGGAAGAAGACAGGGAGGTGCAATATGATGTCCTTCTTGTGTATTGTGTTTTGAAAGACACACAGTCATCTATTTGCTGGTTTGAATAAATTCTACAAACCCACCCCACCCCCCAAAAAAAAAATTGGAACTGTGTGGAGAAAAAAAACAAAATGAATTGAGGCCAGATATCACTTTATCAATCACAGATAATGTTGTGCGCTAACTTGTGTATTGGTGTAGTAATCACCTATATGCTGGTTTAAAAAAAAAAACATTTAATTTTATGGTGGCCATTATGGCACATAACAGGTAGTATTTAGTGTTAGGTTCCCTTCTTGACGTTTGGCAGATAGGTCCAAATAATTTTGTACAAAATATATTTTGCCAGGAATCTCAAATTTACAAAATAAGCTTAGCATTAGCACCAGAAAATGGTTCCTCCTTCAGGTATAAGCCATATACACAACTTTGTGGCCGCTGGCGTGACAGATGGACTTTTTTATTGCTTAAATTGTGCCTCAGTATAATATTCTGCAATGCAGAACTAAATATTTCTGTACAGAAGATTGCTGATGTCTTTATAGTACTAATTATTCTCCAAACTGTATCAGAAAGCTGCCCCTTTCATTCACAAAGTTTGGAGATTTTTGACCTTTCAATTTCCTTTTGCTTATTTTATTTGTTAGTGCTTAGTTTATACGCAAGATCACCCATAATACCATGCAGCTAGCCAATCAGCAGATAACCATCTACTGTGATGTCACAACCCTATAAAAGCCTCATCATACGTGGTTTGCACCATTTGACTGTGAGCTCAGCTTTTGAGAGAGACATGACAAGCGCGAATGCGCTATTCAAACAGCTGATCCTATCACTCCTGACCATCTGATATTGATGACCTATCCTGAGGATAAGCCATTAATATAAAAATCTCAGATAACCCATTTAAAGGGGTTGTGTCACAAAGCATATTCTACATTTTTCGAACCAGCACCTAGATCAGAATAATTTTGTAACTGATCTAGTACAAAATTTAGTACAGCCAATGAGTTATTCAATAAAATGCATCTGTATAGCGCCACCTGCTGTTTCGCCTATTCATTATTTTTTGTCCGCCTCACTGGTCAAACATGCTCAAATTAAATATTCAACTGCCACCAGCCATACAATATTTGCAGAATGTTCTGTTAGAAGCTGTGGTAGACATGGGGAGAGAGCTGCAGCAGAAAGGACATCCCCCCCCAAGCTTCCAGGCTGAAGATAGTCTAGCAGAGCAAAATGAATGTGGAGATCTTTGGGCCTATGTGAGGCACAGGGGGGGTTCTAGCTTTGTTAGCAAGGTATTCTCATGTACTATATACTGTCAGTGTGTTGTTTATTACATCGATCATGCTACAACCCCTTTAATGTCATAAGGTACCTTTAAAGGTATTTTTTTCCTGATACAGAGTTCCACGTCCACTCCAACCCTGTAGTTTGCAATTACATTGCTCTCCACTAGGGGGAAGCCACAGCATTTGGATTTTTTATACAGTTCCTAGAGAACTAAGTGTTAGATGTTTAATCCTGTGCTTGCTTCATGTTATTAAAGGAATATTAAACTTAGAAATGACCACTAACAAGAAGTAAAGGCTCCCTCAGTGTTTGTCGTGCATGATCCTGTAGAAATCATACAGATAACTAGAGATGAGCAAATCATTCAGGAGTCAGGATGCGGAAGGGGAGGGACTGAGGTGAACTCCCACCATCGCTTCCCCTCGTGCTCCATGCCGACTGAGGATCGAGCTTAAGGAGAATGGAGATCCGATCCCCTGGATGACTGAGGTGCTGGAGAGCTGTGACATGCCCTGAGGTGAAGCTGAGCAGGTCGCTGTGTGAGAGGCAGCTTACCTGGCCAGCCGTGGGGAGTTGTCTGCAGCTTATCGGAGGAGCTCTGACGGCGGTCCTGAATCCCGAGCTGGGGTTGCGGTAGTGGAGCGAGGTCGACCCGGCGGTGTCGGTGGCAGAGACGCGAAGGGATCGGCCAGAGGTTGTTTGGAGGCGGCCGGGGCTGAAGGCTGACCCACATGACCGGGTCTCGTGAGACGTGAGCCGGAGCCGGAGCAAGCTGCAGCCCGAGCGGTGAGGAGAGTCTTGTGAGGTCGGAGCCATGAGAGGTCTCCATACCTAAGTATATTTGGCTACCTCATATTTAATATCGGTGTCTGCTTTTGTTTGGTGGATCCTGGCCCCGGCAAGGTTGGGGGCCTACCGTACCAGGGCTGAAGAATCTACTTGGCTGGAGGGCGGCATAGACAATGAGGCCCCAATGAGGCTCTGTGGTAAGGGTAAGAGACCCATTTATTGAATAATTCTTAAAACACCAGTATTGAACACTACTCGAGTCCTGGGGGTAAATTACAGTTTATTTGGTCGCTACCATGATACTAATTTATGGATGAACTAACATTGGTGCAATAGTACTGTCTGCTGGTTTTCATTGTGATATTAACCCCTGGACGAACTAACGAACTAACTCGGGGGTAATAATACCGCAATAACTTTGTGTACCGTCTTCCAATCTATCTCTAACCCCTGGATGAACTCTGTTGCACTAACATTGGTTACGGGTATCTACCGTGACACGAATCTCTGGATGAACTAACTTAGACGCAATAGTATTGGGTACCGTTTCTATTGTGACATTAATTTTTAGAAGAACTAATCCTGGGGCAAGATTATTATGTTCTGGTCTCTATTGTTATACTAACCCTTCGGAGAACTATCTTCTAAATATTGTCACAATTTGATGATCTAGAGTGTTAAAAACCCCCTTTATATGGAGACGGGCGCCGCAACAGTGTCGACTCTAGTTTGCGATTTATATCTATACTGGAACCCCTATTAATTAAATTATTTCCTTCCTAGGTGCTATATGTTTTGCTATAGTAATATGTATATGAGCTTGTTGGATTAGGAGTGGGGGAAAGAGGAAGGGAAAAAAAAAAAAAAAACCCATAGTGGGAAAATTATTGTGGACCAGATAGGTTTGAACTCACTTTTTGCAAATTGTGGGTACTTTTAAGGGGGAAAAGTATTAGGTTAAATTTTGGTCTGAAAGTGAGAGGGGCTCGTCATTGCATAGTATAAACTCAGGGATTTCGATAATTTAACACCTTTCAAATGCCGGCGAAATTGAGGAAATCCCTAAGTCCAAATAAGGAGGGAAAGGATAGTAGGAACGCCTCTAAGATGGATAAATTTCTGTCATCCCCCAATGTTGTGGGGAAAACACGGACAACAAATAAAGGCAAACAAAGTGTGGTAAGTGATAGGCAAACTGAGGCAGACTTGGTAGAAAATCAACCAGCATTAGCTGAGATATTGCAAGGAGTAAATAAATGTAATAATTCGATCGAGGGCCTGACAAAACAAGTAACTTCCGTGTCTATGGACATAACATTAGTTCGGGAAGATTTATCCAAAATTAATAAGAGGTGTAGCGAGATTGAAGATCGTGTGGGGACCCTAGAAGATGAGATGGTACAATTGAAAAAGGCGGTTGAGACGCTGGTTAATGAAAAGGAATCCTTGAGAAAGAAATTGGTAGACATGGAAAATCGCTCTAGGCGATCAAATGTGAGAATAATTGGGCTCCCGGAGGGAAGCGAGAAACCAGATCCTGTAAAGTTTGTTCAGGAGTGGGTGAGGGGGTGGATGGGTGAGGGTCTGTCCCCACACTTCATAATTGAAAGAGCACATCGTATCCCTATGAGAGAACCTGTACAGAAAAAACCACGAACATTGTTGATCAAAATATAATCGTCAAGGGATAGAGATGCAATCCTCCGGAAGGCAAGGAGTATTGGGGCGATTCAATACAATAATGCTAAAATCCTCCTTTTTCCTGATTTTGCTGAAGAAACTCAGCGGGAAAGAATAACATTTACTACAGTAAAAAAACGGCTTTATAAAAATCAAATTAAGTTTGCATTGCTGTTTCCCACAAAATTGAGAGTGATTCACCTGGGAAAAATGTGGTTTTTCTCTACACCTCAGGAGGTTGAAGATTGGATGGATACAAATGGAGTGAAAAAATGTTAGGTTTCTTCTTTGCTTGGTAAATTGTCGGTGTGGGGGGGGGGAGGGGGGGAGATAACCGAAGCGAAGAAGTCCGTTCAGATGGAAGGGGCTACTAGGGAGGGGGGAATAGGGGAGACCGGCAGTATGAAGCTAAATGAGGGATCCTTTTTCTCAGGGGTCTCGGTTTTTTTTTCTTATAGGTAGAATTTTTTTTATTTTTGAATTTAGATAATGACACTGACTAAAATAATAGTGTGGAACATAAGAGGTATGGGTGAAAGAATTAAAAGACACGCTATGTTTGAAATTTTGAAAAAACATTCACCAGCAATTGTTTGTTTGTTAGAGACGCACTTAACTATAGAAACAAAAAAAATACTCCACAAACATTGGTGGAGTCATCAATATCATTCATGTTACACGTGTTATTCACGGGGGGTTTCAGTTATGATTCATAAAAATATAAACTGGGTATTATTAGGGAAACTATTGGATAAATGGGGGAGATTTATAGTGTTACATGGAGTTTTGGGTGTTCTTAAATGTATTTTGTTTTTTGTATATATCCCCCCCTCCATATAAGTCGGACATTCTCATTGAAATTACTAAATTCTCTGAGACTAAAGATCCTTGCCCGATTTTATGGATGGGGGATTTTAATAATGTTTTAGATGAGAACCTGGATCGTAGGGGAAAAAGGATCCCAAAAAACGGCACTACAACGACAGCTCTTGCAAGGGTCTGTTCTGAGTTAGGAATGTTGGACGTATGGAGGAGTAGATTTCTGTTTAAACCTGAGTTTTCATGTTACAATAAAACCAGTGATACTTTATCCAGGATCGATCTGGCCTTGGTGAATGAAATGGCATTGGATAGAGTAGGGAAGATAGTTTACTGACCGAGAAATTTGTCAGACCACTCAATGCTTTCCTTGGAAATGATAACCGATCTAAAACAGGCAATACCAAAAATGAATATTAACCCACATTGGTTTACCATAATTAAAGATGATGTGTTGATAGAACAAGAAATTGCGGAAATGTTGGGCTATAATTGGGGAACGGCGGAGGAAGGAACGGTATGGGACACTGCAAAAGCATTTATAAGAGGAATACTTATCAAACAAATTAGTCAAAAAAAAAGGGAGTTTAGGGAAGAGGAGTTAGAAAAACAAAAAGCGGTACAAACAACAGAAATAGACTATATTCAAAACCCAAAAAGAGGAAAACCAGGCTAAATGGCTACAGGCACAGCAAGAATACAAAAAACTCTTATTAGAGAAAGCCCATCAAAAACTCCAATTTTTAGGGATTAAGATGCATCTTGAATCGAGTAGGGTTAATAAGAAATTATCTAATATTATACAGAATCAGAAACAACGCCATTACATAAATGCAATTAGGGGACAAAATGGGGGCATAATCAATGACCCAGTTAGGATATGTGCAGAGTTTTTAGATTATTATAAGCAAGAATACCACTCAAAGTTGGTTGCTCCAAAGCAGGAAATCTGTAATTATTTGGAAGGAATAAGTCTACCTGTACTCTCAGAGGAACAGAGAGGAAAGTTGGAGATGGATATTTCCTTGGAAGAAATTCAGAAGGTGATTAGTCAATCAAAAAAAAAATCTGCCCCTGGGAGAGAGGAATCCCCTATGAGGTATACATGAGGTATGGGAGAACTATGGCCGAAGCTCTACATAAAGTGATATCAATATCAGTTGCTAACCAAAAACTCCCAACATCTATGACAGAAGCAGTAATAATACTTATTCCTAAAGATGGAAAAGATAAAATGGAGATGGGGAACTATCGCCCGATATCGCTTTTAAACACAGACGTAAAAATAATTGCCAAAATACTGGCGGAGAGATTGCGACGAGTAATAGGAACATTGATACATAATGACCAAAATGGGTTTATGCCCGGACGTACAACAAGACATAACATCCTCCGTGTGTTACATAATATCCAGATAGGGACGACTGGGAGGTCCCACTCCATCCTGTCGTTGGATGCCGCTAAGGCCTTTGATAGGGTGGAGTGGGACTTTCTCTGGGCAATAATGCGAAAAATGGGGTTTGGGGACAGATTCTTAAAGATGGTACAATTGCTATATAAAAAACCCATAGCTGCTCTACTTGTAAATGGGGAAATGACGAGCAATTTTTACATAGAAAGAGGGGTTCGTCAGGGATGCCCCCTCTCGCCCTTACTTTTCAATTTAGTGATTGAACCATTGGCAAGTCTGATTAGAGCGGATGAGAATATAATGGGGTTTGGCGCCCGGGGTAGAAGTGATAAGATTACTATTTTTGCAGACGATATGCTCTTATTCCTGGAGTCCCCTGAAAACTGTTTGGATCGGCTATTTGGATTGATAGAATTATATGGGGACTATTCGGGGCTGAGAATTAACTGGACCAAGTCCATTTTGATGCCATTATCCGGCCCCTGGTTGGAGAAGGAAACTCCACTAAGTGAACAGACTAAAATAAAGATTCTTAAGAGGGGCGAGAGTTTTAAATACTTGGGCATCAACCTAAGCCATGAGATAAATAAGTTCCATGTAAATAATACAATCACATTAATTAAGGAATTAACTAGGAAGGTGAATATATGGATCGACCTCAAACTATCTAAAGCAGAGAGAATTGTATTGGCCAAGGCAGTTTTGCTTCCCCGGTTAATATACTTATTTGGTGCTCTACCCATTTGGATACCAAAAAAATTTCTTAAGGGTATAGAAGCTATGTTGAATGCACTAATTTGGGGGCGGAAGCGTGTCCGTATTAAACTAGAGAGTTTCTGCCGTGAGAAAGGGAAAGGAGGTTTTGCTTTCCCAGATATACAGCTATATCTAATAGCTTCCCAGATCCAGATATTGATGAGTGGGACAGAGATAGATCTTTTTGCATATGTAATAAAAACAATCAGGTACAAAAT
>ONZH01003445.1:0-44680 GCA_900303285.1 Rhinella marina
TGCTAAAACTCTAATGAGAACGAGCCACCAAGCTCGAAGAGCATGTTCGCTCATCTCTAGTTGTGACATATTGCCCCATGTTTTCCTCTGGTGTTGGGCTGGGTTCACATCGCTGTTATGCATTCCATTATTGTTTTCCATTATAACATGGTTATAATGGAAAATAACGGAATCAAAAGACGGAAATCACAACGGAAGCCTTTAAGAGACATTCCGTTTTAATCCGTCATAATAGAAGTCTATGGGCTAGCATTACAGATCTGCCCGGTTTCTGTTATGCAGGATGGAAACAAAGTCCTGTAATTTTAAGTAATTAACATTGTTTAGTACTATACCACCTTATCTTCAATGTATTCATTAATCTGATTGACAGTGGAGGTACAATGGGAACATCACTCAGTATTTTAACTGATATGTACTGTATAATATTTTGTTTCTATTTTATATTTACATGAAATAACAGTGGTTTTGTATCACTCAACAAATGTAGTCACATTAGTGTCTACGATAGCTGTTAAAAATTCTTTAAACAAATTTATGTACAGTAGTATATTGGGTGCTGGAAATTGGAACTCTGATATCTCAGTAAAACAAAACCAAGCACAAAAGCAATTGTAACAATCACGTAAATTTGCAGCTGAAACAGCTGCTTTATGGCAAAATAATTCAGCCACTTTCCAATTTAAAAACTGCAACCATGGATTTTGACTACATCATGGCCATGTCAGTGCAGCGCAGCCCTATATTTTTATTCATACAGTATTTCAAACAAAAAAAAGCTCAATTACCTGTGACAAACGATGTTTAAGAAACCTTAAACATCTTGACTTTTGCTTGCTTTCTGAATCTCTTCTGACACCCGCTACCATTCGTTCCCTCCATGATGCAGATGCTGCTGCCACTCTGTATAACACTACAATAACTACAGCTCTCGACTCAGTGGCCTCCCTCATATACAACAAAAACGGAAAAATTACTAGGCAGCCCTGGCACACCAGCCTGACCAAAGAACTGACACAAGCTTCCAATCTTGTAGAGCGACGATGGAAGAAATCACATTTTAAAGGGCACTTTATCACATACAAACAATCCCTCCTCAATTTCAAGTCTGTACTCCTGCTGCAAAATAGGCCTACTTCACATCTCTCATATCACTTGACCCAATCCCATCCCACCTAATCCCCAACCTCAACACAGTGTTTATCTATCAATAACCACTGGTGTCTTCCCCTACTGTCTTAAACATGCTGCCATCACACCCATGATGGCTTCTGCAGTGAGCCCTCTACATATGCTGCGGTTCTGCCTTTATCATGCAGAAGACACTAAGCCACAATGACAGGGAATGGTGATCCCATCATTTTACCCCTCAGATGCCATGATCAGTTATGGCTATTGGAACGAGGAGGAAAAAACGAAAATGCAAAACCAAAACTGGGCCCCGTACTATATGCTCTGATAGATAACCTATAATTAGATGCCAGACCGCTTGCAATCAATATAAATTTTATTAATCAATTAAATCATTACATGAATAAAAACAGTTGTAAAAAAGGCCTGCACACAATGATTGAAAATGTATGGAATTTAATAAAAAGTAAACATAAAATACATAAACATAAAATAAAATTGTTAAGATGTTAGTATATCCAGTAGAGCTTATTCACATATGTGATAAAGTTCATTAACATATATACCCGGTACACTTAGTATATCCACAAGTCAGTTGGATTAAATCTTCTCATAAGGAGGGTATAAATGATTCCAAAAGTATCCTCCGTAGATATGGGCTATAACCAAATGGTTAATATCCCATCATTGTTAATGGAAATGATGGTAGTCCAATATGGGAAATAGCCTCATGAGTTCTTAATCTCTTCCACAATAGATATCTGCTGTCTGTAGACGTTCTCCACAGCTTTGTAAAACAGACCGATTTGGAAGGTGTTAGAGAGATGAGACAAGATAATACTCTGGTTACTCACTCTTCGGTGCAGCGCTGTTTGAGTCGGTCTTTAGATCGATCGTACCGCTCACCGCGGCATCTTGCTCCGTACAACGTCGTGTCGTCTCCCAGAGTAGTGGTCACGTGTTTAGACCATGTGATCAACAAGTAATCCGAGTATCGGGAATACAACTCCTCTTCGGTCAGGAATATTATTTGAAAAATATATAACAGTCCCCTCTTTATGACAAAGTTTGTCATATAAGGGTCCGGACCCAACAGAGCATACGCCAGACGCGTTTCGGGGAACCAATCCCTTCCTCAGTGGCAATAAAAGAGGGGTGTATCCTTCTGCTTTAAATACAAAAATCCTTCTGCAATCAATTAAATGTGGACTGAATCTATTTCTACATATCCAAGCATGAAATGTGAGAGGTTTGGTTCAAAAGGAAAATAAAAGTAAACAAGGACATAACATATATCAGTATATTAAAATATTATTATATTGAAGTATATTCCAATGAAAAAACGCTATTGCGTTATTTATGCGTTTTTTCACGTAATCTTACTATCACAAATCTGTAAAATTTTTTGACAAATGATGGTATACGTGTATTAGTTAACTCTTGATCGCTCCCTCTATTATGGAATAGCATTCCTATATATTTCTATATATGCTTGAAATAAAGATAGAAGTGGGGGGGGGGGGGAGTAGGCCTGGTGAGGACTGAGGAGCCTACAGCCAAGAGGAGATCGCGTGCTGATAGACATAACAGCCAGACCGCGATGTCCCGTCGGGTGTAGGCCCCCCGTCTTAAGAAAAACCAAACAACTCCATCCCCGCATTCAAACCCTGTGAGCCAATGTATTAAAATCAAAAATTCTCTTTGATTCTGCACGGGACATTTTGGAGATATGATCCCCCCCTCTCCAATGAGGTTGAATTGACTCAATTGCTGTAAAGGTTAAGCAGCCAGGGTCCTTGTTGTGATGATTTTAAAGTGTTTGGACTGTGTGTGTCCAAACCTTTTTTATATTAATGATATGTTTCCATAACTCTTTTTTTCAAAGTGCGTTTGGTCCGGCCTACGTACTGTTTCCCACATGTACATTCCAATAAATAATGACATGTGTCGAATTGCATGTTAGGAACTCACGAATCTGCATTTATAGTTGTTTGTGTGGAAACGACGTCTCGATCTTTCTCATGCCTTTAGTACTCCGACAACTCCCACATCTTCCACATCTAAAAAAGCCACACATATTCGCCCAACTAGAAGAGAATTCAATCTAGTTGACGGGTGTTGTTTTGTTGTGGGGCTATTTTTAAGGTCAATGTGGGTGCTTTGGTATATACGATTTTTGGCTTTGATGGTAATAAGGGTCCAACTATCTTATCTCCCAATAAATGATGCCAATGTGTATTAAGTATTCTCTCCATCTTTTTATAGTGGTGTGTTGAACGGCAAAATAATATTAATACTTTCTCCTTCATTACTACTTGTTGTTATCTTAGTAGAAAAAAGTCCTCTCTTCTCATGTTCCTAACTTTATTTAGAGATTTTTGAATAACATCATCTGGGTATTCTTTCTCTTTGAATTCTGAAACATCTTGATCAGCCTTCCTATCAAATGATTCTGGTATGTACAATTCCGCTTAATACGTCGAATTGGCTGGTTGGTACATTCAGTAGCCATCTGGGGAGGTGGCAACTAGAAACAGTATATAACTGTTTTTTGCCGTAGGTTTGTGATACGTGTTGCATATAGTCGATTATCTTTTGCTGTAATCATGATGTCCAGGAATTTCAATATTTACTGTATTATATTTAGGTGTGAACTTTAAATTCATAGTATTTTCATTTAATTCATTGAGAAAGTTAATTAGCCTATCCTCACCTTTTGTCCATATGAGTAGGATATCATCTATGTAGCGCCGCCATAGACAGATCCGCCCCCAGATTGTGCCAGGATGTTCCGTTCCCAATTGGCCATGAATAAGTTCGCATAGCTGGGGCGAATCTGGTACCCATGGCGGTGCCACATGCCTGGAGATAAAATTCGTCAGAATACCAAAAGAAATTGTGCGTGAGTATAAATGAAAATGCTCTCTAAGATAAAGGAGACTTGTGCAGTATCAATGGAACCTTCTCTCTCTAACATGGCTTTTACGGCCTCCAATCCATGAGTGTGTTCAATAACCGTATATAAGGAACTTACATCTAGGGTGCACAGAATCCAACCCGGTCGAAAATCTAGATGTTCAATTGTATGTACAATTTCTGTCGTGTCCTTAATATAGGAAGGTATTTGTTTCACGACCGGTTGTAATAAACGATCCACGTATTGGGACAAATTCGACGATATAGAACCAATACCAGAAATAATAGGACGGCCGGGTGGATTCTGTGCATCCTTATGTATCTTCGGAAGGCAATAGAACAATGGTGTTCTTTGTTCTGTTTCTACTATATACCTATATTCCCTATCTAGTAATATACCCTTCTCTAATCCTTTTTTACAAAGGTCAATTAATCTCTGATGGAAGACTTTAGTAGGATCTGATTTTAATTTCACATAAGTTGCTTCATCTCTTAATTGTCGTCTACATTCCTCATCATACTGTTTAGCGTCCAATACTACTACTCCTCCCCCCTTGTCCGCTGGGCGGATTACAATAGATTCATTTTTTTGAAGTTGTTTTAAGGCTTGTCTTTCAATATTAGTCAAATTATCATACTCATATTTACGATTCGGAAGGTTTAATTTCCTTATATCATTTTCTACATTTTTTAGAAAGGTACTGATTTCTTTTCCTGCTTCTTGCCTAGGGTAAAGTTTGGATCTCGGTTTTAATTCAGTATAAACGTATTTTGATTCGTGTACAGTGTAGTCTAGTGGTTTTTTGATGAAATATTTTTTCAAGCAAAGTTTACGTACGAATTTCTCGATACCGATATAGGCATCGAATTTATTTATTGGGGTGGAAGGGGCAAATTTTAATCCCTTATTTAACAGGCTAATCTGTGCTAAAGTGAGTTCATGTGAACTAAGATTAACAATGGAGTTTTTTTCTATTGATGTCTCCTCCTGTGTGATCTGTTGTGGTTGTTTCTTTCTTCCTCTTCGTGTTCTCCTCTTTGATTTGATCTCAAACGTGTTGTTATATGTGACTGGGGGTTGATAATATTGTCTCTGAGTCCATGTAGTATTCGTCTCCCTCGGTGGTGTTTTGTATGTATGAGGACTCCTTTCTCTGTACCTTAGGTTGTAATTGTGATTTGGAATCTGGTTCCATTGTGTATTTCCCTGTGACGTGTGGTGTTTCGGAAATCTGGATATTCGTGCTTGGTGATGAGGTGGTGTCCTGTCCAAAAAATGATTATTCACCAAGGTCTCATATCTATTAGACGTTGGAATACTATAATTCTCTTTGTGTTTATTTTGTGCATCTCTATGAAAGTGTGTGTGTTCTTCGTGATCCGTTTGGTTAGACCCCATTTCTGTTTTTCTATCCTGTTCAGCTTTTTCTTTATTTGTATTATTAGTTCCATTTTTATATATTTGGTATTTTTTAGTTTTCTTATCAATAATTTCCTTTTCTAAGTCATCTAGACTTTTACAGATTCTAGAGTTCCATATTTCCGTTTCTTCATTATGTGATACAATTGCTAACTCCCCCTTTAAAGTGTCAATTTGTTGTAGTGTATATTCTAGAATCTGTGTTCTCCTTATAACAATCAAATTCATCAGTGCTAGTGATTGAGTTTTCAATAAGGATTCCCACTCCAAATTAAACTCTTCACAACAGAGATCCTGAGCAGGGCTTTTCATTATTTTCAAGCCTTTAGGTACTAATCCTTGTGCTATTAAGTGTGAGAGAGATTGGATCTCCCATCTTTGCTTAAGTTCTCTTTGTAACAATGTTTCCAAACGTCTATATGTATCTCCTATTGATCTACATTCTGTTTGGGAACAATCTCCATCAAATACATATTTTTCTATTTTTTTCTTTTTATTTTCCATACAACTCCAAAATATCCATTAGATCCGTGGTGCACCTTCAATGGGTGAGTCAAGTAAGTAGATAGAAAAGAAATGGAGGGCACACGTCGTATCTAAGGATATCTAAGGTGCAACGGCCTTTCTAGTTCACCCAAATACCAGAATAAAAATAAATAACAATTGTAAAAATGGCCTGCACACAATGATTTGAAAATGTATGGAATTTAATAAAAAGTAAACATAAAATACATAAACATAAATAAAATTGTTAAGATGTTAGTATATCCAGTAGAGCTTATTCACATATGTGATAAAGTTCATTAACATATATACCCGGTACACTTAGTATATCCACAAGTCAGTTGGATTAAATCTTCTCATAAGGAGGGTATAAATGATTCCAAAAGTATCCTCCGTAGATATGGGCTATAACCAAATGGTTAATATCCCATCATTGTTAATGGAAATGATGGTAGTCCAATATGGGAAATAGCCTCATGAGTTCTTAATCTCTTCCACAATAGATATCTGCTGTCTGTAGACGTTCTCCACAGCTTATGGTAAAACAGACCGATGTTGGAAGGTGTTAGAGAGATGAGACAAGATAATACTCTGGTTACTCACTCTTCGGTGCAGCGCTGTTTGAGTCGGTCTTAGATCGATCGTACCGCTCACCGCGGGCGTCTTGCTCCGTACAACGTCGTGTCGTCTCCCCAGAGTAGTGGTCACGTGTTTAGACCATGTGATCAACAAGTAATCCGAGTATCGGGAATACAACTCCTCTTCGTGTCAGGGAATATTATTTGAAAAAATATATATAACAGTCCCCTCTTTATGACAAAGTTTGTCAATATAAGGGTCCGGACCCAACAGAGCATACGCCAGACGCGTTTCGGGGAACCAATCCCCTTCCTCAGTGGCAATAAAAGAGGGGTGTATCCTTCTGCTTTAAATACAAAATCCTTCTGCAATCAATTAAATGTGGACTGGAATCTATTTCTACATATCCAAGCATGAAATGTGAGAGGTTTTGGTTCAAAAGGAAAATAAAAGTAAACAAGGACATAACATATATCAGTATTCAATATTTACTGTATTATATTTAGGTGTGAACTTTAAATTCATAGTATTTTCATTTAATTCATTGAGAAAGTTAATTAGGCTATCCTCACCTTTTGTCCATATGAGTAGGATATCATCTATGTAGCGCCGCCATAGGACCAGATCCGCCCCCAGATATGGTGCCAGGCTCCCTCAGTCCTCACCAGGCCTACTCCCCCCCCCCCCCCCCACTTCTATCTTTATTTCAAGCATATATAGAATATATAGGAAATTGCTATTCCATAATAGAGGGAGCGATCAAGAGTTAACTAATACACGATATACCATCATTGTTGTCCAAAAAATTTTACAGATTTGTGATAGTAAGATTACGTGAAAAAACGCATAAATAACGCAATAGCGTTTTTCATTGGAATATACTTACAATATAATAATATTTTAATATACTGATATATGTTATGTCCTTGTTTACTTTTATTTTCCTTTTGAACCAAAACCTCTCACATTTCATGCTTGGATATGTAGAAATAGATTCCAGTCCACATTTAATTGATTGCAGAAGGATTTTGTATTTAAAGCAGAAGGATACACCCCTCTTTTATTGCCACTGAGGAAGGGGATTGGTTCCCCGAAACGCGTCTGGCGTATGCTCTGTTGGGTCCGGACCCTTATATTGACAAACTTTGTCATAAAGAGGGGACTGTTATATATTTTTTCAAATAATATTCCCTGACACGAAGAGGAGTTGTATTCCCGATACTCGGATTACTTGTTGATCACATGGTCTAAACACGTGACCACTACTCTGGGGAGACGACACGACGTTGTACGGAGCAAGACGCCGCGGTGAGCGGTACGATCGATCTAAGACCGACTCAAACAGCGCTGCACCGAAGAGTGAGTAACCAGAGTATTATCTTGTCTCATCTCTCTAACACCTTCCAACATCGGTCTGTTTTACCATAAGCTGTGAGAACGTCTACAGACAGCAGATATCTATTGTGGAAGAGATTAAGAACTCATGAGGCTATTTCCCATATTGGACTACCATCATTTCCATTAACAATGATGGGATATTAACCATTTGGTTATAGCCCATATCTACGGAGGATACTTTTGGAATCATTTATACCCTCCTTATGAGAAGATTTAATCCAACTGACTTGTGGATATACTAAGTGTACCGGGTATATATGTTAATGAACTTTATCACATATGTGAATAAGCTCTACTGGATATACTAACATCTTAACAATTTTATTTTATGTTTATGTATTTTATGTTTACTTTTTATTAAATTCCATACATTTTCAATCATTGTGTGCAGGCCATTTTTACAATTGTTATTTATTTTTATTCTGGTATTTGGGTGAACTAGAAAGGCCGTTGCACCTTAGATATCCTTAGATACGACGTGTGCCCTCCATTTCTTTTCTATCTACTTACTTGACTCACCCATTGAAGGTGCACCACGGATCTAATGGATATTTGGAGTTGTATGGAAAATAAAAAGAAAAAAATAGAAAAATATGTATTTGATGGAGATTGTTCCCAAACAGAATGTAGATCAATAGGAGATACATATAGACGTTTGGAAACATTGTTACAAAGAGAACTTAAGCAAAGATGGGAGATCCAATCTCTCTCACACTTAATAGCACAAGGATTAGTACCTAAAGGCTTGAAAATAATGAAAAGCCCTGCTCAGGATCTCTGTTGTGAAGAGTTTAATTTGGAGTGGGAATCCTTATTGAAAACTCAATCACTAGCACTGATGAATTTGATTGTTATAAGGAGAACACAGATTCTAGAATATACACTACAACAAATTGACACTTTAAAGGGGAGTTAGCAATTGTATCACAATAATGAAGAAACGGAAATATGGAACTCTAGAATCTGTAAAAGTCTAGATGACTTAGAAAAGGAAATTATTGATAAGAAAACTAAAAAAATACCAAATATATAAAAATGGAACTAATAATACAAATAAAGAAAAAGGCTGAACAGGATAGAAAACAGAAATGGGGTTCTAACCAAACGGATCACGAAGAACACACACACTTTCATAGAGATGCCACAAAATAAACACAAAGAGAATTATAGTATTCCAACGTTCTAATAGATATGAGACCTTGGTGAATAATCATTTTTTGGACAGGACACCACCTCATCACCAAGCACGAATATCCAGATTTCCGAAACACCACACGTCACAGGGAAATACACAATGGAACCAGATTCCAAATCACAATTACAACCTAAGGTACAGAGAAAGGAGTCCTCATACATACAAAACACCACCGAGGGAGACGAATACTACATGGACTCAGAGACAATATTATCAACCCCAGTCACATATAACAACACGTTTGAGATCAAATCAAAGAGGAGAACACGAAGAGGAAGAAAGAAACAACCACAACAGATCACACAGGAGGAGACATCAATAGAAAAAAACTCCATTGTTAATCTTAGTTCACATGAACTCACTTTAGCACAGATTAGCCTGTTAAATAAGGGATTAAAATTTGCCCCTTCCACCCCAATAAATAAATTCGATGCCTATATCGGTATCGAGAAATTCGTACGTAAACTTTGCTTGAAAAAATATTTCATCAAAAAAACCACTAGACTACACTGTACACGAATCAAAATACGTTTATTACTGAATTAAAACCGAGATCCAAACTTTACCCTAGGCAAGAAGCAGGAAAAGAAATCAGTACCTTTCTAAAAAATGTAGAAAATGATATAAGGAAATTAAACCTTCCGAATCGTAAATATGAGTATGATAATTTGACTAATATTGAAAGACAAGCCTTAAAACAACTTCAAAAAATGAATCTATTGTAATCCGCCCCAGCGGACAAGGGGGGAGGAGTAGTAGTATTGGACGCTAAACAGTTATGATGAGGAATGTAGACGACAATTAAGAGATGAAGCAACTTATGTGAAATTAAAATCAGATCCTACTAAAGTCTTCCATCAGAGATTAATTGACCTTTGTAAAAAAGGATTAGAGAAGGGTATATTACTAGATAGGGAATATAGGTATATAGTAGAAACAGAACAAAGAACACCATTGTTCTATTGCCTTCCGAAGATACATAAGGATGCACAGAATCCACCCGGCCGTCCTATTATTTCTGGTATTGGTTCTATATCGTCGAATTTGTCCCAATACGTGGATCGTTTATTACAACCGGTCGTGAAACAAATACCTTCCTATATTAAGGACACGACAGAAATTGTACATACAATTGAACATCTAGATTTTCGACCGGGTTGGATTCTGTGCACCCTAGATGTAAGTTCCTTATATACGGTTATTGAACACACTCATGGATTGGAGGCCGTAAAAGCCATGTTAGAGAGAGAAGGTTCCATTGATACTGCACAAGTCTCCTTTATCTTAGAGAGCATTTCATTTATACTCACGCACAATTTCTTTTGGTATTCTGACGAATTTTATCTCCAGGCATGTGGCACCGCCATGGGTACCAGATTCGCCCCCAGCTATGCGAACTTATTCATGGCCAATTGGGAACGGAACATCCTGGCACCATATCTGGGGGCGGATCTGGTCCTATGGCGGCGCTACATAGATGATATCCTACTCATATGGACAAAAGGTGAGGATAGCCTAATTAACTTTCTCAATGAATTAAATGAAAATACTATGAATTTAAAGTTCACACCTAAATATAATACAGTAAATATTGAATTCCTGGACATCATGATTACAGCAAAAGATAATCGACTAATATGCAACACGTATCACAAACCTACGGCAAAAAACAGTTATATACTGTTTTCTAGTTGCCACCTCCCCAGATGGCTACTGAATGTACCAACCAGCCAATTCCGACGTATTAAGCGGAATTGTACCATACCAGAATCATTTGATAAGGAGGCTGATCAGATGTTTCAGGAATTCAAAGAGAAAGAATACCCAGATGATGTTATTCAAAAATCTCTAAATAAAGTTAGGAACATGAGAAGAGAGGACTTTTTTCTACCTAAGATAACAACAAGTAGTAATGAAGGAGAAAGTATTAATATTATTTTGCCGTTCAACACACACTATAAAAAGATGGAGAGAATACTTAATACACATTGGCATCATTTATTGGGAGATAAGATAGTTGGACCCTTATTACCATCAAAGCCAAAAATCGTATATACCAAAGCACCCACATTGACCTTAAAAATAGCCCCCACAACAAAACAACACCCGTCAACTAGATTGAATTCTCTTTCTAGTTGGGCGAATATGTGTGGCTTTTTTAGATGTGGAAGATGTGGGAGTTGTCGGAGTACTAAAGGCATGAGAAAGATCGAGACCGTCGTTTCCACACAAAACAACTATAAATGGCAGATTCGTGAGTTCCTAACATGCAATTCGACACATGTCATTTATTTATTGGAATGTACATGTGGGAAACAGTACGTAGGCCGGACCAAACGCACTTTGAAAAAGAGAGTTATGGAACATATCATTAATATAAAAAAAGGTTTGGAGACACACACAGTCTCCAAACACTTTAAAACTCATCACAACAAGGACCCTGGCTGCTTAACCTTTACAGCAATTGAGTCAATTCAACCTCATTGGAGAGGGGGGGATCATATCTCCAAAATGTCCCGTGCAGAATCAAAGAGAATTTTTGATTTTAATACATTGGCTCCACAGGGTTTGAATGCGGGGATGGAGTTGTTTGGTTTTCTTTAAGACGGGGGGCCTACACCCGACGGGACATCGCGGTCTGGCTGTTATGTCTATCAGCACCGCGATCTCCTCTTGGCTGTAGGCTCCTCAGTCCTCACCAGGCCTACTCCCCCCCCCCCCCACTTCTATCTTTATTTCAAGCATATATAGAATATATAGGAAATTGCTATTCCATAATAGAGGGAGCGATCAAGAGTTAACTAATACACGATATACCATCATTGTTGTCCAAAAAATTTTACAGATTTGTGATAGTAAGATTACGTGAAAAAACGCATAAATAACGCAATAGCGTTTTTCATTGGAATATACTTACAATATAATAATATTTTAATATACTGATATATGTTATGTCCTTGTTTACTTTTATTTTCCTTTTGAACCAAAACCTCTCACATTTCATGCTTGGATATGTAGAAATAGATTCCAGTCCACATTTAATTGATTGCAGAAGGATTTTGTATTTAAAGCAGAAGGATACACCCCTCTTTTATTGCCACTGAGGAAGGGGATTGGTTCCCCGAAACGCGTCTGGCGTATGCTCTGTTGGGTCCGGACCCTTATATTGACAAACTTTGTCATAAAGAGGGGACTGTTATATATTTTTTCAAATAATATTCCCTGACACGAAGAGGAGTTGTATTCCCGATACTCGGATTACTTGTTGATCACATGGTCTAAACACGTGACCACTACTCTGGGGAGACGACACGACGTTGTACGGAGCAAGACGCCGCGGTGAGCGGTACGATCGATCTAAGACCGACTCAAACAGCGCTGCACCGAAGAGTGAGTAACCAGAGTATTATCTTGTCTCATCTCTCTAACACCTTCCAACATCGGTCTGTTTTACCATAAGCTGTGGAGAACGTCTACAGACAGCAGATATCTATTGTGGAAGAGATTAAGAACTCATGAGGCTATTTCCCATATTGGACTACCATCATTTCCATTAACAATGATGGGATATTAACCATTTGGTTATAGCCCATATCTACGGAGGATACTTTTGGAATCATTTATACCCTCCTTATGAGAAGATTTAATCCAACTGACTTGTGGATATACTAAGTGTACCGGGTATATATGTTAATGAACTTTATCACATATGTGAATAAGCTCTACTGGATATACTAACATCTTAACAATTTTATTTTATGTTTATGTATTTTATGTTTACTTTTTATTAAATTCCATACATTTTCAATCATTGTGTGCAGGCCATTTTTACAATTGTTATTTATTTTTATTCTGGTATTTGGGTGAACTAGAAAGGCCGTTGCACCTTAGATATCCTTAGATACGACGTGTGCCCTCCATTTCTTTTCTATCTATGAATAAAAACAGGTATAGATACAGGGAAAAAAAGCAACATCTACTGGAGGAGAAACACAGTGGGAACAGTTCATATATGTCCATATGATAGAACAAGAAAGGAAGGAGGTAAAGTGCAAGTGCAAAAAAACAATCAGTAGCATAAGAAGCAGTTACCCATACTGTGTCTCCTCCAGGATAGCGCCAACCCCGACGCGCGTTTCGGCGGACCTTCGTCTGGTATATGCTCTGATAACAATGCAAACAATGAAGAACTTTCAAAAATTAACTGAGAATAAATATGAAAATGTACACATTAAAATTGTAAATGGCTCTGTTCTGTCAAATGGAAAACTACTGAAAGTACAGAACTAATTTTTTGGCATTGTAGACATGAATCCCTAAAAAAAAAGAATGATTTCCATATTCCATATACACCAGATGGTATTTCAGTTTAAAAAATGTTAGGGTTAAAACCAGATGGGCCAAACATGGTGGATGGATTAAACATGGCCGCTGGATTATTGCCATATGGGGACAGGAGCCTGAAAACTAGTAGCTACCATATAATATGTTAGCCTAACGGGGGCTGTTGCTGGTATGGTGTTTGTCTGGTTAAGTGCATGGCACAATATGCAATTTATTGCTGTTATGGCCTGCGATCTCCTGAAAATGCCCCTTTTGTATGATAATTACATAAAGAGGCCACATGGGGAAATTGCTGACCACTATATACATTTTACCTAATAGTTAAAGTTACTCTTACCTGTAAACCTTGCATCCTTACATATGAAGAGTACCTCGTGGTGCAACAGGTGACTTGCAGTTCAATTCAACGAACTGATAAAAGAGGAGAGAAAAACGGTCATGGGGCATTCTCGTAGTGACAGAAAAAAAGTCCCCCATTCTTCTTCCTAGTTGCGAACCCACTTCTCCAACCCCAACCCGCTCACCTGCCCTACAGTTTGAAGACCCTTCTTCTGCCATCTACTTTTTCTAATTTTCCACATCATCAATGTCATCAGGAACATCAAACTTCTCCTCTCTCTTCATCTTGCTAACTTTTCTCGGACAAGGAGACCATAAAGGATGATTTTGAAGAAGTAAAATCAGCAACAGAATAGGAATGTTCATCATTAAGACCTGGCCCCATTAAGGGGTGTATAAAAAATTGTAATTTTCATATTCTACTACATGCTATTTCTATACTCTAATACATGGAAAGGGAAGGACTGTGGTACCATCAACTTGGCCAGATGGAAGTTTAGCTTTTGCGTTGTTGGATTAGTGCGCACAAACAGTTGTCTTTTTGCAATCATCTCGGTGATTGATTACTGTTATAACAAGTGATGAGGAGAAGGAGGGAGAGAAGCATCAGGAGCAAAACACAACATTGAAGTCAAAGGGAAGGAACAACAGCTTCCTTCTGCTGACGTTGACGAACCCTGACTGCTGGAGAGGGGGTGTGGCTCGGTGGGAGATGAAGTGGTTGCTGCATAAGGCTTTAACACTAAATGAGTGGCATGGTTTTCCCACACCACTTTATGGTAATGCTCCATGTGTTAACGCAGAGCCATTGTGCCAACACATGCACCCTGGCCATGCTTCACCTTCTGCCCACACATCCTGCATACTGCCACATGAACATCCCCCAGTGACTGTGTAAAATATTTCCTCACTGCCAAGTATAGCATTTTCCCTCTACCACTGTGTAATACCTGCCAGCACTGCTTTTATGAACCTGTGCACTGCTAGCATGTTCCTCACAGGTAGTTTCCTGCATAGCAGACGGTGTACCCCTCCTGTCTTTGGCTCTCAATCTCCCGCTGCTTCCACCCTGCTGTCTCACGTGTATGCGTCCACCCTGCTGTCTCTCGGGCACTCTTCTACCCTGCTGTCTCATGGGCATGTTGCCACCCTCACCCCCTGATAATGAAGATGCCCCTTGCCCCAGCTCTCACTTGCGATAGGCTACATCATCATCTACATAGACTACTCACACAAAGTTAGGGATATTTGGCTTGTGGAAGAAAGTTCTGGATGAACCTAAAACACTTTACCTGAGGACTTTACAGGGAAATTTCCCAGTGGGCCAGTGCCCTGGGGGCCACCTGGGCCCTCTTCATGGCAGGATAGTGGAAGTTTTTAGGGATGTATTTTGTGCTGCTGGCGGTATTTTGTGATGGACTGTGGTATGTGGCTCTGTTGGGGTGGTATAATGTGCCACAATATGCTACTGCTGGCCCGGCCTTCCATCAACTTGGACCTAACTACAAAACGGGGCCACTTTTAGAATTTTTTTCAGGGCCACTTTAAGTTCCCAGTCCGCTCTTGACCTAAAATGCACTCTAACCTTTACAGGTGAACTTAATATGACCTTCTCTAAACTTTTGAATGCACATGTCCAATTGTTCAATGTTTCAGTATTTTTTGCACAACTTGCTCTCTAACAAGGAGCTTAACAGCTAAATTCACAACAGGTGTTTGATCCATGTATCATCCAATAAATTTCCTGGTTCAATTTGAATTGTTTTATTTAAACAGTCCCCCTCATCATGCTGTTCACATTTTGACATCATGTGACCAAGACAACACATAACAACTGATCAAAAGTACCTCACCATTGCGAGGCTTCGAGCGGGATCTTCTAAGATGTATCTGACCACTGAGCTTAGAGTGTCACAGAGTGTCATCAGCAGGTTGCAACAGAGATACAGAGAGACTGGAAGAGTCACAGAAAGGCACAGAAGTGGACCGCCTTTGGTCACATTCCACACTGATGACCGCTTCATTGTGAACAATACCCTGCGGAACCGGATGATAAATGTCACACAACTTCAGGCACATTTAAAGGAGGTGAAAGACGCCTAAGTGTCACATCAGACCATTCAAAACAGTTTACATCAGCATGGTCAGCGAGCTAGACAACCCGCAAGAGTACCTGACCACACCACCAGGCAAAGGCATCATCGTCTTTCATGGGCCAGGGAGCATCTACGCTGGATGAGGGACCAGTGGTCCTCAGTGTTGTTCACTCATGAAAGTCGACTCCAACGATGTTGGAGGCTTCAAGGAGAACGTTACGCATCAGCCACTGTTGTCACCAGATGGTGGTGTTGTTGTTACAGTGTGGGCAGGTGCGTCTAGTCAATACAGAAATGCCCTACATTTTGTGAATGGTACAGTGACAAGCCCATACTGCTTGAATAACATCATTAATACTATCATTGTGCCTCAGCATGAACAACACTGGCCTAATTTCATCTTCATGGATGACAATGCGCCAGCTCATCAAGGTCATATCATTAGGGAACAGCTTCTGGAGACTGGGGTACCTCAGATGGAGTGGCCTACACTTTCTCCAGACTTGAATCCCATTGAAAAACTATGGAATCAATTGCCGTGTAGAAGCTTTTAACTCTGTACTAGTGTTGGACAAGCATGCTCACACAAACACTATGCTCGTTCGAGCATTGCGATGCTCGGCACATCGCGGTGTTCAGTCGAAAACCATGTGTGCTTGAGCACCATGCTCGAGACTCTTCCCCGCACGTTTCTTGGCTGCTATGCAGCCAATAAACATGCGGGAAGGTACTGGCATTCACTGTAATGCCGTAGCCATGATGGCTACTGGCATTACAGTGATTGGCTAGCCGGAATGCATCATCAGGTACTATAAAGCACCCCATGACACGTGGTTCGGCTCAGTCTTAGTCAGGGAGAGCTGCAGCAGGAAGGACTGATAGTGTAGGGATAGGAATTTGTTAAGCAGGTTTAGGTTTAATATTTCAAAGACCCAAAAGTAATTTTAAGGACTATTGTTTTATCTGGCTGCAATATATATTGTTAGTGCGACGTGCGCTAAATTTGCGCACAATTGTTTGGCCGCCGCTGACAGTAACACAACCTCTGCTACATCTGCTGTATAACGTTTTCACATCCTAAATACCTGTGACATTCATTGTAACTTTTTCTGCAACTAGTGACGGTGACATTACCTGCGCTACATCTGCTGTATAACGTTTGGACATCCTAAATACCTGTGACATTAAGTGTAATTTTTTCTGCCGCTGGTGACATTACCTGCGCAGTCAGTAAAAAATGTATAAAAAGACAGCACTCCTTACTTTTGCCATGCAAATAATCCGTTTGGCGACGGTGCCCACAGTGATAGGCCCCAGCTTGCTGGGCCCCCACAGTAGATCCAGAAGTGAAGAATACTGTGGCACTCAATGTCTTCAGTTCATGCAACATTTATTCACCAACAGAGCGACTTTTCGACCAGGATTGGTCTTTTTCAAGCAAAGGTGTATATTACCACAGTGACATTAATATATACATAATGTGTGTGGCTCCTCCCTACGACCTTACTCCAACCATTGTGCAGCATAATAGCCTATTGTGTAAAATATAAACATATAAATACCACATACCGTAAATCTATATGCCCCAGTACAGTGGGAGGATGGCCAGCTACCATAGTTCCACGTGCAGTGTCCGTGATGTGCACGGCGCCTGCGCACTGCAGTACAGGAAGTGACGCTGCGCGTTTGCCGTAACAGGCCATCAGATGACCTCGGAAGCGACGGTACATTCTAGCCATGTATCCGCTGTTAGCGACGCACAAGGCGTCCTGTTGCCCAGCAACCTCCTAGTAGCTGTAGCAGTGCCTACAGCGCGTCCTATCCTGTTTAAGGCACCCTGTTGTAATGCAGCTTAGTGACTGCTTCTATAGAGCATCATAGCTTATAATAGTTTTATATTTAAGTCACATTTTCACCATTAAACCATATGTTGTCAGGAGGTGACCGGCAAGGAACATAATAAACGTATTCAGTTCACTGTAGGTTGCCTCAAAGCCAAGTCTCAGTACACATGGGTTGTCACGGGAACATTTTACCCTCAAAAGCCAGACTAATTAGTGTTCTGTACGTCTATATAGAAAAACATACTAATCAACTAGTTATTTTACATCCACAGTTCTGTGGGTACCTGTGGCTGGAAAGTTTGATACCTAATTGGCCGTCCCTCAGTTGGACCCAAATATGTCCGCTGCCCATACACAGTCACACTTAGTTGTGGCAGAGGGGGCCCATGATCCGTGGACTCCCATCCTGGACCATATTGACCCCATGTCACCATTTTGGACAGGAGGAACTTATTACCCGGGGAAGGCCTCCCTGTCTGGGGACACCCCCGTCTAAATCCATACATTCAGGAAGCGGGTGCAATTTACCTTGGCTGAGTGGGTCTCTGAAGGGGGAATTAGCATAATGGCCTCACAGGTAATGAGCGTAAAACCACTCACCTGGTATTCATCATCTAGTAGAGCCAATACTAGTACAGACACCTTGTGTTCGGCTAAATGATAAGTAGAAAAATTCTTGTGTTACCAGAGTCATACATGTACCCAACCTTAGTGAGGAGGCAGTCCCAGAGCTGGATAGCGCTCTATCACAGAGGGCAGTTCTTCCTAAGGCCTGGTTCCCACTGAAACATAAAGAGAAGAAAGAGGGGCATAAGAAAATTGTACAGTATATCAAATAATAGTGATTATCATCTCGGGTTCAAAACGTAGCATTACAATAAATATATATATATTGTGAGGCAGTGACAGGCCTCACGCTTCATAGAGGTCTGGAGGGGATGGATATTCTAGTCCACATCCCTATTCCACCACAGGTGAGGTCACCTGGGTGTAATTACTGCTGTGATAAACCAGCTCTCACTGTCAGTCTGGAGAGGAGAAAGGCTGAGAAGTTGGAGCCTGCGGTGGCTCTGTGTGGTCTCAGCCACGAGGCTCAGTGTAGCCTGGAAGTTTGGGGGGCCCAGTGACCCTAGGAGAAGAGGGTCACACGTTCAGAGTCGGGAGGACTGTTGGACCATATCTCCCCAAAGGATACGGTTGGAGTCATAGCCAGGAGGCTGATGGACTGAACGGCTGAGGAAGCCGCACTTAAAAGCTGTGTGTGAGCAGCGTATGTATTTAGGTGAGTTAGCTGAACTACGTTTAGTCAGAGCCCAGCCGGGCAGGTGTTGTTTTTATGATTTGTTTTGGTGTGCTGGTGCCAATAAAACTTAGTTGGACCTGAAAATCCCCGTGTTGTGAAGATATTGTGTGATGTCGACCCACTGAGAGGATACGATCCCTTACATATGGTGGAGGATGCGGGCATGTTGATGCCAAAGTGGGCATGTTGATGCCACCAAGGCGTGTGTCTGTGCAAAGAAGGCACAATGTTGTTGCTGGGGGCAACAGAAAAGTGAAAAGATAGTGTTGCTAGGAGCAACGGCGTGGAAAAGAGCAGGTGCTGCTGAATGTTGCTGTGTTCCTGTGTTAAAGGGCCGGAAGTCTGTTTGTTTGGAAAAAGCTGCAGCTGCTAATCCGAACACTTCTGCGGTGTGGCAAGTAAAGCTTGCTAAAATTTAAAGGGCCAGTAGCCCATGTGAGAGAGACTGTCGTGTTGGGGGAAAAATTTTTTTGTGAAGGTCACTATGATGGCGGGTGTCGCTGTGCAAAGTTCATATAGTGCCCGTGAGCAGCTGATGAAGCAGCTGATGCAGGACTGTGCAATGAAGGATTCTTTAATCAGAAGAGCGGATAAAGAGAATGAAAGGTTCTGTGAGATGGTGATTGGGGGAATCCCGCTGGGGGTTACGCTAGATTCCCGCCAGCGAGTGTCTCGGGTGATGCTCGATGTTCTGGACTTTCTGGAGAGGGGGCCAAAGACAGAGACTGCAGTGTCTCTAACCTTTGAAAAGGACTATAGTTCTGTGCAGTGGGAGCTGCTAAAATATGAGACCCTGGAGGTGGAATTCGTGCTGGTCACAGACTTTCCATGGTTTCGGCAGCTATGGAATGGAGAGAGTGCTTTGAATGGTGCGACTAGAGAGTCCGAAGGAAAAGTCGGCAACCAAGGTGTTTCCCATGGCAACCACGGGATTGAGGAGTCGATATGTGATCCTCTGACCAGGAACCAGGGGCTGGAGGTTCCCAAGTTCCCGAGGAAGGAGGCGGACCTCAGTGGAGATGTCCCTGGAGAGACAGCGCCCTCATCTACTGGGTGTGTCGATACAGTGACGGCGTTTGGTAAGACCGTTACTGTTTGTGCGTGTGACATAGAAGATGTGATTTGTGGTGAGAGCCGGCGGCAGTCGCTGCCTGCCGAGCCGGTAAGTGTCATGACACTGGGACTAGAGACTGCAACAAAAATGTGTGATATTGTGGTAAATGGCAGTCCAGTCCAAGCGTTGCTGGATGCAAGGAGCCAGGTGAGCCTGGTTCATGGCAGCTTGGCTGCTGGGGACTATGTGTTGGACAAACACGTGAGTGTGATGAACATTCATGGGAATAGCAGAGACTATCCTATGGCTATCGCAGAGTGCGAGACTCCAGTTGGAACTGGGACTTATGAATTTGGTGTTGCAAATAGGCTCATGCATGATGTAATGTTGGGCTGTGATTTTTTTCCCTTGTTCTGGGAGTTGTGGGGAAATGGAGACACTGTGGTGAAACTCCAAAGGACCTGTAGCCGGAGCATCTACTACTAGTATTCGCAATACTTGGCCATTGTTCCACCAGGCTAACCAACCGAAGCGCAAAATTGTAGTGGAGGAGAAAGTAGATGAGGTAGTGGAGTGGATGGCACGCTCATCTCAGTCTCAGCCGGATGATCTGCTGATACAGTATCCATATGTAGCCAGAGGTCACTCATCCTGCTCCACCATTCCACTCAAGCAAACCTCTTCATTTTCTGCCACCTCTCGGGCTTCAGTGTTCCCTCCTAGTGGTGTCCCTTCTACTAGTAGTGGCAGAAACAGAGGGCAGAGGCGAGTTAGGCCCAGGGCTAGTGCTTCCCTGGGAACTAGCGAGACCCCAAATATAGTGGGGCCAGCACCAGGGTGTAAGCGTGCAAGGGCTA
Organism: Rhinella marina; assembly: GCA_900303285.1. Lineage (NCBI taxonomy): Eukaryota > Metazoa > Chordata > Amphibia > Anura > Bufonidae > Rhinella > Rhinella marina. The sequence goes on from ONZH01003445.1 coordinate 20,981, forward strand.
CAAGCTTGGCCAGCTGTGGAGGGCACACGTCAGGTGTGTGGAAGTTTTTACCTTTCTGCCGGGGGATAGCAGTATGGCCACGTGTAAATTGTGTAAACAGAAATTGAGCCGTGGTAAAGCCACAAATGTTGGGACCACTGCTCTGTGGAACCATTTGAAGCGGTGTAATGCCGGCAATTAATACTAAAGAGCTGGTTACTTCTCCCGGGGTCCCTTCTGTCAGGCAGGCCGCATCCAGGGCCATAGCTCAGCCCGCATCCCGGGGTGTAACTAGTACATCCACCTCATCGTCGCCAGTGCATGCATTTCTCCACTTTCTCTCATGTGCGTGGCCAGGAAACAGTTTTACGCCACAAGTAATCTGACGTGAGCAAACTGAATGGTCACCTGACAAAGTTGCTGGCTGTGCAGTCTCTGCCGTACCAGCTGGTTGACTGCCCAGCTTTTAGGGAGCTAATGGCTTGCACTCAGCCACGCTGGCAGGTCCCTAGCCGGCATTACTTCTCCAACAAAGCTATCCCCGCCCTTTACTCCCACGTGGCTGACAATATTGGACGCTCCCTGCAGCTGTCTCTCTGCAGCACGGTGCACGTCACGGTGGACACCTGGAGCAGTGCTTATGAACAGGGGCAATACATGTCCTTTACTGTCCACTGGCTTAATGTATTTAGTGGCAGCGAGGCAGGAAACCCCCAGCAACCGGGTCAATTGCTGTCAGGATTGCAGCAGACCACCCAACAACTATCCACTTCCACCTCCACAGGCAGTCCACCTGCTGGAGCGTCAGGGCAGCGAGTTACCCCCGCTCCTTCATATCACATGTGCCAGGTGAAACACTGCCATGCAGTGTTAGACTTAGTTTGTCTTGGCAGTAGCAGCCACACAGGCCAGCGCTTGCTGCATTTCATGAAGCAGCAAATAGCGCGCTGGATGACTCCACGGCAGCTGGAAGTGGGCAAGGTAGTGACTGACAATGGGACAAACATTCACTGGCCTGCGCACAGTGCTGGCAAAGTCGCAGAAGCTTTGCACTCATTTCAGCCATTCATATGTATCTCGCCACGCTCTGGTGGAACTGCAGCGTCAAAACGGTCTTCCGCCACACCGCTTAATAGGTGATGTGGCGACCCGGTGGAATTCCACTCTTCATATGTTGCAGCGACTCCTAGAGCAGCGTAGAGCAGTGGACGATTTTGTCCAGCAGCAGCCAGAATCTTCCAGCATAGGGAGCAGGTGCGGCTTTGACTTCCGGCAGTGGAGGCTGGTCCGAGATACCTGCACTGTTCTAAGGCCCTTAGAAGAAGTCACCAAATTGGTCAGCCGGGACAGCTGCGGTGTGAATGACATCATTTCAATAATATTTGTGCTGGAAAAGACTCTCATGCAGCAGGGGGCAATGGGCAATGGGCAATGAAGGAAATCCTGGCCATTTGTCTACCTGCCATGCTGTCACTGTAGGGGAGCCCCAACGCCAAAGTTCCTTTGTGGAGCAGGAGGAGGATGAGGATGAGGAGCTTCAGTTAGAGGAGGGGGAAGAGGAGGAGGATTTTAATGAGGGTGATGATGACCAGGAGGAGGAGGAGGAGACACAGCTGGAGGATGATGAGACTTTCAGGGACACAGTAGTTTCAGAGAGGCTGAGATGGAAAGAAGTGGCCTCTCAGGCACGCTGGGCAGGATGGCGAGTTGTATGCTTACGCACTGACAGGTGTATCCTAAACATAAGGCAGACTGACGAATACTGGCTGGCAATGCTTCTGGACCCGCAGTATCAATCCAACATGGGGGGATTGTTTTCCTCCCCAGGAAAGGGAAGAGAAATTAGTATAATTGCGGGAGAAGCTATGTAGTAACTTAGCCACAGCTTTCAGCCAGCCCCAGCCTGCTGCCAGCATGTCTGAGAAGGAGGTCCAGCCGAGTAATCCACCTTCTGCCACAACCAGCAGCAGCCAGTTAAGCCTAATTAGTATGATGCAGGAATTTTTCTCTGTAGGCTCCCAACAGCTGCAGCCAAGTGAGCAGGCCCAGATGCAGTCTGGCTCACAAAGCCTCTTCTCAGACCCCCTGGACTTCTGGGCGGGCAGATTACAACAGTGGCCGGAACTGTCCCACTATGCACTAGGGCTTCTTTCCTGCTCAAGTGTCATGTCAGAGAGGGTTTTTAGTGCCGCTAAGGGGGAAGGGGGGTTGACACCCAAAAGGACAAATCTGTCACTGGGCAGTGTTCAAAAAAATACCTTTATAAAAATGAATAAAGGCTGGATTACATCCAAATTTCATACTCCTCTTGCTGATGCTGGTGGTGATTGGATCAGGCCTTGCAGGGCAGAATAGTCTGAGTGTCTTCCCACTGTTGCTGTCAGCCAGGCCATAATTTTACAGCCAAATGTCTTGTGTCATGTCATGGGCTGTGCGAACCCGAAGTCTCCAAAACCCTATTTCAAAACCGAACACTGTTGTCTACCTCCGCCTCCGTTTTCTACGCTTAGTAGGAGAGTAGCTGTTGTTAGTTAACGTTACTAATAGTTCTATTTAGTATTGTTAAGTTATATATATTATACATATTTAAAAAAAATAAATAAATACATTTTTTTACACTGCCTCTGCCTCCTGTACAAGTTATAGTAGAGGACATTGTTATACACCACTGCAGTCTGCTGTATTTATTTTACCTATCACTCTATGCTGATATACCCCGTCCCCTACTACTACTGGCCGGGCAGCCATAAAAAGCTCATATATAATTTTCACTGCCTATGTTAAGGTAGAATATACAGGCTTGTTGCCCAAACAAGCCAAGCCTTTTTTATTTTTCTGTCTGTCAATTGTAATCAGTGAACAGGAGTGTGTATAATGTAGTAATACTTCGGCCGGCAGACACCGCTGTGTTCATTAATATGGGAAAATGGCCGTGGGAAAAAACTCTGTCTTCTTCACACTATGTCAGGATCAGGAAGGTGTTAAAGGTTTAACAAAACACTCAAAACACAGGTTTTTCAAGAATATTTTAGTAATAAATAAGAACTTATATTTAACAAATAAATATAATAAACAAAAGAAAGGAACAAAAACATAAGATTACGCTGGCCTTTGCCGTCGTCAGGCCATCATGTCCTGCAGCTCTTGCAGCTCCAGCTGCAGGCCACGAATGAGCCGGGAGTCAGCGTGCAGCCTGGACCCATGGCGCCGTAATCCAGCCTCCACTTCGAAGTCAGTGGGGATGTCTGGAGGGGTGGAAACAGTTATGTACTTAGTTTTATGATCGAGTTACAGTGGTTGTCCCCCAAAAAAAATCTAAACTTTAATGTACTAGAGCGACTTATTCTGTGACATGTATTCTGTACTGACTGAGCCTTTTGTAGTACTTACTGGACACCCATACGGCGTGGTCTTCCAATGGTCCAGGGGAAAACTGCTCCCTGTCGGTTGGATTTACCAAAGATAAAACATACATTTAGCTCATATTTTGAAGACAGAAGGTCCACCCATTACACTTTTTTTTTTTTTACCTACTTTACCTCTGGTAGCTGGGCTGGTGGTGCTGGAGGGGAAGGGGAGGTCCTCTCTCGCTGGGTTGGAGGACGGTGAGAGCGGCTCCTCTGTGGTGCAGCAGCTGTCAAAAATCATGAAATAATGGCCTAAGGCTACTTCTACACTAGCGGCAGCCTGGATCCAGCAGGTGAAGGGTCCCTCCGGATCCGCGCTGTCGCAGGTACACATGTGGGGCCGGAACCGCGCTCCGGCCCAAATTCACTGTAATGGGGGTAGGCCGCGAATCCGGCCGCAGCACGTTAACCCCTGCTGAGAGGCAGCCGGAGCGAAAATACAACAGTTGCAATGAACAGTTGTAGCTACATGGGAATAGTTTGGGGCTGGAGGATCCCGTTCCTAACCATTAGTGCTCTTTCTACGTGGGAGTGCAGCTGCACTCCCATGTAGCTTGGATGAAAAATAAATTAAATATGTTTTACACTTACTAGAGGCTGCAGGTACTTCAGGGGCTGTCCTGCCTCGACGGTGGTGACGCTGTCGTTGACGGTGCTCTGCAACATAAAAATGTACACAATTGTTAGATGATGACTGTTTTTAATACTAACACATACTACTATTAAGATATTATGGGTGTGAGAGTGGGGCCATATCATATTTTTTTTCTTCTAAAAAGGTATTTATGGCAATAGATAACTTTATCGTCGCAACAACTTTCTTTATATCGTTAACACAGTGCAGTAGGAATACTTTGGATATCGCCCACTGACAGTAGCTGCAGCATGGGCACGTCTTTGAGTCTGTGTGTAGGAGGAGGAAGCTCTAACTATGAAGGGGCATATAAGGGTACTTTCTTTCGAACTAGTGCATTTGCCTGACACAAACGGGAGAACGGCCAGCACCATTAACAATAATGACTAGAATACCTTCACTTAAGTTGTTTGGTTCGATAGTTAAAGAGGCTTTGCCTAGCATGAAACAAAATTACTGCAGCGCACTACGCATGACCACGTTGTCCTTCTATACTTTTTGCATTATTGGCAGTGACTGCTGGTATATATACAATACAGTACACTCATTTTTTTACATGTTTTTACTTATTAAATATTTTGTTACTCACCCTGCCGTATCTCTGCGCGGATCTCATTAAGCCGCTCTGGGCATTTGAATTTCAGATCGGACCATTTCCGCTGGATCTGGCCCGGGGTCCGCACGGTGTGGAAACGATGGCGCAGGCCTTGGATCACCTCCTTCTCATGCTGGTTTGGATGGAGGTGTGTGCCATTGTAATCCTCTCTATCCATCAGCCGGATCAGGAATTTCAGCTCTTCAGAGCTAAATGATGAGGATCGCCTGGATGCCATTTTCGAATATTCACTCTGCCTCTGAGGAGTGCACGCCGCGGCCTCTCGTCGTGTGTGCCTGCGTATTACGTAATCGCGTAGACAATAGTACGCTGAGTATTCGTACGCTATTTGTATGCTCATGCATACGTCTTCTAAGAAGTTGCGTACATTTTTTTAAATGAACGTTCGTTATTAGTGCGCGAATGTTCGCTAATAGCTCATAATAACGTATATTTTGTACGCAAATACAACAAATCTGTTCGAATATACGAATCTTATGAAAAGTTCGGCGAATGTTGGCCCTCTCCCTATGTCTGTCAACCAAATTCTTAGGGTATTGTCTCTCAATGAACCTCCATCCCATAGTCTGCAGTCTCTCACCTATTAGGTTCTCATCTGACACTACGCGTCTTGCTCTAAGCATTTGGCTATAGGGGAGTGATTCCAACATTTTCTTGGGGTGTGCACTGTCAAATATGAGCATGTTATTGCAGTCTGTTGGTTTAATAAAAAGATCTGTCATTAGTGTGCCATTCTCCACGTATATCAGCACATCCAGAAATTGTAGGAATTTATATGAGGATACTACTATGAATTTCAAGTCCTGATGTATGTCATTGATGTACATGTGAAATTCCTGTAAAAGGTCCTTGGGTCCTTTCCATCGAGGAATATATCATCTATATACCTCATCAAAACAAGCCATATAAATATTTGCATATGTCGGGGCCATGTTTGACCCCATCACTGTGCCCCGACGCTGCACGTAGTAGGAGTCCTCCAATAGAAAATAGTTGCAGGTCAGCAGGATCTCAAGTAGGTCCAACAGGAAACATTGTATCTCCTATGTGTAGTCTGATTGCCTTAGTGCTTATCTGACCTCCTCAAGTCCCCGTTCATGGTCAATGGTAGTATACAGACTGGTTACATCAAAAGACACCAACAAATCACCTTCTGCAAACTCAACACCGTATAGTTTAGAAAGGAAGTCTGTGGTGTCCCGTACATAGTAACTGTCTCTCACTGCAAATGGTCTAAAGAGTTTGTCCAGGTATATTGCTGCATGTGCAAAAACGTCAATCCCTGAGACTATGGGGCATCCTGGGGGGTTACGTAAATCCTTGTGGATTTTGGGCAGTATGTAAAGTATGGGGGTCACTGGATGTTGTGGGATAAGATAGTCATGAAGTTTCTCATTTATTAAATCTATCGCAAAGGCATTATCTGTCAGTAATTTGATTTTCCGGATTATTTCAAATTTTGGGTCCTTATCTAGGGGTTTATAAACCTCCCTATATTCCAATTGTCTACAGATTTCTGAAACATACTTATCCATATACATTATCACCACCGCTCCTCCCTTATCTGCTGCCTTAATTGTTAATTCCTTTCTTTTGCTGAGACCAGGCAGGGCTATTCTTTCATCCCTACTAAGGTTGGAGATATGGGCACCAGGAGTAGTGTGTCTCCTGATGTCCATAATCTCCGATTTGACCAGTGAAATAAAAGTGTCCACCGCCTTGTGATTGACCGGAGGTTGAAAGTCACTTTTATTAAATAGGCCCGCATCCTTCAAACTCAATACTGTTTTGTGCCTATCCTTAGTTGCCCCTTCCCCACAAGGTACATTGCTACCTGGCTGTTGTAATTCATTAAAGAAAATCCTTAACTTTATACGTCTAAAAAAGTTTTGTAAATCAACCTCATTCTCAAACCAGTTCACCTCCGTATCCAGATAGAAAGATAATCTTTTACTGAGGAGTCGTAACTCCCCTTCAGTGAGTTCATAAGAAGAGATATTTACCACCAATGCAGTCTCGTCTCTAATATCTGTCGTTGTCTGTTCTGTGTTGTCTGTCGTGCTGTTGGGTTCCGATTCCCTGTGGGGGGTTTCTTTGACCTTGTGATCCTGATATTCCCACTTTGCGCTCCTGTGCCCTCGGTGTTTAAGTCCACCCTGTCTGGTGCATCTTGTAGGCCTAAAAAACCTCTTGTTCTCCACCCCACTCTGTTCTCCCCTTTCTTGTAGTCCTCTTGATCCCGAAACCATTTTTGTCTCTTTGGGGTTTCTATGCTGGTGCGATATTTTTGTAATTCCCCGGTTACTTGTTCAGAAAGGGAGTTAAAATCCTGTCCATTTAGCATGCTCTTCAATTGGGATTCATAATCAAAGATTCTTTTGTTAATCTCCAATAAGTCCTTCTGCAGGAACTCCATGTTTAGCAACATCATATCCATGGAGAACCTATTAGCGATGAATTCAAATTTGGTATAAAAATCCGGGTTATCAGGAAAAAGTACTGGGGCATATAGATTTACGGTATGTGGTATTTATATGTTTATATTTTACACAATAAGCTATTATGCTACACAATGATTGGAGTAAGATCGTGGGAGGAGCCACCCTAACGGGGTGGCCCCTATCTGATCACTTTGTGTTTATATGTATATGTATGTCACTGTGGTAATATACACCTTTGCTTGAAAAAGACCAATCCTGGGCGAAAAGTCGCTCTGTTGGTGAATAAATGTTGCATGAACTGAAGACATTAAGTGCCACAGTATTCTTCACTTCTGGACATTACCTGCACTACATCTGCTGTATAACGTTTGAACATCCTTCCTAAATACCTGTGACATTCATTGTAATTTTTCTGCCGCTGGTGACGGCAACATTACCTGCGCTACATCTGTTTTATAATGTTTGGACATCTTAAATACCTGTAACATTCAGTGAAATTTTTTCTGCTGTTGGTGACAGCGACATTACCTGCACTACATCTGCTGTATAATTGGGCATCCTAAATACCTGAGACATTCAGTGTATTTTTTTTTCCTCTAAAATCAATTTTGACTTTTTTGTTTTCTGTGTATTATTGTCAGCCTGTGAAAGTGGCGTAATACTCCCACAACATCGTTCCCAGCAGTGACCTGGGAGTCCAAGATGCATCCAGACATCCTCCCCATGCTGTTTCCAAACTATTTCAGTGGTGTTTCCATCAATTTCTGACCTTTTCCTGTGAACCAGACATCCTCACCTCTTCAGAGCAGGGGGTGCCTGGTTTAATGCTGTGGTTCTCCCATTGACTTCCATTGTGCTCTGGTTCTCTGTAGAGCACCCGAGCACTTTGGTGCTCGAGCAACACTACTCTGTACCTCAGAACCTCAATTACCTGACTGCTGCCCTTCAAGAAAAGTGGGATGCCATGCCTCAGCAGACAATAAGTCGACTTGTGAACTACATGAAGCATCATTGTTAAGCTATAAATAATGCTCAAGGTCACCTGACTAGTTATTTAGATATTGACACTTTTGTGGGGGTATACCCACCACTGTTGTTGGCTGTTGTTTCAATAAATTGTTTGAGATGAGGAAATCACCATTTAATGCTTCTACTTTAATGCCCTACTTTCATGAAATAATATCACTGTAGCGTGAACTTTTTACGCTTTTCATAAATTTCATTAGAAAGCCAAATAACCCTAACTTTTTGTAAGTAGTGTATGGTTTGCAAGTCACTTGTTACCCTCACCTGTCTCTTGCTCACATCCCTGAGCTCTCACAATATGTGCTCCCACATATGCTCCCATCAACGGTAGTTGTATGCCTAAAAGAAGTCTGTTGCAGACCAATCCTCCAAGCCTGTGCTGGCCTGTAATTGCCGACTGTCTCCACAAAGTTCATCCTCGCTGAAAAGTGGAGCAGAGCAGGCGGCAAAGATTATTTGGCTAACAGATGGAGCTGTAAAAGCAAGAGGCAGGTTCAGGACAGGTTGAGTGCATAACGGCCGTTCCTGAGCTATGCCAATTAAGGGTGGGTGTCAGAGGAACCCACTGATTGCTGACTGTGTGTATCTGTTGTAACTTTTTCTGTTGTAACTTGAGATGATTGTGAAGAGCGAGACAACCATTCCAGTACAGCTGGATTGTTGGTCAAAACACGACCACTAGATGACAATGGCACCCCAGGCCTGTTGCTGCAGCTGCTGCTACCACCACCTCTTCTGCTGCTTCTTATGCTGGCTACAGCATCATTTTTGCCAGTGCCCAAACTTTTGGAGGGTCCAGACAACTGTCTGTTGGCCATAGTGTATAACAACTGTATCGCTAACGGAAGGCATTCGCTCTGATAAATTTTGCTTCACTACACACATGTACAGGGCAAAGTATTTAACCGTGGCATCATACTGACACTATGTAACGCAACAACTAACAGAGGGCATTTGCTATAATCATTTTAGTTCCACTGCACACATGTTCCCGGGCTGCTTACTTCGCTTTGTTACACATGTAGCCGCCATTTTAGGAAAACCTGATTTGTTACCACAAAGCGCAAGGAGATTTGGCTTTGTTGTGGAACAAATTCCACTTTGAATGCTTCGCATTGCTGAACACTAATGGAGAAAAGTAGATTGGGTATGTTGGATTTTGACATGTCTAATCCTTTCATCTCTCCCCACTGAGAACACATCTGAGATGAATTTGCACATCTGTGCAGGATACTTAATAGCTGTTTGCCGATAATTGTGTGGTCTAATAGGTCCATTAGTAATGTGGTCGTAAGGGCTCCTTTTAGTAATGTCGTCTTGTCTATTGTTGGTAGACGAGGAGCAACAGTTGAGGGAGACTTTGTCCTAGGTTGTATGTTTGTCAAGGGTTTTTTAGATTGCATGATTATTGTCAAATTATCAGGAACAAGAGGAAAACTCATTTGTGATCATTGACTAGGATTTGGGTTGAGCAAATTGAAGTATCAGAAGTGGACTTCAATCCAAATTTCAGGGAAAATTTGATTTGCCGCAAAGCTGAATATCCTTGTGCTTCGTAGTAACAAATCAATTTTTGCTGAAATGGCATTAAAAAAAAAAAAAAACCTACTCACCTGATCCATTTGAACGTGAAAGGGCTGTCATGGCCATCTTGATGTCCCCATTACAGCCAGCATGATGACGTCATCATCACACAATGCAAGATTTTGCGCGGGATCTTCAATCAAGATGGCCACAGTAGCTTCTTTCCACTCAAGTGTATAAGGTGAGTATTATTATTTTTTAACCCCTGAAAGCCCTCATTTTTAATCTCTTTTTGCAGTGACTTTTCTTTCTGGTTAAGGGCTCATGCACACGACCGTTGTCGGCCACACGGGCACAGGCCATTTATGCACCACATCGCGGATTTAGACCCATTCACTTGAATGCACTACTTTTTTGTTGTGCAGACTGTCAGATGTGGATTGTGGACCCCATTCAAGTGAATGGGTCTCTGCATCCACATACGGCAGCCCAACAGTGAGTGCCAATGCATTACAGTCGGCAATTTGCGGTCTGAAGCATGAGCCCTAATAGAGGTGATCCAGTGCCAGGGACTGTTTTATATATTGTCTATATATCCCATTAATGCATATGCACAGTTGTGCCCTCTGGACATGTGTCACTTTATCTGGTAATAACTTCTAAATGCTTTAGTTTATCCAAACCAATCTGAGATTGTTTTCTTGCGATACATTGTACTTCATGATAGTGGACAATTTTAGTCGATATAATTCACGTTTATTTATTACAAAATCCCAAATTTACGGAAAATTTTGAAAAATCTGTAATTTTCAAAATTTGAATTTCTCTGCTTTTAAGGCAGATAGTGATAAATTAATAACTCTTTTATGATGTATATTTCCCAGATGTCCACTTTCACGTTTGAATCATTTTGTAATTTTATTTTATTTTTTTATTTTTTATAATTTATTTTTATTTTATAAAATTTCCAAAACCCTCTTTTTTAAGGACCGCTACAGTTATGAAGTCACTTTGTGGGGCTTACATAGTGGAAACCACCCATAAATTACCCCATTGTAAACACTAAACCCCCTCAAGTTATTCAAAACTGATTTTACAAACTTTGTTAACCCTTTAGGTGTTCCACAAGAATTGAAGGAAAAAGGAGATGACATTTTTAAATTTAACACATCAAGAGTTAACAGCCAAAGATAATTCAATATTTATTACCCTGATTCTGCAGTTTACAGAAACACCCCACATGTGGTCATAAAATGCTGCATGGACACATGACAGAGCGCAGAAGGAAAGAAGCGCCATATGGATTTTGGAGGGCATAGTAGAAACTCCAAAAATGTGACCCCCTTTTTGGAAATTATGGGATGAGGTGATAGTTTTATTGGTAATATTTGGAGATACAAATGAGTTTTTAAGTTGCCATATGACATTTAAAGACCCCCTGATGTACCCCTAGAGTAGAAAATCCAAAATGTGACCCTATTTTGGAAATTACGGGAAGATTGGTACTATTTTGGGGTACATAAAGTACAGACCAAAAGTTTGGACACACCTTCTCATTCAAAGAGTTTTCTGTGATTTCATGACTATGAAAATTGTAGATTCACACTGAAGGCATCAAAACTATGAATTAACACATGTGGAATTATATACTTAACAAAAAAGTGTAAAACTGAAAATATGTCTTATATTCTAGGTTCTTCAAAGTAGCCAGCTTTTGCTTTGTTTCCGGCTTTGCACACTTTTGGCATTCTCTTGATGAGCTTCAAGAGGTAGTCACCTGAAATGGTATTCCAACAGTCTTGAAGGAGTTCCCAGAGATGCTTAGTACTTGTTGGCCCTTTTGCCTTTACTCTGCGGTCCAGCTCACCCCAAACTATCTCTATTGGGTTCAGGTCTGGTGACTGTGGAGGCCAGGTCATCTGGCGTAGCACCCGATCACTTTCCTTCTTGGTGAAATAGCCCTTACACAGCCTGGAGGTGTGTTTGGGGTCATTGTCCTGTTGATAAATAAATGATGGTCCAACTAAACACAAACCGGATTTAATAGTATGCCGCTGCAAGATGCTGTGGTAGCCATGCTGGTTCAGTATGCCTTCAATTTTGTCACCAGCAAAGCACCCCCACACCATCACACCTCCTCCTCCATGCTTCACGGTGGGAACCAGGCATGTAGAGTCCATCCGTTCACCTTTTCTGCGTCGCACAGAGACACGGTGGTTGGAACCAAAGATCTCAAATTTGGACTCATCAGACCAAAGCACAGATTTCCACTGGACTAATGTCCATTCCTTGTGTTCTTTAGCCCAAACAAGTCTCTTCTGCTTGTTGCCTGTCCTTAGCCGTGGTTTCCTAGCAGCTATTTTACCATGAATGCCTGCTGCACACAGTCTCCTCTTAACAGTTGTTGTAGAAATGTGTCTGCTGCTAGAACTCTGTGTGGCATTGACCTGGTCTCTAATCTGAGCTGCTGTTAACCTGCAATTTCTGAGGCTGGTGACTTGGATGAACTTATCCTGCGCAGCAGAGGTGACTCTTGGTCTTCCTTTCCTGGGGCGGTCCTCATGTGAGCCAGTTTCTTTGTAGCGCCTGATGGTTTTTGCGACTGCACTTGGGGACACTTTCAAAGTTTTCCCAATTTTTCGGACTGACTGACCTTCATTTCTTAAATAATGATGGCCACTCGTTTTTCTTTACTTAGCTGCTTTTTTCTTGCCATAATACAAATTCTAACAGTCTATTCAGTAGGACTATCAGCTGTGTATCCACCTGACTTCTGACCAACACAACTCATGGTCCCAACCCCATTTATAAGGCAAGAAATCCCACTTATTAAACCTGACAGGGCACACCTGTGAAGTGAAAACCATTTCAGGTGACTACCTCTTGAAGCTCATCAAGAGAATGCCAAGAGTGTAAAGGCAGTAATCAAAGCAAAAGGTGGCTACTTTGAAGAACCTAGAATATAAGACATATTTTCAGTTGTTTCACACTTTTTTGTTAAGTATATAATTCCACATGTGTTAATTCATAGTTTTGATGCCTTCAGTGTGAATCTACAATTTTCATAGTCATGAAATCACAGAAAACTCTTTGAATGAGAAGGTGTGTCCAAACTTTTGGTCTGTACTGTGTATGTATATATATGTATATATATATATATATATATATATATATATATATATATATATATATAAATCAAATCAATCTCCCTTTCATCATTTTATCATTGGTATCTGTGAGTCCAAAAATGCCTATACTGTTAAAATATAAACTATTTATCCAGTATAGTGAAAGAAGTGATCAAAAATTCAATAATAAATGCAATATAAAAAGGTACCATTAGAATGTCCACTAGCTTGTCCTAGAAAGAAACAAGCCTTAATATGGCTATATGAAGGGGAAAAAAGACTTTATAAGAATAAAAAACGAAAACTGCTGTATCAGGAAGGAGTTAAAATATGGTCCACAAATTTCCGCTTTTTGGTGATAGATGCCTTCTTCTCAGTCTTCTTACCTGTAAAATGATGGCCACCATAACTATTATAAAAAATTAGAAGTAATGATAGTAAACCATATTTCTGGAAACCCCTTTAATTTGTTATTGCTTTTTTCAGTCAATAGAATTAGAAAGAAGACTATGGACTTGTTTCTTCTGTTTTATTAGAATTCTTACCATGGCCTTTTGCCTTATGGATTGCCCATGGTATTTTAATTGACATGTTGAATGTCCTATCTGTTTTGCCATTGTGCTAAATAATGGACCATTATGGTGTATGTCCTGACTGGTAGCTGAAATTGTAAAGCAAACTTGTGAAGGATTTATGGCACACAGAAGCCACTGCAAGTGTCGACATGGATTCCACAAATGTAAGGGAAGCTATAACAATTTACGACAATGAATACCATAATGATGTGTTCACAATGAAAGAAAACTCTTGTTTTCAATAGACACTAAGAAGGTCTTGATTTTCTTAGATACTCTGTAGTTAACTTTGAAAAAAGCCTTTTCCATTATTCTGTTGTCTTGTAGTATAAAAGTTTTTTTTTTCAGAGATGTTCATCTCACACCACTCATCTAGAGATATCTCAAGCCAACGGAAATGGTAAGGAATGACACATCTGTACAGACAGCAACTCTCTGAAAAGACATTTGCTTCCTTCTAGATCCTTCTAGGTCTCCTATTATTACTAGAGATAAGGCAACTTTTACACTAGCATTTTTGCTGGATCCGGCAGGGTTCCGCAAAAACACTTCCGTTACTGATAATACAACAATCTGCATTTGTTACGAACGGATCCGGTTGTATTATCTTTAACATACCCAAGACGGATTTGTCATGAACTCCATTGAAAGTCAATAGGGGAACGGATCCGTTTTCTATTGTGTCAGAGAAAACGAATCAGTCGCCATTGACTTGCATTGTGGGTCATGCCGGATCCGTCTTGCTCCGCATCCCAGGACGGACAGCAAACCGCAGTTTGCTCTCCAGTATGAGAACAGAACGGAATTCATCTTGGAGCATTCCGTTCTGTTCAGTTACATTTTGTCCCCACTGACAATGAATGAGAAAAAACGGAAGCATTTTTTCTGGTATTGAGACCCTATGACAGATCTCAATACTGGAAAATATTAACACTAGTGTGAAAGTAGCCTAAGTTAATCAATTTTGCATGAATCAAATTCATCCTGAATTTCTCAAATGATTTTCATTTCTGCAAATGCTAAACTTTTGTGATGTAAGAAGATTAGAGATGAGCCAGCACTAAAATGCTCGGGTGCTCGTTATTCGAGTCAAACTTTTCCCGATGCTCGGGTGCTCGTTTCGAATAACGAACCCCATTGAAGTCAATGGGAGACTCGAGCATTTTTTGCAGGGGACCAAGGCTCTTCCTAGGGAAGGCTGGGTGAAAACCTGGAAACATCAGAAAATGATGGAAACACCACGGAAATGGACAGGAAACGGCAGGGGCAGCATGCATGGATGCCTGAGGCTGCGTAATCCCACCATTACCCCAAATTCTCAGGCAACAGCCTGGTGGTTACCCTCATGGCAATTGTGCTCACCCAGACCAAGAAAGGCGAGGCACATGTCCATCACATGTTAGGGAAGCACCAAACTAGGTGAAAAGAAAGATTGTTTGGAGAGAGGGCCTGTAGGTGGACCTCCGGAAAAATTGTTTGGAGAGAGGGCCTGTAGGTGGACCTCCGGAAAAATTGTGGTAAAAGAGTGCCAGTTGGACCTCTAAAAAATTGTGTTTTTTGGGTCAGCGTTAGGCAAAGACTACAAGGAGGAGGAGTAGAGAAGAGGAATCGGATACATAAGTAATGTTACTCTTTAGCTGCTTTCCCCCGGAGGAGATTTGAATTCCGGTGAAATCCAGGCTTTGTTCATTTTAATAAGCGTCAGCCTGTCAGCGCTGTCAGCTGACAGGCGTGTACGCTTATCGGTGATGATGCCACCAGCTGCACTGAATACCCGCTCTGACAACACGCTAGCGGCAGGGCAGGCCAGCACCTCCAAGGCGTACAGCGCCAGTTCAGGCCACGTGTCCAGCTTTGAAACCCAGTAGTTGTACGGAGCAGAGTAATTGGTCTGGACGTTGGTATGGTCAGCTAGGTATTCCCTCACCATCTTTCTGTACAGCCCCCCTACTTGATTCACTCTCATACTCCTTTCCTCTACAGGGATGAGAGTGGAAAGGTTCTGCTTGTATCATGGGTCCAGGAGAGTGAACACCCAGAAATTGGTGTTTGAAAAAATGCTTCTAATGCGAGGGTCACGGGATAGGCAGCCTAACATGTAGTCTGCCATGTGCGCCAGAGTCCCAACACGCAAGAATTCCCTCTCCTCACTGGCCTGACTCTCCATTTCCTCCTCCTCCCCCAAGTCCTCCTCTTCAGCCCATACACGCTCAAGAGTTAAGAAGGACTGAGCACTGGTACCCTCTTCTGTCTCGCCGACATTCTCCTCCTCTTCCTCCTCATCCCACTCCTCTGATACGCGCTGAGAAAAAGACCGGAGGGTGCTCTGGCTATCAAGCGACGTATCTTCCTCCACCATCTCTTGTGACAAGCACAAAGCTTTTGACTTCATGCTGAGCATTGAGTTTTTCAACAGGCAAAGCTGCGGGATGGTGAGGCTAATAATGGTGGCATCGCCGCTGACCATCTGTGTTGACTCCTCAAAGTTGGTCAACACCTGGCAGATATCAGACATCCACGTCCACTCCTCATTGTAGACTTGAGGAATCTGACTGACCCGACTACCAGTTCTGGTGGAAGTTGACATCTGGCAGTCTACAATCGCTCTCCGCTGCTAGTAAACTCTGGATAACATGTCGAGTTCCATCTTGTGGGCACGTCGCACAACAGTCGGTGAGTGGACAGTTGTAGGCGGCGCTGCGCTGCCCTGAGAGTGGCAGCATCTGTGGTCGACTTGCGGAAATGCGAACAGATGTGGCGCACCTTGGTGAGCAAATCAGACAGATTGGGGTATGTCTTGAGGAACCGCTGAACTATTAGATTAAACACGTGGGCCGGGCATGGCACATGTGTCAGTCTGCCGAGTTCCAGAGCTGCCACCAGGTTACGCCCGTTGTCACACACAACCATGCCTGGCTTGAGGTTCATCGGTGCCAGCCACAGATCGGTCTGCGCCGTGATGCCCTGTAACCGCTCTTGGGCGGTGATCCTTTTGTCACCTAAGCTCAGCAGTTTGAGCACCGCCTGCTGGCGCTTACCCACGGCACTCTGCTGCGCCTAGAGCTACCGACTGAAGGCGCTGTGCCCACGGATGGTAATTCGGAGGAGGAGGAGGAGGGGTCGGAGGAGGAGGCATAGTACGTCTGAGAGACTGTGACCGAGGTAGGCCCCGCAATCCTCGGTGTGGGCAGTACATGAGCGGCCCCAGGGTCAGACTCGGTCCCAGCCTCCACCAAGTTAACCCAATGTGCCGTAAGTGATATATAGTGTCCCTGCCCGGCAGCACTTGTCCACGTGTCCATGGTTAGGTGGACCTTCTCAGAAACAGCATTGGTCAGGGCACGGATGATGTTCTGTGACACGTGCTGGTGTAGGGATGGGACGGCACATCGGGGAAAAATAGTGGCAGCTGGGAACCGACTACCGAGGGGCAGCCACCGCCATGAGATTGCGAAAGGCATCGGTCTCTACCAGCCTATAGGGCAGCATCTCCAGGCTCAGCAATTTGGAGATGTGGACGTTGAGGGCTTGGGCATGTGGGTGGGTGGAACTGTATTTCCTCTTGCGCTCCAGCGTCTCCAGCGAGGATTGTGGAGGCGAAGGTGTGGTTTTCCGACGGGAGGCACTCGTGCCGGGGTCCTGGGCAGGGGGTTAATTTGCAGAGGCAGCGAGTGACACAGGGGAAGGAGCAGTGGTGTGACCCGCAGGAGGTGGTGAACGGCCTTGGTTCCATTGAGTGGGGTGTTTAGCACTCATATGCCTGCGCATGCTGGTGGTGGTTAGGCTAGTAGTGGTGGCACCCCTGCTGATCCTGGTGTGGCACAGGTTGCACACCACAGTCCGTCGGTCATCCTCAATTTCTTTAAAGAACCTCCAGACTTGCGAACATCTAGGCCTCGCCACGGGAGCTTCACTACGTGAAACAGTTGCTGCTGATGCACCAGCTCTGGCCCTGCTTCTCCCTCTGGCCACACCACTGCCTCTTCCAACTGTTCTGGTGCAGCACTCGCCTCCGCCTCAGAAGCACTGTCTTCACTCGGCTTATCAACCCAGCTTGGGTCAGTCACCTTGTCATCCTCCGATTCATCAGTCTGCTCCCCCCTCGGACTTCCTGCCCTGACAACAACTTCACCACTGTCTGACAACCGTGTCTCCTCATCATCCGACACCTCTTTACACACTTCTTCCACTAAGTCAACAATGTCATCATCATCACCCACAGACTGCGACAGTTGGAAAACTTGGGCATCGGGAAAGAGGTCAGCAGCAACCTGAGAAGTGGTTTGTGACTCTGGGAAGGGTCCAGAAAACAGTTCCTGAGAGTATGCCGGATCGCATTCCAAATTTTCGTGGGAGGGGGCAGACTGGGGGGAAGGAAGTTGAGGTGGAGGAGCCAGAGGAGTGCTCTCTTGGGTAACGTGGGTGGACTGCGTGGAAGACTGACTGGTGGACAAATTACTTGAAACATTGTCCGCAATCCATGACATCAACTGTTCGCACTGTTGTGGTTTCAACAGTCCTCTACCAAGTGTCCCTGTAAGTTGAGACATGAAGCTAGGGAGTTTAGCTCTGCGGCGTTCCCCTGCTCCCTCATCAGCAGGTACTGTCTCACCCTGCCCAGGACCACGGCCTCTGCCCCCTGCAGTAATTGAATGCCCACACCCACGCCCACGCCCTCGTCCTCCACTCTTAGCCCTGGGGTTCAACATTTTCTGTATATAAGTGTATTATATAAAAAAAAAAAATGGGCCTGCTGTACTGAAACCCACAAACTTGTTCAATCTGAACAAGAAAATATATAGGTGGATAAGTTAGAGCAAAATTACGTATGTTATTACGTACCGTGCAGTATGGAGCAATTACGCGGAAACTATTGGATTAGGCAGACTTGGTCTGCTTAAGTGCAACCCTGACAAATGTCGCACAGAGATTTTTGTAATGTAGCTGTATCAGTAAGAGCAAAAGATCTTTTTTAATTATGTGACGTACAGAATGTGTCACTTGGACAGAAAATACGGATTGTGGTTTGTATATAGGTGGAAAAGTTAGAGCTAAATTACGTACTGTGCAGTATGGAGCAATTACACTGAAACTATTAGATTAGGCAGACTTGGTCTGCTTAATTGCAACCCAGACAAATGTCGCACAGAGATTTTTGTAATGTAGCTGTATCAGTGAGAGCAAAATACCTTTTTTTAATGAGGTGACGTACAGAATGTGTCACCTGGACAGAAAATACGGATTGTGGTTTGTGGTGACTGGACAGCTGAACTGTGACACACACAATGGTTCCACACAGCTGTATGAAATGGATTTGTATCACTGAGATAAAACAATAAAAAAAAAAGTGTTATATATGGCGATCGCTGCACTACTAGTGCCAGCCAGCCCAGCCAGGAGACAAAAAAAGTGTCTTGTAGACCTTAGAAGGGATGTTGGTTTTTTTTTTATATCACTCCTGCCTAACGAGAACTAAATCCAGGCCTAAAACTCTCCTTTGAGAACAACGCAGCCAGACAGTCCCTAAGACATCCAGACAGCATCTGAGCCGAGCACCAAAGGCAGTCACTCAGTATATTCCAGGGTCCCTGGATCAGGCCAGCCAAACCCCTGCTATCGACATGTAAGGGGCCCCACGTGTGCTGGGTGTACCGCAGAGTCTCCTGGCTTGTGATTGGATGAGTTTATAGGCGCCAAAAATTCAAAATGCGGGAGATGCCATTTCCTCGAGCATGGCGAGATACTCGTCCGAGCAGCGAGCACTTACGAGTACAGTAATGCTCGCACGAGCACCAAGCTCGGACGAGCATGCTCGCTCATCTCTAAAGAAGATATTTTCCACCAAAAAGGTTACTTTTTGGAACATTTTTTAAATAGAAAAATCAGACAGTGCAGTATGTTCTTAAACAGGTTATTTGTTACCCCTGGCTATCACAGATTTACACATAGCCATATACACAGTCGAGTCAGATTATTGTCACCACTAGCTAATATCCTGAGTAGCCACTGTGTGCAGCACAAACATCAGCTAGACCTGCTGGGAGTCACTCAATAAGGTCCTGTTAAGTTTTCATAGGTATCTGGAGCCATGCTGACTGCAGTGCAGCTCACATCTGTGCCCAAGGAGGCCCCACAGATGCTCAATTAGGTTAAAATCTGGGGAATCAGGAGGCCGGGTTGTACTTGGAAGTCTTCTTTCTAACCAATGTTGAGCACTTCTAGCTGTATGACATGTCTCATTGTGTTGCTGGAAGATCCCATCTACACCAGGGAACACAATCAGCATGTATGGGGGACATGATCTACAAAGACTGATTCATACCCACATCAGTTGAGAGTGCCTTCCACATGGTTGAGTGGGCCACAGGATGCCATGAAATCATTCCGCAGACCATAATGCTGCCACCACCAGCCTGTGTTCTTCAGTAACGGTTGCAGGGTGATTGTTCTCAACCACCTATTCGATGAAGCAGAAAATGTGATTCATTGGAGAAGGCAATTGTTTCCCAATCAGCAGAGGTTCTATTCTAATACTGGTGCAAAAATTGAAGACTTTTCTGCTGATGCAGCTTCATTAGTAGGTCCAGTGACCATCCATCTGCTTTGGAGACACACGTCTGGTAGCTCCATTGTTGATTTTGGCAATGAGCTGCTCCTTGTGCACCTTCATAGCCGACATTCAGCTCGTACATTAATGGAACTTGGTGTTCTGCAGTTTCCATGTCGCTTATTCACAGTTGTATTATTTATTTATTATTATTTTCATGATACACTTTTACCAGCAGCACACATGTTTCAGAAACACTGGCACCCTTGGCACACAAGTCACTTATCACTTTTGGCCCCTTTTATCCATAACAGCAACAAAGTGTGAAGTCTATTGCACATCTTATGTACCAACCAAGCCAGTTCACTGTGATTTCCTTCATAAGCTACACACTGCCAACTTCAAAAGTAGTAAGTTGTCATAATGGGACTCGACTGTGACTTTAACATTACTAATGTTGTCTTGGTGTTAAAGAGCTTGAAAGAGGTTGGATACAAGAATCATGCATGAATTTTCATGACAGTTGAAATACTTTCAATTCGGGTCAAATTTATTTGGACCTAATTGAATCTGACAGCCGATTTGACTGAACAAGACCCCAAATGAAGTTTAGGAAATCTGCTTATTTCTAATTATTACACTTGTCCTACTAACTGATATTTTAAGTTTGTAATATAGAGAAAGGGAGAAAGAGAGACACAGAACACAATTTTCAAGTGATTACTTCCTTTTTTTAAGGAAAAAGGGTATCTAGTCCCATGTTTTTATGAGTGAGGTTTTGAAATATTTGATTCTGCCAATTTGCCAAACTTCGACTAAAAATTTGATTAGTTCAGAACTAATTTGTCACGAATCATGATAAATCTGGTATACCTAGGCCACTCATATGCCTAATCATTAGAGATGAGCGAGTAGTGAAATATTCAAAGGTTCGAAATTCGATTCGAATAGACCGCGAAATTCGACTATTCGACCGAATATCGAATCCCATTAAAGTCTATGGTAAAAAATGCTCGCCACTTGGAAATCTCAATTCGACCACTTGGAGGTCACCAAGTCCACCCTGAAACCTCAGAAAAGGATGCCAACACTGCTGGAATGCAACTGGGACAGCAGGGGAAGCATGTCTGGGTGCATATAACGCGCCCAAGTCGCACTATTACGCCACTATCACAGCCTCTCAACAATACACTCCATACACAATATAACTTCTATGTAAAGTGAGACAATACAAGGAAACCTCTTTCCTCTACATTGCCATGGACCCCAAGCCAAACTAGACAAAAAAGAAGATGAAATTCTGCACCCCTTAAAATCACATTGCCTATGACAACCACAGATGGCATAGGCAAGGGGGAAAGCAAATAGACCCCACCCCTAATTGTCATTGTGTGTGTGTGTGGTGATATGTGGTCAGACATGTCTTCTTTAAAATGTAAAAACCAACTCAAACACCATGCAGAAGCCTTAAAATGCCCCAAATTGTTGGCGCTTGAGATGTCAGTGACCCGACCTGGCCCAGTGTCATGTCTAGCAGGTAAAGCCAGTGGGGATGTTGAGGGATGCGTAGGACCGCAAAAGGCAGGAAGAGGCCGTGGGCTGGCCAGAGGCTCATGGAAAATTTGTGGAGGCCCAAGAGGTGAGACGTCTTAAAAATTGTGTGGAGGCTAAAGAGGTGAGACCTCTTAAAAATTATGTGGAGGCCCAAGAGGTGAGACCTCTTAAAATTATGTGGAGGCCCAAGAGGTGACACCTCTTAAACATTTTGTGGAGGCCAAGAGGTGAGACCTCTTAAAATTATGTGGAGGCCCAAGAGGTGAGACCTCTTAAAAGATTTTGTGGAGGCCCAGAAGGTGACACCTCTTAAAAATTATGTGGAGGCCCAAGAGGTAGACCTGTTAAACATTTTGTGGAGGCCCAAGAGTGAGATGGTTAAAAATTATGTGGAGGCCCAAGAGGTGAGACGTATTAAAAATTATGTGGAGGCCCAAGAGGTGAGACGTATGTTAACAATTATGTTGAGGCCCCAGAGGTGAACGTATTAAAAATTATGGGTTGGAGGCCCAAGAGGTGAGACCTTGTTTAAATTATGTGGAGTCCCAAGAGGTGAGACCTCTTAAGATTTTGTGGAGGCCCAAGAGGTGAGACCTGTTAAAAATTATGTGGAGGCCCAAGAGGTTAGACCTGTTAAAAATTATGTGGAGGCCCAAGAGGTGGAGATGGGTTAAAAATTATGTGGAGGCCCAAGAGGTTGAGACCTCTTAAAAATTATGTGGAGGCCCAAGAGGTGAGACCTTCTTAAAGATTCTTGTGGAGACCCAAGAGGTGACACGTCTTAAAAATTATGTGGAGGCCCAAGAGGTGAGACCTCTTAAGATTTTGTGGAGACCCAAGAGGTGAGACCTCTTAAAAATTATGTGGAGGCCCAAGAGGTGAGACCTGTTAAAAATTATGTGGAGGCCCAAGAGGTGACACCTTCTTAAAAATTATGTGGAGGCCCTAAGAGGTGAGCCATAAATATATAAATTTTTCTTATTTACGGAGCAAT
This sequence comes from Rhinella marina, assembly GCA_900303285.1. Lineage (NCBI taxonomy): Eukaryota > Metazoa > Chordata > Amphibia > Anura > Bufonidae > Rhinella > Rhinella marina. The sequence continues at coordinate 43,406 of ONZH01003445.1, forward strand.
TCTACGGCGGTTAAGGAGGAGGTGGAGGAGGAAATGGCACTTCATACAGATGGCACTTCACTTTTGGCTGCTTTCCACGGGTTGGAGAAGCAAAGTCCGGGTCAATCCACTTGCTGTTCATTTTGATTAGCGTCAGCCTGTCGGCACTGTCGGTTGACAGGCACCTGCCGCTTATCGGTATATGCCCTCCGGCTGCGGCTGAACACCCTTTTCTGATAGCACCGCTGGCGGCAGGGCAGGCAAGCACCTCCAAGGCGTACAGGGACAGTTCCCAACCACGTGTCCAACTTGGGAAGACCCAGTAAGTGTAGGACGCCGAGGGATCGGGCAGGACAGGGTTACGGTCTGCCAGGTACTCCCGCAACATCCGCCGATACTTGTCCCTCCTGCTGATAGCGGCCCCGCAGTGATGGAAGTTGCACGAGGGGGTGCCATGAACGTGTCCCACACCTTGGAGAGTGTTCCCCTGGTGGCTGTGGGGCCTGATGGATGTTGTGGGACTCTGGGAGACCCTCTCCTCTCTGCCGCCAGCGATGGTGGGTGGGAAAATCTCCCATCATGTTCTGCACGAGTTCCCTCTGGTATTCCAGCAATCGATTCGTCCTCTCCTCTACCGGAATAAAAGAGGAGACGTTATCTTCTATACCGGGGTCCAGGAGGCGAAGACCCAGTACAGTTTGTTCTCCACTATCCGGACAAACCGTGTGTCCCGGGAAAAGCAGCCCAGCATGAAGTCAGCCATCGTGTGCCCAGACTCTGAATAGGCATGACCTCCACTGCCCCCACCAGAAGCATCACTTGCCATTTCCTCCTCTTCCTCTTCCGCCTCCTCTCCGCCCCATCCGCCGCTGAACCAATGCGGACGCACACAGCCCTGACTGCTACCCTCGCCGCCAGCATCCTCCTCCTCTTCCACAGCCACCTCCACGTCGTCCTCCTCCTCATCCTCCTCCTCCTGCAACTGCCACCGTGAAGCAGACAAAAGTGTGGTCTGACTGTGTAGCTCCGTTGCGTCTCCTCCTACCCCATCTCCTCTGCGTGCAATGCGTTCTCCCTTATTGCGAATGAGCGATTCTTTAAGGACGCATAGGAGCGGGATGGTTATGCTCACTATAGCGTCCTCGCTGCTGACCTTCTTGTGGACTCCTCAAAGATACGCAGTACATCGCATATGTCTGCCATCCATGGCCACTCGTGGTTTGCAAACTGAGGGAGCTGAGTTGGAGGCACGCGTGGATTCATAATCTGGTACTCCCATCAATGCTCTCTGCTGCT
>ONZH01003446.1:0-54275 GCA_900303285.1 Rhinella marina
AAGCGCCAGCAGGCGGCGCTCAAATTGCTGAGCTTAGGTGACAAAAGGCACACCGCCCAAGAGCTGTTACAGGGCATCACGGCGCAGACCGATGTGTGGCTGGCACCGCTGTACCTCAAGCCAGGCATGGTTGTGTGTGACAACGGGCTTAACCTGGTGGCGGCTCTGCAACTCGGCAGACTGACACGTGCCATGCCTGGCCCACATGTTCAATCTCAAAATTCAGCGGTTCCTCAAGACATACCCCAATTTGTCTGATTTGCTCACTAAGGTGCGCCGCATCTGTGTGCGTTTCCGCAAGTCAAGCACAGATGCTGCCACTCTCAGGGCAGCGCAGCGGCGCCTACAACTGCCAGCTCACCGACTGTTGTGCGACTTGCCCACGAGATGGAATTCGACATTAAATATGTTATCCAGAGTTTACCAGCAGCGCAGAGCGATTGTAGACTGCCAGATGTCAACTTCCACCAGAACTGGTAGTCAGGTCAGTCAGCTTCCTCAAGTCTACAATGAGGAGTGGACGTGGATGTCTGATATCTGTCAGGTGTTGAACAACTTTGAGGTGTCAACACAGATTGTCAGCGGCGATGCCGCCATTATCAGCCTCACCATCCTGCTGCTTTGCCTGTTGAAAAACTCACTGCTCAGCATGAAGTCAGAAGCTTTGCGCTTGTCACAGGAGTTGGGGGAAGAAGATACGTCGCTTGATAGCCAGAGCACCCTCCGGTCTGTTTCTCAGCGCATATTGGAGGAGGGGGATGAGGATGAGGAGGAAGAGGAAGAGAATGTTGGCAAGACAGAAGAGGGTACCAATGCTCAGTCCTTCTTAACTCTTGAGCGTGTATGGGCTGAAGAGGAAGAGTTGGAGGAGGAGGAGGAGGAGGAAATGGAGAGTCAGCCTACTGAGGAAAGGGAATTCTTGTGTGTTGGGACTCTGGCGCACATGGCAGACTTCATGTTAGGCTGCCTATCCCGTGACCATCGCGTTAGAAGCATTTTTTCAAACACCGATTACTGGGTGTTCACTCTCCTGGACCCACGGTACAAGCAGAACCTTTCCACTCTCATCCCTGTAGAGGAAAGGAGTATGAGAGTGAATCAATATCAACAGGCCCTGGTGCACAAGCTGAAACAATCCTTCCCATCTGACGCCGCTAGCGTAATCTCAATACTTGTTTCTAATTCTGCAATATGTGGATTTCCTCCTATTGTCCTGATTAGTTAGACTTGGAGTTGAAAACAATATTAAAGGTGTATTCCACCTTTTGGGAACTTCTTACATTTAATCATCACTGTGTTATATCTATCCATAGAAATCCGCTCACTTGCTCCTGGTCACTTAGATCCAATGTGGAGGCTCCCCTCAGCGATGTTTCCAGTGCCAGATGGTACATATCTGGATGAAGTCACATGTGTTGCTGTGGTAAATTACTGGTCTTAACTTTGAGGTGTTCTCAAGCTACATTTCACCCAGCAGTTGTGGGAGGGTAGTGTATTGCTGTGTACATAACATTCATAGTTAATCCGTTCTGTAGGTACTGTGTGTCAGTATTACAGGCATCTAAGTCACTGTGCAGGGCTCCAAGATTCATAGCTAATCCCTTCTGTTAGCTGTCAAATTACTTTGTGTCAGTATTACAGGTTAAAAAAGCATCAGGTCTAATTTACTGCTGTGGACTTAACTATGCAGTGCACCAAGTCATCAATAGCACTGGCATTAACAGTGTGCACCAAAATTCATAGCTTATCCCTTTGGCAGTCCAATTATTTTTTCAATCCCTTCTGTTAGCTGTCAAATCACTGTGCATCAATATTACAGGTCAATGTTAGCATCAGGTCCACATAATGGGGATGGCGTCAGTAGTTGCAGTAACATGACAAAAGTGGTCCCATGACAGAATGGGGACGGTGGCAGCAGTGGCAGTAACCATGACAATAATGGCTCCATGACAGAGTGGGGACAGTGGTGGCAGAGCAGCAGTTGCAGTAACCATGACAATAGTGGCTACATGACCAAGAGGGGATGGTGGCAGCAGTGGCCCATGACAGAGTGGGGACAGTGGTAGCAGCAGTAGTGACCACATGACAGAGTGGGGATGGTGGCAGCAAAAATGGCAATAATGCTGTTATCATCACGTTCCATTTTGCAGAATATTCTGGTGTTACAGCACACTACAGTATTATAATTAGTTGCAGAATGATCTATTCTGTTGTATCAGTCACCGGTGTCTGGAAATCCTGGTTGATCCATGCCTGATTCATCTTTATGAAGGTTAGTCTCTCAAACTTTTTGGAGGAAAGGCGAGTTCTCTTAGGGGTAACTTTGCCCCCTGCTACACTGAACACCCACTCTGATGCCACACTACTGTCAAGGCAGAAAAGTATGCCCATGGCAAACTTGGCTAGTTGCGGCCATACAAGTTTGTATGCCCAGTTGTCATGGGGATCTTGGACCATGGGTGACAGGTTGCAGTCCAAGTAGGCTACCATCTACTAATTGAGGTTCTGCTCTATGTCCTGCTGCTGGGTGGTTTCTTCAGTAGGCAGCTTTAGAAAACTGCTCATAGACTCCAGACTGAGGTTGTTGCATAAGAAGCCAGTGCTGCTCATGCCCCCCACCACCAGTCTTAGCAGTGAGCTCAGAGGGTGCCCCCAATCAGACTTCCGTGTGGATGGCCAAAGGTGCTCATTGCCAACATACAACTGACTACACAGCAAATCTCTGTAGTAGTCCATTTTTGCATCCCTCTCAGACGGTCTAAAAAAATTCCACCATTTTGGATCGGTAGTGAGGATCTAACATTTAGGAGAGCCAGTAGTCATCCTTCTACCGAATGGTGATAATGTGTCTGTCACTACACAAGCAACTCAGCATCTGGCCATTTGAGCAAGGGACTCAGAGGGACTCACTGCCTCCTTCTCCACCGCATACAGCCATGGTCTGTTGTGTTAATCTCTGTCACCGCCTTCCAGGTTCTCATACTGCTCCTGCTCCTCTCCTGTGACTTGGGCAGAAAAACCACATAGTTCTGTATAGAATTCCTGGACATTTATGTCCTCCTCCTTGTCCTTATCCTCTTTAGGACTCAGGTGGCTATGAGATCTAGGCGCAACGTCTTCTGTCCCCTCGCCAGCCAGATTTCTCAGCATCCCATCCAGGAGGTGAATGAGTGGAATGATATCATGTATCGTGTATCCTGTAGTTCTGCTGACTGACAAATAAAGTGGTCTAAGTAAATAAAAGGTCTGAGTAAACAGCACGTCTCACGCATGAGCTGCCAATGGCTAACGTGGAAGTTACACCGGGGAGTAGACCTGTACATCTGCTGCATTAAGAAATCATTAGCCACCTTCCTCTGCTCATACAGGCGGTCCAACATATGTAGCATGGAGTTCCAATGAGTGGAACTGTTGCATATCAGGTGATGTTGGGAAAGAACATATTGCATTTGCAGCTCAAGGAGGGCGTGTTTTGCATGACAAGAGTGACTGAAATGCATACACAGTTTTCTGGACATTTTTAACAGCTTTTGCAGTTCAGTTGAAGACTTGAAGAGCCAGGTAACAAAAAAATAGAAGACATGTGCCATGCACTTCAGTCACTCTTACCATGCAAAACACGCCCTCCTTGAGCTGCAAAGGCAAAATGCTCTTCCCCCAACATCACGTGATATGTGCCCTGCTTGGCGTAATGTAGACAAAATGTTTTGCCCTTTCTCCAGTTGGCAAGAAGACTGGCTGACCAGGTGCAAAACTTTGCATAGGTGGTATGCTGGAGGACCGCTGTGAACTGTTCCTAAATTGGAGGGTGAGGACAAGGTGGAGTATAAGAAGGCAGAGGAGGATGTTGGTGCAGAAATTACAACATGGAAGCAGCATTGTAATCGCCTGGCCAAGTTGCTGTTGTGCATGGTCCAGAGCCACATTTACCCAGTGATCTGTGAACAAGCTATATTGTCCTTGACCATAGTTGCAACTCCATACGTCAGCACTGGCGTGAACTCTACCAGGCCCTAAAAGGTCCAAAGACTGGCCCACCTTCTGCTGTATGTACGTGTGCAGAGCTGGTACAGCTTTTTTGTTAAAGTAAGGTCGGATTGGAACTCTCCAGCTTGGGTGGGCACAAGCCATCAGTTCTCTGAAATGTGCAGGGTCAACTATATGGAAAGGGAGAGACTGTAATACCAGCAACTTGGCCAGGTTTCACATTCAGCTACGGAATCGTCAGATAAGTGCACGCATACTGTTGTCTTTTAGCAATCATCTCGGTGATCAATTGCTGTCGAAACCAGTGTCAACGAGTAAGATGAGCATTAGGAGCAATAAATTATGTTGATGGGAAAGAACAACAGCTTCCTTCTGCTGACGTTGCCTAGCCCTGACTGCTGAAGAGGGAGTGTTGTCCAGTGGGAGATGCAGCATGTAGTCTCCTGAGTAGCAGGTGGTGTACCCCTTCCGCTTTTGTCTTTTGATCTCCCACTGCTTTCACCCTGCCCTCTCAAGGCATGCTTCCACCCTGATGTCTCTCAGGCACGCTACCACCCTGCTGTATCAGGGGCATGCTGCCACCCTTACCCTCTGATGATGATTATGCTACCTCTTTACCCAAGTCCCACTCGTGCGACCTACTGCATTGTCATCCACATCGGTTTGTTCCTCACTAATGTCATCCTCACCTGTCTCTTGAGCACATCCCTGACCTCTTGCAACATGTGCTCCCATCTCACTGTCATCATTGGTAGTTTATTGCCTAGAGGAGTCCACAGCGGACCTCTGCTCCATATCAGTGCTGGACTGTAATTGCTGACTGTCCTAAAAAAAAACAGAGCCAGTGGCATACATTGCTTGGCTAGCAGAAGGAGCAGCAAAAGCAAGAGTCAGGTTCGGGACAGGTGAGGGCATTTCCTGGGCCATGGCAACTAAGCATGGTGTTAGAGGAACCCACTGACTCCTGGCTGTGTGTATCTGTTGTCACCTGAGATGATGTTGAAGAGAGAGTCAGCCATTCCAGTACAGCTGGATTGTTGGTCAAAACACGACCACTGGATGACAGTGGCAGCTCTGGACTAATGCAGCTGCTGCTACCACCAACCCTTCTTTTGTTGCTACTTGTGCCAACTACATCAACATTTGTGTCATTGCCCATTACTTTGGAGTGCCTAGGCAACAGTCTGATGGCCATAGTATACAGTAACTGTATCAGTAATGTAACAGATTAACTGCAAATGTGCCAGCGGTTCAACATGATGCAGATGGCGACATACAGAACTAAACTTTACTCTGATAACACATGGCACAGAGATATCTTGGTTATCTTGTAACAAAAGCCATTGAAATCTTTTTGTTACCATTCTTTACTTAATGCTTTAATCATCAAGCTCAGCTCGGCTGCATCTGTATTACACCGCACTTAAACACTGAGGCACAGTAATTCTATGTATAAATTAACAGATTAACTGTGAATGTGCCAGTGGTTCAACAAGATGCAGAAGGCGATATATTACACCGTAATTTAATACTGAGGCATAGTAATTCTATATATAAATGAACCCCTTAAGTACTAGGCCCATTTTTGGTTTTTCATTTTTGTTTTTTCCTCCCCACATTCCAATAGTGATAACTTTTTTATTTTTTCATTCACATAGCCATATGATGACTTATTTTTTTTGCAGGACAAGATGCATTTTTTAATAGTACCATTTATTTGATTTGTGTTATTGGAAAGCAGGAAAAAAAATCTTTGTGGGGTTAAAGGCTATGTACACCTTTGGAGTCAATTTTTTTAATGATTGCATTTAACTTATTTTTGGCTAAAAATCATATTTTTAATCGGTCTTTATTAAAAATATTGGGTGGTTCAGTCACAAAAGGTTAATTGTTTGTCTAGCTGGGTGACTGGTATTTTCACTTTCACTTTGTGCCGATCATCTAATTACCCTTATCTGTAAACTACTGAGAGGTCATAAACACTTATTTAAGCCACATTCTTATCAGTAAGGTAAGTATTGAGCTTTAATGAGTGTTTATGATGTGAGAGAGAAGAGATAAGCTGTTGTCTGCGCCTCAGATGACAGAATTGAGAAAAAATCCACAGGCAGCTAGTACAGCTTCTCAGCTCTGTACACGAAAAAGGATTCCATACTGGACTTGGTGGAACAAACTGTAGTTTTTATTGGTACCATTGTTGAGATACATGCGACTTTTTGATTCCAGTTATTCAATTTGTTTTTTTTGGGGGGGGGGGGGAAGGTAACTAAAAATGTCAAATTGTGTGTTTTTTTTTTTTTTTTTGTTACAGCGTTTACCGGACAGGGATTTAAAAAAATGTTCAGACATTTTCGGACGTGTCAATACCTAATATGTTTATTTTTTTATTGTATATATGTTTTCATATGTAAAATTGGTAAAGGAGGATGATTTAAACTTTTAATATTTTTATTTTTTATTTTAACTTTTTATTTTTTAACTATTAGCCCCCTTAGAGGGCTAGAACCTGGGATATTTTGATCCCTTGTCCTATTCACCCTAATAGTTAATCTATTAGGGTGAATAGGATTTTCATAGGCTCCCTGCTGCCCTGTGCTTCAGCAGCATCCAGGCTGCCATGACAAACAATTTCACTGTGGGGGCTGCGATCAGAAGGCAGAGTGAACAGCATCCCTGAGTCTTCACTCACAGGTGCCATGATCATTAAACCTGAGGGATTAAATGATGGGGTGGCACGACCCTGTCAGTGCGGCCGGGTGCTGGCTGTATGATACAGGGCCCATTCCATACATTCCTTGCACCACCATGATGTACCGGTATGTCACGTGGCTTAAGGGGTTAAGAGATTATCTGGGATTGTGGCAGCAGTTGAAGATGCAGACGACAATATATTATACTGCACTTTCATTCTGAGGCACAGTAATTCTATGTATACATTAACAGATTGACTGTGAATGTGCCAGCCAGTGGTTAAACAAGATGCAGGCGGCGTTATGTTACACTGCACTTTTACACTGAGACACAGTAATTCTATGTATAAATTAAAAGAGTAACTGCAAATGTGCCAGCCAGTGGTTTAACAAGATGCAGACATGGATATGTTACACCGCACTGGTTATTACAGGTTATAGTTACTAGAGAGGGGTCGTTGATCCAGGGAGTAATTCTGATTGCCTGATTGGAGTCGGGAAGGAATTTTTTTCCCTAAAGTGGGGAAAATTGGCTTCTACCTCACAGGGGTTTTTTGCCTTCCTCTGGATCAACTTATAGAAAAACAGGCCGAACTGGATGGACAGATGTCTTTTTTCGGCCTTATAAACTATATTACTATGTTACTATGTTACTGTAATACTAAGGCCTAGTAATTCTATGTATAAATTAAAAGATTAACTGGGATTGTGGAAGCAGTTGAACAAGATGCACACAGCAATTACACTCAACTTGCACTGTCTCTGCAGTCTCTCTATGCCCTCCCTACAGTGTCTAAAAACTCTCCCTACAATCTCCCTACACTGTCCCGGCACTCTCCATATCCACTATTAATAGCTTACTTAAACACTGTCCCTAGCGAATAAGTGTTTGTCACATCTGTCCCTAAGCTCAGCTCACAGTGAAATGGCGGAGACAGTGCAGGATGAGGCTTTTTATAGGGGTGTGACATTACAAGGATGGCTGTCTGCTAATTGGCTGGCTGCAAGGCATTATGGATGATCTTGCATTGCTGGGTTTCTTACTTTCACATGTGCAGCAGCCTTTTTAAAAAAAATTCAGATCCGATGCCATGAAGCTCGAGGAAATTTGGATATGTGGTGAATTTTTTTTTCTAAACTTTGAATCAGATTCCACTTTAGATGCTTCTATTAGCTCAACACTAGTTTGTAGGAACATGGTTAATAACCCTATTTCTCCCCTCTTGATAGGAGTGGGCTGGTCCTGCTTCCTGCCAGGAGGGGGAATTCCTGTGTAGCTACAGGGTGGAGAGGATACAGCCTGCAGTGCTCCTACTCCTATTGTAGAATTCTCCTTCTCCAGAGAGAACCATTACTAGATTGCCTAAAGTCATGCCTTGAGAGAATAAAGACAGCAGAGGGAACTGCTACAGTATATTCAGCTTTGACAGACACTGCTGTGAAGTGAGGGAATACAGCTAAAGACACCCTCATCACTAAACAACCACTAGGCCTGTATAACCTAAGTGCGGAATTGCCACCAGCCAACCTGCCTCTAAATCCTTGCTGGTGCCAGAGAAGAATTGCACTAAAGCCTGCTGTTAATGTATATATTTTCAGGTTCTACATTGCACTTAGTATAAAGGACTCTGTTACATTCAATTATGGCCTAATTCTTCATAGCTGTCACTGCAATGGTCTCCAGAGAGCAACAACTACAACACTACATCGGGGGGCATTACCACTCCCATTCTCTACACCAACTCACATGGGGGCTTGCTAAAAACAAAAACTACATTGCACAAGCATTTACTTGTGACTGGTTCACTACAGTACCAAAAGATTCTCTTGTCAGCCCAAGGTCAGACACAATAATAGACCGCTAATAAAACAGGAGCTCAAAGATTAACTTGAGCTGGAATATGTGCGGTCTCTCCAGCTGTACAGAGACCCAATAGGAAGGGGCCCAATATCTAATCAGGAAAACACAATGTTTCCTAATTCATATTTCATTGCATGTAAAATACTGTTTAGTATTGTCATAGGTTTTGTTGCTACATAACAAAAGGCACACAGTTTTCTTGTATAAGAGCTCTTTTCAGGCTGTGTCACAATCAGATATCATATTAAATCGTATTGAGTATACAGTACTTCCTGCATATACAATAATTACAAAAATTAATGTGGACCATGCACTTCTCATGTATGCACAGAAGGTGGGCCCTCAGAATCATTTCCTCTGATGGGCCCAAGAACTCCAGTCCAATGATAACTTAGCCATAGGCACTGATATAGCCATAGGGACTCCTTGCAATTCCATATTATCATGATATACCCATAAAAAGCAATGCTTCTAAGATAAATCAATGCTTTTAGGAGATAATAACTTCATAACATAGCATTCTATTGAGCATGCCATGTTTTTAGTCCTGTTTACACCAAATCCACCAGAAAATATATCTGTATGTCACTGTATTAAATCAAATGTCCTTCAAAAGTAGTAATATCCCACAGAAGCCTAGTTGCTATAATATCTAATATATAAAGCTGAGTGTATGTGTATGTGTGTGTGTGTGTGTGTGTGTATGTCCGCTAAAGAAATCCGCACCACTGCAGCTACACAAAATTTGGCACACATGTACATCAGGTGTCCAGGGAGGTTTTAGAACAGTTTTCAACTCTCCAGGACGTACCGTTCCCGAGATATTCCCAAAAAATGCATTAGCCAATAGTAGCCTGGTCACATGACCCTTATCAGCCAATAGAAGCTCCCAGGCAGTTAGTCTCCACACACACACACTAGGTTTCTATGGCCACGCCCCTTCCACTCCGCATCTGACCGGGATTGAAAAAATGAAGGTAAAAATCAACTTCTGTCAGCTGTAGGGGTGGGAGGGAGTGTGACTTTCTCCCTGCAGCTCATGCTCAGACAGCACAGTGCTGCTGTCTGAGAGTGAGCTGTTCAAAAGGACATCCATGTGTCCATCCAGGCCCTGCGCATGACAGAGGACAGGGAGTCTGAAAGCCAGATGTCCAGCCTTACCCCAACATGAAGCCGTGCCACCGGTCCCCATAAAGCCACACCCCTAAACAAGAGACCACGCCCCCTGTGTCCATCCAGGCCCTGCGCATGACAGAGGACAGGTAGTCTGAAAGCCAGAATGTCCAGCCTTCCCCTAACATGAATCCGTGCCACCGGTCCCCATGAAGCCACACCCCTAAACAAGAGGCCATGCCCCCTGTGTCTATCTAGGCCCTGCGCATGACAGAGGACAGGGAGTCTGAAAGCCAGAATGTCCAGCCTTCCCCCAATGTGAAGCCGTGCCACCGGTCCCCATGAAGCCACACCCCTAAACAAGAGGCCACGCCCCCTGTGTCCATCCAGGCCCTGTGCATGACAGAGGACAGGTAGTCTGAAAGCCAGAATGTCCAGCCTTCCCCTAACGTGAAGCCGTGCCACCGGTCCCCATGAAGCCACACCCCTAAACACGAGGCCACGCCCCCTGGTTCTATGAAGACACGGAGGAGAAGCTGTCTGAGCATGAGCTACTGAAAGGGTGGACATCCCTGTGTCTGTCCAGGCACTGCGCCGGACAGTGGACAGGGAGTCTGAAAGCCAGACTGTCCAGCCTAAAACCGGACCACCCTAGGGGCAGGCTGATGTTAGGGTGGCCAGTTGTCCGGCTTTAGGCTGGGGAGTCCGGTTTTCTGGCTCCCTGTCCTCAGTCCAGCACAGTGCCTGGATGGACGTAGGGATGTCCACCCTTTCAGTAGCTCACGCTCAGGCAGCTTCTCCTCCGTGTCTTCACGGAGCCAGGGGGCGTGGCCTCATGTTTAGTGGTGTGTCTTCATGGTAACCAAGGGCACTGTTTCACGTTTAGGGGAATGGCCGGTGAGGTCTGGCTTTCTGGGGTGAAGACAGTGGCCACTCTAGCTGCTGTGGAGGTCACAGTTATAAGGAGCGGGCTGCTGTAGAGGTCACTCTCGATATTTTTTTTTACGTCACACACACAAACATTAAATGAAATAGATCAAATATACCCGGGCGAAGCCGGGTCCTTCAGCTAGTGGCTCCATATAATTGGAATTTGTAAATATTTGTAAACATACATCATAGTTGGCACAAGAATATTGTAAGGGATCTCTTGGTCTCTCAGGGGGTAGCAACCACAAATCTTCTGACAAACTGGTGTTTTAATGTCCAACCGTGCTTTATTTTGGGTCCTCAGCACCCACACAAAACATAAGCAAACCAACAAAATAACCTCCTGCCCATCTGGGCTCTGACCAACATAAATTTCTGGCTCACCTAAAGAAAACGCAGTTTACCAACACAGTACTGGGTTCAAACACTCTGGTCTGCTCATCAGGTATGAGTCCACACGCACAGGGGAGAGATCACATAGCCTCGTGACCCCCTCAGCCCTCCTGGCTGAGACCACCCAAGCCTCACAGGCTTCAACCCTCTTTCCTAGGGTCAGTTCCTCTCCCCAGACTCACACTCAGAGAGTTGATTTATCCCAGCTGGCCTCACCTGCAATTCCTCAGGCCAGAGGAAAACCTATCCTGGAAGGGTGTGGACTGGCAGATCGCACTGCCAGACCTATCTGCCAGGCCAAATAAAATCCAGCCCAACACAAAACAAACAAAATAGCTTTAGCAACTAAGTTTGCTGAAGCCAGCACCATCTACCTGGATTTTAGTTATCTCACCCAGTTGAGGAACCTGGGTTGGATATACACCCCTTCCAGCGCTACTGGACACATCATCACAATATGAATTCTGAAAATTTCTTTGCTGTGTAGTTTTGTAGAATTTTCATTTGATAACTTATGCTTTGAAGCTCTGGATGGTGATACCCAAGAGTTATGTACAGTCTTGAAGGACAGGAAGCAAGAACTTCTTAGTATCTAGCCTTTAGCTGTCTATTCATTTGTATGAATGCTTTATCAGAGCAAATTTCCATCCAATTCTTTTCTTCTGAGATTTTTCAGTTTGGTCAAAACATTGCTGGTAATCACTTGCGCCTGACCTGAATGGCCTTTTTTTTTTTTTTTTTAGCTCCGTTCATCTTCTTGCTACAGGAACCATGTAGCCTTTAGCCTGGATACCTGAAAACGGTGAAGATAGGAGGTCAAAGACCCACTGACTCTGCCCCGCTGTCTAAAGGCCCCAATCCGGGAACTGGAATGGCAACATTTTTGAAGAAGCGGACCGGAGCGCCTACAGCTAAGGAATCCAAGATGGCGGCGGATGAAGGACACGCTTCCAGAGACATGGAAGAAGGTATGTCTGAGGGAGATAGAGCCAGGGGAAAGTCCGAGAGCTCCCGCTCCCTACCTGTATCCAGGCGCTTTATTAAACAGGCGCTGGCCAAGGCCTTGTCTCCTCTCAAACAAGAGCTGTCTGTGCTGATGCAGGAGATCCAGCACATGGAATCCCTTGAATCCACTAAAGCTGCTGCCCTTGAGCACAGCTCAGCTGTATTGCAATCTCTCTCCTCCTGTCAACAGCATATTAACTCCTTATACTTAGCAATGGAAGACTAGGAAAATTGGAGTTGGAGGAATAACCTCCATTTTAGAGATATACCAGAATTGGTGACTCATGAGGAGATGCCTGCAACCATCAAACATATTGCAGACTCTCTTCTGGGGGGAAATGAATCAGCCTCCTTCATCATAGAAAGAGCTCACAGAGCTCTCAGGCAAAAGCCCAAAGACTCTGAACCACCCAGAGACATTATATGTAGAGATGAGCGAGCACTAAAATGCTCGGGTGCTCGTTATTCGAGTCGAACTTTTCCCGATGCTCGGGTGCTCGTTTCGAATAACGAACCCCATTGAAGTCAATGGGAGACTCGAGCATTTTTGCAGGGGACCAAGGCTCCGCCTAGGGAACGCTGGGTGAAAACCTGGAAACATCAGAAAATGATGGAAACACCACGGAAATGGACAGGAAACAGCAGGGGCAGCATGCATGGATGCCTCTGAGGCTGCCTAATCCCACCATTACCCCAAATTCTCCTGCAACAGCCTGGTGGTTACCCTCATGGCAATTGTGCTCACCCAGACCAAGAAAGGTGAGGCACATGCCCATCACATGTTAGGGAAGCACCCAACTAGGTGCAACGAAGGTCCATCACCGCCTGCAGGTGACACCACTGCTCATGCTGGCACTGCTGTGCTATCCCCCGCCCCACGACGCAGGCATAAGCCTGACACAGCATGGTGACAGCGTAGTGACACCAACAAGTGACCAAGTTAGATTGAGGTAGCAGTCAAATGTCTGTAGGCAAGCCTCCCAAAAATTTGTTTCGGAGTGTCCGAAGTTGACCCTCCTAAAAAATTGTTTAGGAGTGTCTGTAGTTGACCCTTCTGTAAAATATTTTTTTTGCTTCCCTGTTATTAGTTAATGTACAACCCATGGCTGGCATGGTGGGAATATATAGGTTTTGCCTCACAGACGGTCCACTGCACCGTTATATTTTCTTCATCATTGCCAATTACTTTTTCACCAACTGTTGTCTGGCAATGATAAAGGGGAAGGTGAATCCACTGCAGAAGAAAAATGTCATCCTCCTACAATTCTACACTTGCTCTCAATTGAAAAGGGGATGTTCTTGCCGTGGCCTTCCTCATAGTGGCCGCTTCTGCGGACGACAAAGGTGGTGTACCTACTGACAGCCTGACCGAACACGATGGCAGACGGGGACACACTCCCTCATGTAAAATTGTTTTGGAGTGTCTGCGGTTGACCGTCCTGTAAAATATTTTTTTTGTTTTCCCTGTTATTAGTTAATGTACAACCCATGGCTGGCATGGTGGGAATATATAGGTTTTGCGTCACAGACGGTCCACTGCACCGTTACATTTTCTTCATCATTGCCAATTACGTTTTCACCAACTGTTGTCTGGCAATGATAAAGGGGAAGGTGAATCCACTGCGGAAGAAAAGTGTCATCCTCCTACAATTCTACACTTGCTCTCAATTGAAAAGGGGATGTTCTTGCCGTGGCCTTCCTCATAGTGGCCGCTTCTGCGGACGACAGAGGTGGTGTACCTACTGACAGCCTGACCGAACACGATGGCAGATGGGGAGACACTCCCTCATGTAAAATTGTTTTGGAGTGTCTGCGGTTGACCCTCCTTTAAAAAATTTTTTTGTTTTCCCTGTTATTAGTTAATGTACAACCCATGGCTGGCATGGTGGGAATATATAGGGAAGCACCCAACTAGGTGCAACGAAGGTCCATCACCCATGCCCATGCTGGCACTGCTCTCCTATCCCCAGCCACATGATGCAGGCATAAGCCTGACACAGCATGGCGGTGACACCAACAAGTGACCAAGTTAGATGAGGTAGCAGGTGAGCCACCCAAAAATTTAGCCTGACGCAGCATGGCGGTGACAACAGAGTGACCGAGTTAGACTGAGGTAGCAGGAGGTGAAGCACGGATGGTAATTCAAAGGTGGAGGAGGAGTGGTTGGAGAAAGTGGCATAGTAATTCTGAGAAACCGTGAACGAGGTAGGCCCTGCAATCCTCCAAGTGGGCAGTACATGAGCGGCCCCAGGGTCAGACTCAGTCAGAGTATGTGAAATGCTCAGGGTGGCCGAACTCCGGGCTCGACGGCGGACCCGTTTCGGGTTATCGATTGTCGAAATGTTGGCTTACATCAAGTTTAGTATCTGTTCTTATCAGTTGCTGTGGCTGTTGGTGGTAAAGTGGTGAGCATAGCTGCTTCCCAAGCAGTTGACCCGGGTTCCAATCCCGTCTATCGCAGGAGGCAATTAAAAGAAGAACCAAAAAAAAATCTGTACAATATCTAATACGTCCCCTACCCGGGTAAATTGTTTGGAGAGAGGGCCTGTAGGTGGGGGGCAGGCTGGGGGGAAGGAGGTTGAGCTGTGTGGTGGTGAAAACAGCCGGATGGAGTTCGAATGACGACGCAGGACCCCAACTTAAAAATTTAGCATCAACCGGTACAGTTGTCAACTATGAGCTCGATCAAGTGTGGTATGTGTTCTATGTATTCTTCTCAGTTTAATACCGTATATGGCACCTATCCAGAAAAATAGTTTGGAGAGAGAGAAAGAGAGGAAAAAGACGTAAATTGTTTGGAGAGAGGGCCTGTAGGTGGGGGCAGGCTGGGGGGAAGGAGGTTGAGCTGGAAGAGCCAGAGGAGTGCCCCCTTGGCTAGCGTGTGTGGTGGTGAAAACAGCCGGATGGAGTTCGAATGACGATGCAGGACCCCAACTTAAAAATTTAGCATCAACCGGTACAGTTGTCAACTATGAGCTTGATCAAGTGTGGTATGTTTTCTATGCATTCTTCTCAGTTTAATACCGTATATGGCACCTATAGGGAAAAATAGTTTGGAGAGAGAGAAAGAGAGGAAAAAGACGTATTTTTAAAAGTGACCTTCAGTGTAGATCAGTTAAAGAGAGAGAATGGATTTTATGAAATGGATTTGTATCACTGAGAGCAAAAGTGTCAGGGAATTATTTTTTTTATGCCTTACTTCAATTGATTGTCTCTGTCCAAATTAGATTTTGAGTGCATGCGTCGACGCTAAGAACTCCAGACCACACAGAATGTTGCTGGTTTGAAATCCCATACACTTCTCTTTATTTTCAGGAAGTACTGTCTCATTTTAATTCTCTGATTTAGGAGTGATTTAGGAGTGGTTATCAAATCACATGTATCTCCATACCATATTATAATTGGATGTCCAGAATATATAACCTTTTTTGGACATAGAGCATAAATTTATGAAATCACAAAACAGGATATATGTATACAATAGGTTTCTTTTGCATCTGCGCAGTCTTATTCAGGCGTTGGCTGACTAATATTCTCTTCGTCATTCAAAAGAGGAACTAGGTGCTTCTGTCTGAAGGCCTATCTTGCATAAGCTGTTCCAAGCTAAAAAACAATCTTGTTACGTTATCTGGGTAAGGTGATTGTTAAATGCATAACATAAGATGTAGCAGCTGAGATGTAACAGATTTCCATGTTTTTTCTTATTGCTCACCTTCACAAAAGAACCTATTTTATTACGTGACGTGCAGTATAGATCACTTGGAGATAAAAAGGGGAATGTGCAGACTTGGGCTGCTATAGTGAAAACCTCTATGGTGGTGACAACAGAGTGAGCGAGTGACACTGCGGGAGCAGGCAAACCACATAAACATTTTTTTTAAATGTCGGTACTTGCGCATCCTGAAAAATTGTTTTGGACTTTCTGTTTGACGCTCCTGAAACATTGTTTTACACTGTCTGTAGTTGATACTGTGGAAAAATTGTTTAGAGAGAGGGCCTGTAGGTGGACCTCCGGAAAAATTGTTTGGAGAAAGGGCCTGAAGGTGGACCTCAGGAAAAATTGTTTGGAGAGAGGGCCTGTAGGTGGACCTCCGGAAAAATTGTTTGGAGAAAGGGCCTGAAGGTGGACCTCAGGAAAAATTGTTTGGAGAGAGGGCCTGTAGGTGTACCTCCGGAAAAATTGTTTGGACAGAGGGCCTGTAGGTGGACCTCCGGAAAAATTGTTTAGAGGGGGGGCCTGTAGGTGGACCTCAGGAAAAATTGTTTGAAGAGAGGGCCTGTAGGGGGCCCTCCTGAAAAATTGTGGTAAGAGTGCCAGTTGACAGGCGTGTACGCTTATCGGTGATGACGCCACCAGCTGCACTGAATACCCGCTCTGACAGCACGCTAGCGGCAGAGCAGGCCAGCACCTCCAAGGCGTACAGCGCCAGTTCAGGCCACGTGTCCAGCTTTGAAACCCAGTAGTTGTATGGAGCAGTATGGAGCAGGCTACGGACGTTGGTATGGTCAGCTAGGTACTCCCTCACCATCTTTCTGTACAGCTCCCCCCTACTCTGCCTAGACTGGGGACAGGTGACAGTGTCTTGCTGGGGTGACATAAAACTGGCAAAGGCCTTGGAGAGCGTTCCCCTGCCAGTGCTGGACAAGCTGCCTGCTCGCCTCCTCTCCCCCGCTACTTGGCCCACAGAACCATGCCCTCTGCCGCTAGCGGCGTCAGATGGGAAGAATTGTTTCAGCTTGTGCACCAGGGCCTGTTGATATCTATTCACTCTCATACTCCTTTCCTCTGCAGGGATGAGAGTGGAAAGGTTCTGCTTGTACCGTGGGTCCAGGAGAGTGAACACCCAGTAATCGGTGTTTGAAAAAATGCTTCTAACACGAGGGTCATGGGATAGGCAGCCTAACATGAAGTCTGCCATGTGCGCCAGAGTCCCAACACGCAAGAATTCCCTCTCCTAACTGGCCTGACTCTCCATTTCCTCCTCCTCCTCTTCAGCCCATACACACTCAAGAGTTAAGGACTGAGAACTGGTACCGTCTTCTGTCTCGCCGACATTCTTCTCCTCTTCTTCTTCATCCTCATCCCCCTCCTCCGATACGCGCTGAGAAACAGACCGGAGGGTGCTCTGGCTATCAAGCGATGTATCTTCCTCCACCGTCTCTTGTGACAAGCGCAAAGCATCCGACTTGATCCATTTTTCAACAGACAAAGCAGCGGGATGGCGAGGCTGATAATGGCGGCATCGCCGCTGACCATCTGTGTTGACTCCTCAAAGTAGCTCAACACCTGGCAGATATCAGACATCCACGTCCACTCCTCATTGTAGACTTGAGGAATCTGACTGACCTGACTACCAGTTCTGGTGGAAGTTGACATCTGGCAGTCTACAATCGCTCTGCGCTGCTGGTAAACTCTGGATAACATGTTTAATGTCGTATTCCATCTCGTGGGCACGTCGCACAACAGTCGGTGAGCGGGCAGTTGTAGGCGGAGCGGCGCTGCGCTGCCCTCAGAGTGGCAGCATCTGTGGTCGACTTGCGGAAATGCGCACAGATGCGGCGCACCTTGGTGAGCAAATCAGACAGATTGGGGTATGTCTTGAGGAACCTCTGAACTATTAGATTGAACACGTGGGCCAGGCATGGCACATGTGTCAGTCTGCCGAGTTGCAGAGCCGCCACCAGGTTACGCCCGTTGTCACACACAACCATGCCTGGCTTGAGGTTCCAGCCACACATCAGTCTGTGCCGTGATGCCCTGTAACAGCTCTTGGGCGGTGTGCCTTTTGTCACCTAAGCTCAGCAATTTGAGCGCCGCCTGCTGGCGCTTACCCACGGCACTGCTGCTGCGCCTAGAGCCACCGACTGAAGGCGCCGTGCCCACGGATGGTAATTCGGTGGAGGAGGGGTCGGAGGAGGAGGCATAGTACGTCTGAGAGACCGTGACCGAGGTAGGCCCCGCAATCCTCGGTGTGGGCAGTACATGAGCGGCCCCAGGGTCAGTCTCGTTCCCAGCCTCCACCAAGTTAACTCAATGTGCCGTCAGTGAGATATAGTGTCCCTGCCCGGCAGCACTTGTCCACGTGTCCGTGGTTAGGTGGACCTTCTCAGAAACAGCGTTGGTCAGGGCACGGATGATGTTCTCTGACACGTGCTGGTATAGGGCTGGGACGACACATCGGGAAAAATAGTGGCGGCTGGGGACCGAATACCGAGGGGCAGCCACCGCCATGAGATTGTGAAAGGCCTCGGTCTCTACCAGCCTATAGGGCAGCATCTCCAGGCTCAGCAATTTGGAGATGTGGACGTTGAGGGCTTGGGCATGTGGGTGGGTGGAACTGTATTTCCTCTTGCGCTCCAGTGTCTGCTGTAAAGACAGCTGAACGCTGAGCTGGGACACATTGGTGGACACTGTGGAGGATCGTGGAGGCGAAGGTGTGGTTTTCCGGCGGGAGGCGCTCGTGCCGGGGTCCTGGGCAGGGGGTTGACTAGCAGAGGCAGCGAGTGACACAGGGGAAGGAGCAGTAGTGTGACCCGCAGGAGGTGGTGAACGGCCTTTGTTCCATTGTGTGGGGTGTTTAGCACTCATATGCCTGAGCATGCTGGTGGTGGTTAGGCTAGTAGTGGTGGCACCCCTGTTGATCCTGGTGTGGCACAGGTTGCATACCACAGTCTGTCGGTCATCCTCACTTTCTTTAAAGAACCTCCAGACTTGCGAACATCTAGGCCTCGCCACGGGAGCTTCACTACGTGAAACAGTTGCTGCTGATGCACCAGCTCTGGCCCTGCTTCTCCCTCTGGCCACACCACTGCCTCTTCTAACCTGTTCTGGTGCAGCACTCGCCTCCGCCTCAGAAGCACTGTCTTCACTCGGCATATCAACCCAGCTTGGGTCAGTCACCTCATCATCCTCCGATTCCTCAGTCTGCTCCCCCCTCGGAATTCCTCCTCTTACAACAACTTCACCACTGTCTGACAACCGTGTCTCCTCATCGTCCGACACCTCTTTACAAACTTCTTCCACTAAGTCAACATTGTTATCATCATCATCATCACCCACAGACTGCGACAGTTGGAAAACTTGGGCATCGGGAAAGAGGTCAGCAGCAACCTGAGAAGTGGTTTGTGACTCTGGGAAGGGTCCAGAAAACAGTTCCTCAGAGTATGCCGGATCGCATTCCAAATTTTCCTGGGAGGGGGCAGACTGGGGGCAAGGAGGTTGAGGTGGAGGAGCCAGAGGAGTGCTCCCTTAGGTAACGTGGGTGGACTGCGTGGAAGACTGACTGGTGGACAAATTACTTGAAGCATTGTCCGCAATCCACGACATCAGCTGTTCGCACTGTTGTGGTTTCAACAGTCCTCTACCACGTGTCCCTGTAAGTTGAGACATGAAGCTAGGGAGTGTAGCTCTGCGGTGTTCCCCTGGTCCCTCACCAGCACGTTCTGTCTCACCCTGCCCAGGACCACGGCCTCTGTCCCCTGCAGTAATTGAATGCCCACGCCCACGCCCTCGTCCTCGACCATTAGCCCTGGGGTTCAACATTTTCTGTATATAAGTGTATTATATAAAAAAAATAAAATAAATGGGCCTGCTGTACTAAAACCCACAAACTTGTTCAGTCTGAACAAGTAAATATATAGGTGGATAAGTTAGAGCAAAATTACGTATGTTATTACGTACCGTGCAGTATGGAGCAATTACACAGAAACTATTACATTAGGCAGACTTGGTCTGCTTAGTTGCAACCCAGACAAATGTCGCACAGAGATTTTTGTAATCTAGCTGTATAAGTGAGAGCAAAAGACCTTGTTTAATTAAGTGACGTACAGAATGTGTCACCTGGACAGAAAATACGGATTGTAGTGAGTGGACAGCTGAACTGTGACACACAGAATGGTTCCACACTGCTGTATGAAATGGATTTGTATCACTGAGATATAACAATAAAAAAAAGGGTTATATATGGCGATAGCTGCACTACTAGTGCCAGCCAGCCAAGCCAGCTGGCTGGCTGGCACTAGAAGGGCTGTTGGGTTCTTTTGAGATCACTCCTGACTAACAAAGAACTAAATGCAGGCCCTAACACTCTCCCTGAAACGCAGCAGCTCTATCCCTAACGACATCCAGACAGCATCTGAGCCGAGCACCGCGGGCAGTCACTAGTATATTCCAGGGTCACCTGATCAGGCCAGCCAACCCCTGCTATCGACATGTAAGGGCCCCACGTGATGCTGGGTGTACCGCAGAGTCTCCTGGCTTGTGATTGGCTGAGTTTATAGGCGCCAAAAATGCACAATGCGGAAGTTGCCATTTCCTCGAGCATGGCGAGATACTCGTACGAGCAGCGAGCACTTACGAGTACCGTAATACTCGAACGAGCACCAAGCTTGGACGAGCATGCTCGCTCATCTCTAATTATATGTCGTTTTCTGAATTTCCAGGATAAGGAGAGAATCCTTGCTGCTGCCAGAACCTCCAACAATCTTACACTTGGTGATGCCGCTGTCTCCATATTCCAAGACTTATCTCCCGTTACTCTACAAAAAAGGACTCTCAGACCACTCACTGATCATCTTCAAGAAAAACGTGTGCCATATCGGTAGACCTTTCCTTTTGGATTAGCCTTCACATATTCGGTTAACTCGATATTGTTAATTGGTACACTGTGACTGATCTCACCTCACTGCCTGATCTTCCTAAGCTGACTGTCACGAAGGGAAGTGGGGAATAATGAACCTTGTCTGTAACCCTGACCGCTCTCCCTGCCTACTTACAGTATAATAAATATATTTTACCTAACTGAGCGCTGACCCTCCTGGCCAGCGCTCAGAACCTCCCACTGCTCGTCACTAGGGGCGGGGAGGACACCGGACGTGCGGCAGCATGGGGCACGCTGGGTCTTTCCCTAGCAGAGGACGGGCCTCTTCCCTCACATGGAGGTCCGGCGGTGCAGCACTGGGAACGCGTGCCGCTGGCCTCCCGTGACACTGACCTAGGGCTTCTACACCAAAGCAGCATCACATGAAATGGCGCACTGGTATCCTGACTCCGAAAAGGATAGCCTGGTCCACCACTTGAGGCCTTCAGTTCTTCACTTAAAGGACGTATACTTACCAATAATGTATCTCTTTTCCTGATCTTGTCTCCTTTCTTCTTAACTCTTTTCAAATTCTCCCCTCTTAGGGGATTTTCTCTTGAGCTGTACTTTTTCTAATTTTCCCTTTCCTCCTTCTTCCTTTTTGTGTCTCTGATTTTTTCTCTTATTTGTCTGTCCCAAAAATAGCAAGATCTTCATTTTGGGTTCAACCCCTCATCCCCTCTCATGAGAAGTCTCTCAGGCTTTGTCCTACCTTTTGTAGGGCTTTTTGTCTTTATTCAATTCCGTTACTGTTTTGATTTTTTTTTCTATTCCTTTGTTGTTTTATCATAGGTTTAGAACGCATGGGTACACCTTACACTATTTCATGCCTGGGTGTGTTCGGAGGAATGCTCCCCACGAGGCCACTACATGGTTCTGTGATCCTTTTCTGTGGATGATCTCTTATACTTTGGGTTTGCCTTCCTTACCATTACCATCTACTACTTACCATGGCTGACCTCCAAATATTATCCTATAATGTAAAAGGACTTAGATCCCTATCTAAAAGATCTCAAATGTTCTAACTTCTCTGGAAGGAAAGATGTTCGTTGATCTTCCTCCAGGAAACCCATTATAAATTTGGTAGATATCCAGACCTTTCCTTTTCTAGGTTTCCCACCTGGTATCATTGTGGTGCAGACAGGGCGGCCTCGAGGGTAGTGAGTATAGGATTTCGTAAGGATGTTCCTTTTAGCTATTCTACACACACAGGACCCTGAAGGCAGATATATTATATTGAAGGGCCTGATGCACCTAACTCTGACCAGATTTCCTGGTTACTATCTGTCCTGACTCTGGTGGAATCTATTCAAGAAGGAGTTCTTGTCTTTGCAGGAGATTTCAATGTGGCATTACAACCTCTTCTTGATACCTCCTCCAAGAAGTCCTCTTTCTCTACCAGATCCCTGAAAAAACTCAACTCTAGGCTGTTTGAGATGGGCCTTATAGATGTTTGGAGATGCTTTAATCCTTCCTATATTGACTATTCTTTTTATTCTGCTCCAGGGCATTCTTATTGCAGGATTGATTACATCTTTATATCAAAGGAGCAGTTACACCTCTCTGCTGTTTCAAAGCTCGGAAGTATTTCAGACCACTCCCCGGTTTTTTGAACGTACGATCCCCTTCAGACCCAGGTCGGTCTTCCATATGGAGACTCAACAAGTCCATACTGAGCAGCGATGGCCACAGGAAGCATTTCTCTTCTCTTCTGGAGGACTACTTTTCTATTAATAACACCTCAGAGATTACCCCCCAAGTTCTGGGGGAGGCTCATAAGGTGTACATACGTGGCCACTTTATCAGTCTATGCTCCTTTTTAAAGAAGCAGGCTGATAAACATCTTTCCTCACTGTTAAAACAGATCCACACTCTGGAAACTCTCCATAAACAATCACTTGCTGCCCAACATCTAGCAAAACTCACCTCCCTTAGATCAGACCTTAAAAATCTTCTTAATGAAAGATCCATGGAAACAAAGCCTCCAAGCTTATGATGCAGCGTATCAAACGTAGAAAACTGGCACGATATGTAACCACAATTAAATCTCCACAAAGACATCAGCTCAATTCGTCTGATGCCATAGCTGAACAATTTAGTTTTTTTATGAATCTCTATATAATTTGCCTCCCCCAAATGGAGATATATCTATCCGAGACAGAGATATGTGTGTCACCTCCTTCTTAACTACATTAAAACTCCCAACTTTATCCCCTGACCAGCGAGATGTGTTGGCGAATCCCTTTACTTTGGATGAACTAATTGCCTTAGCTCTAAAAACCTCCCCTAAGGTCAAATGTCCCTGACCGGATGGTCTCCCAACTAAGCTATTACTCCACTTTTGAAAACATCTTACTCCCTTATTTGCTACCCATCTGCAAATCCAACCCCTGTCCGCCGATATGACCAGAGCTCTTATCACTATTATCCCCAAAGAGGGCAAAGACCCCAAGTCCTGTGCAAACTACCACCCTATATCCCTTTTAAACATTCATCTAAAGCTACTTGCCAAAATGTTAGCTACTAGATTACAATCCTTCCTTCCTGGTTTGATTCACTCGGATCAAGTGGGATTGGTGAGAGGTCCTGAAGGGAAGGACAATACCACCAAAGTCCTTGACGCCTTATTGTACACCTCACATAAAGCCTTACCCCTAGTGCTCCTTGGCACCGATGCTGAAAAAGCATTTGATCACATAGACTGGTCCTTTATAAGATACACTTTATCCAAATTTCAATTTCCAGTCCCCTATATTAACGCGTTTTTCTCTATGTATGAGAAGGCTTCTGCTTCTGTCTTAAGCAGTGAATAACCTTATTTCAGACCGATTCCCAAATAATAAACGGAACACACCAGGGTTGCCCTCTTTCCCCCCTCATTTTTGTTTTGGTGATGGAAACCCTTATGCAAGTCTTGAGGCAGGAAATGGATATTCTAGGATTGGAAATAGGCACCCAAGAATTTAAACTGGCAGCTTTTGCCAATGATCTTTTGATCCTTACCTCAAACCCTATTAAATCTATGCCCATAATAGTTTCTTTACTTTAAAAGTTTAGCTCCCTTTCCAATTTTAAAGTTAATCCACATAATTCCCAGATTCTTCACATTGGCCTCTCCCCCTCCATTGTCCAGGCCCTCCAATTGGACTCCCCATTTAACTCAACATTTGACTTATTTGGGTATCAAATTGTCCTCTCATCTCCCTGCCTTCCCAACCATTCCCAATCCTCTGGTTCGCTCTACTTTTAAGGTCTGGGGGTGGTTCTCCTCCAGCCATGGGCCCCCTCCTTTCTCCCTTACTCCAAATTAACCACTTCAGATCTGGGCCATTTACCCCCTTCCTGACCAGGCCTAATTTTGCAAATCTGACCTGTGTCACTTCATGTGGTAATAACTTTGGAACGCTTTTACTTATCCAAGCGATTCTTTTTAGGATAATAGAAGGTTTAGAATTTTAGATGCAATTTTTGCAAATTTGCAAGATCAAATTTTTAAGGAACAGTTAAGTTCTGAAGTCACTTTGTGGGCTTACATAATAGAAACTAATAATAGAAATTTTTTCAGACCCACCACTAGAATTTCCGGGAATCTACACCACCTCCTTCTGGCATCAATACCAGGGTTCTGTATATGCCCCTTGTCTCCCATATAGCCTGTCAATACTCTCTTAACATTGCACATCTCTGCATTAATATTAGGTATAACATAGGTCCATTCTAGACCTACACCCTGACCCACTTGGGTTGACCCACTTGGGTTGACTCCCACCACATGCACATAGTATACGCCCACTCTCCATCTAGTATATTCAGCCTCCCCACCACTCTTAGCAGCAATCCGAGGCCAACACAACACATAGTGACTCACCCATCAATCACCCCCCTAGGGCCAACCCCCCAGTCACACACACGGAGCGCATCACGCACTGCGCATGCGCATCTATGCCTGTAAAGCGCGGCGGCCATATTTGCTTGCGCTCCACCGGCCCTCTCTCAACCAACGTGCATTCCACCGAACGCTTCCGCTCCTCCTCCCACCCCGCTCCTCCTCTCATCCGGCACGTGGGCTTTTTAGCCCGCACGCCTGACAGACAGTGCAGTGCATTCCCAACAGGCTTGTCAGCCATTACCAGATCGCGCTCCAGCCGCCCATATCATAGGACACCTACAGTCCCACACAACACGCTCCAAAACAGGTATGTACTATTGACAGCTTATTTCTACCGCCAGACATAAGCATACCAATTATGTATACATGACATCGAGCATATATGACTCCTGATACTGAGCGCATCGGGACTTGGGACCTTTACAGCCCTCCCTTATGAGTATCTGTTATAATAATGTTGTATCTCTAATGCATGTACTATGGATCAACTTATATCTCCTCTCTCACTAGACTGTCCTTGCATTTGTCAGCTCTTACCACTCTCTGCCAAACAACTGTGACATTGTCCTTTGGTATACCGTTCTCTGTAACCACACTATAGACATCTACACTCACCGGCCACTTTATTAGGTACACCTGTCCAACTGCTCGTTAACACTTAATTTCTAATCAGCCAATCACATGGCGGCAACTCAGTGCATTTAGGCATGTAGACATGGTCAAGACAATCTCCTGCAGTTCAAACCGAGCATCAGTATGGGGAAGAAAGGTGATTTGAGTGCCTTTGAACGTGGCATGGTTGTTGGTGCCAGAAGGGCTGGTCTGAGTATTTCAGAAACTGCTGATCTACTGGGATTTTCACGCACAACCATCTCTAGGGTTTACAGAGAATGGTCCGAAAAAGAAAAAACATCCAGTGAGCGGCAGTTCTGTGGGCGGAAATGCCTTGTTGATGCCAGAGGTCAGAGGAGAATGGGCAGACTGGTTCGAGCTGATAGAAAGGCAACAGTGACTCAAATTGCCACCCGTTACAACCAAGGTAGGCAGAAGAGCATCTCTGAACGCACAGTACGTCGAACTTTGAGGCAGATGGGCTACAGCAGCAGAAGACCACACCGGGTGCCACTCCTTTCAGCTAAGAACAGGAAACTGAGGCTACAATTTGCACAAGCTCATCGAAATTGGACAGTAGAAGATTGGAAAAACGTTGCCTGGTCTGATGAGTCTCGATTTCTGCTGCGACATTCGGATGGTAGGGTCAGAATTTGGCGTCAACAACATGAAAGCATGGATCCATCCTGCCTTGTATCAACGGTTCAAGCTGGTGGTGGTGGTGTCATGGTGTGGGGAATATTTTCTTGGCACTCTATGGGCCCCTTGGTACCAATTGAGCATCGTTGCAACGCCACAGCCTACCTGAGTATTGTTGCTGACCATGTCCATCCCTTTATGACCACAATGTACCCAACATCTGATGGCTACTTTCAGCAGGATAATGCGCCATGTCATAAAGCTCAGACTGGTTTCTTGAACATGACAATGAGTTCACTGTACTCAAATGGCCTCCACAGTCACCAGATCTCAATCCAATAGAGCATCTTTGGGATGTGGTGGAACGGGAGATTCGCATCATGGATGTGCAGCCGACAAATCTGCGGCAACTGTGTGATGCCATCATGTCAATATGGACCAAAATCTCTGAGGAATGCTTCCAGCACCTTGTTGAATCTATGCCACGAAGAATTGAGGCAGTTCTGAAGGCAAAAGGGGGTCCAACCCGTTACTAGCATGGTGTACCTAATAAAGTGGCCGGTGAGTGTATATCCTCATTGTGTTGCTATTACTATATATTGATTATCTCCTTTTATATGACTCTACAGCACATTGATAAAGGCCATAGGCCGAAAACGTTCTGTATAGTGAGCTGTTTTTGGAAAACCCATGAATAAAAAATTATAAGATTTCAAGCAACTCTTGAAGCACAGGAATCATTCTTTATTGCTATACCTGGCGTGGGAGCCATTTCCTGTGATACTTCCATCACGTTTGGAGGCGTGACCTAATTTGCCTTTACACTAATTTTGCAAATCTGACATGTGTCACTTCATGTGGTAATAACTTTGGAATGCTTTTACTTATCCAAGCGATTCTTTTTAGGATAATAGAAGGTTTAGAATTTTAGATGCAATTTTTGCAAATTTGCAAGATCAAATTTTTAAGGAACAGTTCTGAAGTCACTTTGTGGGCTTACATAATAGAAACCACCCATAAATTACCCCATTTTAGAAACTACACCCCTCAAACTATTCAAAACTGGTTTTAGAAATGTTGTTAAGCCTTTAAGTATTCCACAGGAATGAAAGCAAAATAGATGTGAAATTTCAAAATTTCACTTTTTTTGCATATTTTCAATTTTAATCATGTTTTTTTCCTGTAACACATCAAGGGTTAACAACAAAACAAAACGTAATATTTATTACCCCGATTCTGCAGTTTGCAGAAACACCCCACATGTGGTCATAAACTGTTATTTGGGGATACGTCAGGGATCAGAAGGGGAGGAGCAGCATCTGCATTTTCTAACATGGAATTTTCTGTCATGGTTTTAGGAGCGATAACTTTTTAATTTTTTTGTGGACTGAGCCGCGTGAGGGCTTATTTTTTGCGGGACGCAACGATACCAAATATGTCTATGTTTTATTTTTTTTATGTTTTATACAATAAGAGCATTTTTAGAAAAAAAATCATGTTTTTGTGTTGCAATTTTTAAGAGCCTTTTTTTTTTTCATTTTTCTGGCTATGATCTTGTGTGCTCATTTTTTGTGGGATGAGGTGACGTTTATATTGCTACCATTTTGGGATGCATACGACTTTTTGATTGTTTGATATTATGTTTTTTTGTAGGTGAGGCGACAAAAAAAAGCTATTTTGGCATGATTTTTATTAGATTGTTTTTACGCAGTTCACTTGATGGGGTAGATAATGTGATATTTTTATAGAGCCGGTGGTTGCGGACGTGGTGATACCAAATATGTCTATTTTATTTATTTATTTTTAAATAAGGGGGACATTTAACTTCACTTATTTATTTATTTTTTTTTTACACTTGATTTCTCCTGTAACTGGGGCTGACATAGTAGACCCAGTTACAGGGGAAATACATCCCCAGAGAGGCTGTACAGCATAGTATGAGAGACCCCGCAGCTCCTGCACTCAACGATCTAGAAGGCAGGGACCCCTGGGAACGGTCCCTGCCTTCTCTTTGGGGTACCCTGCTGTCACTGACAGCAGGTACCCCACTGTGCAGCTTGTCTGTTTGTATGGCGAATAATGCCGCAAATAGTTAATTAAAATGAACAACCCCACAAACACGGATTCACTTTTTTTTTGGCAATTCAACTTCACTGAAGAGGTTAACACTATATGGCGCTTGTCTGTATGGCGACTGACGCCACAAATAGTTATTTAAAAATAAACAACCCCACAAACACGTCTCTTTTTTTTGGCAATTCAACTTCACTGAAGAAATTAGCACTATATGGCGCTTGTCTGTTTGTATGGCGACTGACGCCGCAAATAGTTATTTAAAGATGTAATTTCCCTAGCTCCGACTGCTCTCAGAGACACCTGCCCGGCCTGGGTCAGGTCTTCCGCCATGCTGGTAACTGACCCACTGAATGCAGAGGGTTGCACCATTTTGTTAAAACTGAAGATTCCAGCTTCGAGCAGTCTACTTCTTAACTTTATGAAGAAAAAGATTACCCACTGGGCTAAGTCTCAGCACGTTTAGAGCCCTCAGACATGGTTTGAAACATTATTGACGAGCTCCACATACCCTTCTAAACCGATTTCCACAATATACAAAAAGTTGGGACTCCCCTCCCTGGATGTCAAACCAGCTGCAATAAGCCTATGGGAAAGGGATCTGGGAAGACAATCCTCCTCTGTGGAGATTCATAAGCTTTTCAGCACTCCTCACAAACTCTCACGTTGTGTCCGAGTGCAGGAAAATGGCTATAAAGTCTTGGTGGTATAGGACCCCAGATAAACCTGCCTTATTAAGCCCCAACATCTCTGACCTTTGCTGGCCATGAAATGTTCCATATTTGGTGGACTTGTCCTATGATTCGAAACTGGTGGAGTAGGCTTTTTAGACTTAGCAATATCGTCTGCCAAACCAATTTCCCTTGCTCCCCTGAAATTGCTCTTCTGGCATTTGGTATTCGAGGAGTGGATGCTCACAAAGCAGCCCTTTTCTCCTTTTTGCTGTCTGTGGGTCGCATACTAATACCTACCTTCTGGCTATCCTCTGGGATGCCAAGTATTGAACAGTGAACTAGCAAAGTTGACCAGTTCTACCGATTAGACGAGATCTCACATTGGGAATTTAAAACCAGACAGGCTTTTCTTTCTACTTGGGCTCGTTGGAAGTCCTATGGACACTTTACATGAGTATAGCTGTACTTGAATATGTACTCATGTGTTCCTCTGTTCATGCGTTTCTGATTTCCTGACCGAGACTTTATTCTGTTGAATTGATATGTTATTGTAAATCTTTATGGTTCAGAAAAATGGGCATATGTCTGCCCATCTGATGATATAACTATGCTCTGGCAGCTATTCATATGCAATCTCTTGTCTTTTGACCTTGTATGCCCTTACAAAATTAATAAAAAAATTAAAAAAAACATTGCTGGTAATCTTTTGACAGATATCAGCTCTTGGCAGAAACAATAAAGTTGAAGTTTTTCAGTAAGACTAAGGAATGAAAAGATATATATAAAAGCTGCAACTGGATAAGTGACTTTCAAGCCATACTCATGGCAAATGCTTGATGTGTGGTATTGAAAGGGTGATGTCTGTCCTGGGGAAAATATGAGAACAGCACAAAATCCTGCTGGGGCTATAAATAATGCCTCATCAAGTTTCCCACTAAGATTCCCCAAGTGCCACACTAAACATCATGTTCCTTTCCAAGCCAATAAATCTGTCGCCATGACAAAGTTTAAGTTCTTCTCCAAAATCTGGACTATAGTATTAGCTAACTGCCACATAAACACATTACAACTGTTGTAGTATGCAGACAGAGGGCTAAGCACTCACACAAATAGCAAGAAGTGTACTAAAGATTGATAAGTTACCGTACATAACATTAAAAAAGTTGCCATAAAATTTGGGGGGCTCCCTTGCCCGAAGTGCTCTGCCAGTTACCTATTTTTCATCTTATAAGATGCCTATCTAAGATAGTGAACAGGCTATATAGTGGTACAGGGAAAAGGACAAGAGATATAGATGTAGCACTCTCTATGTCCAAACAAATGGGCCGCAACCTGACAGGAATGATAACTAACCAGTAAAGGGAAGCGCGCCTGCTCAGAATTTAAAGGTCCTCAGTCATGTGAGAACGAGGCCTGGCTGAGGGCTGGGACGCGAATGACATAAGAGATGATGTCATCACGTTGTGCGCCGCCGCAGGGTGCATGCGCGGCGTGGTCAGGAGGTCGCTAGGCAAAAAGGACATGCTGTCTGCGAACCTCAGACCCTGAAGTGCCAGAATGATGTCGGGCGCTATTTTTAGGTATATGGGGCAGGAGCCAAAATTATACCTCAAGGTTTGGTGGGGTAAATACAGTGAGGGATGGGCACCCAAAATGGTTTGGCGCTATCATAAGTAAAACTATACAGTATAAACGGTGCTGCATCTAATTAAAGGTATACACCATATATGTTACATTTATCAACAGAGGAGTAATATAATAAACCAAACCCTGACATAAATGACAACAACATTATAAAAAGTTATAATATATATATATATATATATATATATATATATATATATATATGTACAGTTCTTATTTTAAAATATTCAAAAGATATGATCAGAGACAGGTCATAAAAAATAAAATAAAATATAAATGACCTATATTCAGGATTCATGGGAGTCAGGGTGAGAGATAACTTGTGCCAATTTATAGTCCTATAGTTTATACCATCATTACCATTTCACATTATATTCTTCCTTGAGGTACGCTACTTAACTGAATAAGTACGCATTTGCGTACAAATTATCAGATACGTAGCATTAGCGTACAAATTATCAGATGCGTACATAGAGTTAGCGTACAAAGATTTGAGAACAATTAAGAAGTACGAAGCGAATCTGAAAACATTCTGATTCGCTTTGGCGTAGGAAATAACGAAGGTTCGTAACGAATATACAAAGTGGCAAATAGATTTGCTCATCTCTAGTTAGCTCTATGTGTGTGGTATGTGTATAGGGTGTCCTCTATATAGTGTGTATAGGGTGTCATCTCTATAGTGTGTGGTGTGTGTGTAGGGTGTCATCTATTTACTGTGTCTGGTGTGTGTATACGGTGTCATCTATTTACTGTGTGGAGTATGCTTATAGGGTGTCATGTCTATAGTGTGTGGTGTGTGTATAGGGTGTCCTCTATATACTGTGTGGTGTGTATAGGGTATCATCACTATAGTATGTGGTGTGTGTATAGGGTGTCCTCTATATACTGTGTGGTGTGTATAGGGTATCATCACTATAGTGTGTAGGGTGTGTGTATAGGGTGTCATCTCTATAGTGTGTGGTGTCTGTATAGGGTGTCCTTTGTATACTGTGCATAGTATGTATAGGTTGTCATTAGAGATGAGCGAATTCGATTCGGCTGGTTCGCCGGATTTTCCGAAAAGATTTGCTTCGATCCGAATAAATTTGTGGCGAATCACTTTAAAAAACAGCTACTTCCGGGCTTAAGAGAGCCTGGATAGTGGTGTAGAACACTGTGCCTTGCAGTAAAACGCATAGGGAGTCTACTGTGGTAGTGAAAGAATACTGTGAGCCAGTGTGACACGCACATAACAGGCGTCGCTCTTAGAATCGCTGCACACTTTTATGTATTTGGGCAGTTAAGGGGCCAAAACTCACTGAACTCAGCTTTACAGGTCAATGTTAGAACCAGCTATATAGAATTGTGCAGCGGCCCAAGATCCTACTAGAATGCCAAAAGCGCACGCTTTTTACACAAATTCACTGATTCCACCTACATTTCGACAGAACCTGTTCTATTACACACTTATACAAACACAGCCCCCCAGACAGCGTGGAGATGGCAGTGGCAGCAGCATCAGCAGACTATAAAGTGGCACAATGACAGTGTGGCCAGGTGGCAGCAGCATGAGTAGGCCACAGAGTGGCAGAATGACAGACCCTGGAAGTGGCAGCAGCAGTGGAAGTAGTAGTACAATTTGGAGGCTACAGAGTGGCACAATTACATAATTTTGACGTAGCGGCAGCTAGGAGACGGTATGCGGAGTAGGCGGCGGCAGCAGCATCAGGCCGGAGAGTGGCATGGTGACATACCCTGAAGAGCTGAGCTACCACCTGTGGGAGCCTCTGCCTCTCGCCTCCCCCATGCTCATCGCTGAGTGTCCCTGGGGCCGGAATCGTTTACTTTTAAAAATTTGAGTGTTCAAAACAAACAGGGTTTCCTGTATACTTGAGCTATGAATAATGGAATAGGACTACCGAACGTAACAAAAATTTACGAGTGACATGCTGCTGCTGAGAAGGTCCAAAAAATTTTAATCAATTTACTAGGCCAACGAGTGGCACCGTAACAGCAGCTGCAAGAGGCAGCAGCAGTCGGACAAATTTACTAGGTCAACGAGTGGCACCGTAACAGCAGCTGCAAGAGGCAGCAGCAGTCAGACAAATTTACTAGGCCAACGTGTGGCACCGTAACAGCAGCTGCAAGAGGCAGCAGCAGTCTGACAAATTTACTAGGCCAACGAGTGGCACCGTAACAGCAGCTGCTAGAGGCAGCGGCAGTCGGACAAATTTACTAGGCCGAGTGGCACCGTAATAGCAGCTGCAAGAGGCAGCAGCAGTCTGACAAATTTACTAGGCCAACGAGTGACACCGTAACAGCAGCTGCAAGAGGCAGCAGCAGTCGGACAAATTTACTAGGCCAACGAGTGGCACAGTAACAGCAGCTGTAAGAGGCAGCAGCAGTCGAATACATTTCAAGGCCACAGAGTGGCACAGTAACAGCATCTGTAAGAGGCAGCAGTTGAATACATTTCAGGGCCACAGAGTGGAACAGTAACAGCATCTGCAAGAGGCAACAGTTGAATACATTTCAAGGCCACAGAGTGGGAGAGGCAGCAGGAGTCGTACTAATTTTAATGAGACAGACTGGCACAGTGACATACCCTGGGAGAGGCAGCAGCAGTCATAAAATTTTAAATGCAACATACCGTAGAGTGGCAAAATTACATAATTTGGAGGTAGCGGCAGCTAGGAGACAGCGTGTGGAGGCGGCAGCAGTATGATTAGGCCACAGAGTGGCACAATTACATAATTTGGAGGTAGCGGCAGCTAGAACACAGCCTGTGGAGGAAGCAGCATCAGGCCACAGAGTGGCATGGTAACATAGCCTGGAGGTGACAGCAGTAGCAGCATGAGGAGACCTGATTGTTGAAGTGGCAGCATCAGAAGGCTGCATATTGGGTCAGTGACAGAGTGGAGAGGTGGGTGGCAATACCAGTCACTGGTAAAGATGCTGGGTGGTAGAAGGAGCAGCTGGCAGATGTGTGGCATCAGGCGGGTGGCAGCATCATAAGAGTGGCTGAGGCAGGTAGCCTGAAGAATACAGTCTTATTTGTCAAGTTGGGTGACGCATCATGGCTGATCTAATCTGATGCATCAGGCGTTGGTGGGTGGAAATCCTGACTGATCCACGCCTGATTCATCTTGACAAAGGTGAATTTTGGAAGGACAGGCGAGTTCTCCTTGGGGTAACTATGCGCACTGAACACCCGCTCTGATGCCACACTACTAGCCGGGCAGGACAGCTTCTCCAGTGCAAACTCAGATAGTTGCGGCCACAAATCCAGTTTGGCTCCCCAGTAGTCCAGCGGATCTTCAATGTGGGGTGGCAGGGTGCTGTCCAAGTAGGCCAGGAGCTGCCAGGCTGGTTCAGGGTCTGCTCCTGGTCTACCTGCTGCTGCTGGTGAGTACTTTTCACACTTGGCGGGTGAAGAAAGCTGCTCATCAATGACTCCAGACTCAAGTTGCTGCTGATGGTACTGCTCCTACTCCACCCCACCCCCACAGCAGCCGTGGCAGTGGTACGTGAGCGCTGAGGGATCCCCCGGTCAGACCTGCGAGAGGATGGATGATGACGCAGATAGGCAGCAGCCAACTGACTACATAGGATGTCTCTATAGTACTTCAGTTTGTCCTCCCTCTCAGCAAGTGAAAAAAGGCCCCCATTTTAGACTGGTAGCGAGAGTCCAAGAGGGTGGAGAGCCAGAAGTCATCCCTCTGCCGGATGGTGACTATTCGGCTGTCACTATGTAAGCAAGTGAGCATGCATCGGGCCATTTGCGCAAGTAACTCGGAGGGACTCCCTGCCTCCAACTCCACTGTATTGTGTCTCTGGGTCATCTGCCTTGTGTCTCTGGGTCATCTGCCTTATCTCCCTCTACCTCCTCTGGCTGCTCCTGCTCCTCCTCTTCTGTCACCTGGGTAGAAAAACCACTAAATGCTTGTGCTCCAATGTCCTCCTCCTCCTCCAATTCAGCCCCCACCGGACTCATGTGGCCGTGAGATGCAGTCTCCACGTCTCCAGTGCCCTGACCAGAAAGATTTTGCAGCATCTGTTCCAGGACATGAAGCAGTGGAATGACGTTGTTCATACCATAGTCCTGGCGACTGACAAATAATGTGGCCTCCTCAAAGGGCCTGAGCAAGCGGCAGGTGTCACGCATGAGCTGCCACTGGCTGACATCAAAATTACACAGGGGAGTACTCCTGTCCAAACAAAAGCATGCAATTGAACCAGCTTACCCTGAACATCTAATCCGCCCTCTTTGTTGGCTCCAGCAAGTGCAGCGAGTCCTGGCGTGGACTCTCCAAACATTAACGATTATAAAAAAAATGCTTTCCGCGAGCCAACCTCCTTTTTAAGATAAAACTTCCTTTTATTTGGTCAAATTAAAAAATCCATACAGCAGACTTTTCTCCATCATGCATAAAAACCAACATGTTTCAACCATAAAAGGTCTTAATCATGGACAGGAGCACGGTCAGCTTCTGCACTGGACGCGTACTGCTGTCTCTTTGGAATCGCCTCAGTGAACGAATGCTGCCGTAATGAGTGGCGAGGAACAAGAGGAGGAGGAGCAGGAGCATCTGGAGCGGTAGATAATGACAGAAAGCTCCCTTCGGCAGAGGTGCTGGAGCCTTGACTGCCGGAAATGGGATGCGTGCCACTGGGTGATGCTGCTGTTGCTGCTGCCGACTGGACTGCCACATCTGAGCCAAGGTTCTCCCAGGCCACTTTGTGTTCACCTCCTCAGGCGTCTTAACAAAAAACTTCCACACCGCCGAGTATGCGATTTTACCACCAACACTCTGCACTGACCGAGTGGTACCTCTGAGTGGTACCTCCGCTGCCTGGCTTAGCCCCTGCGCCACTCTTTTCAAGGCCGGAAAGCACCTGCGAAGAGTGCGGTCTACCCTGTGCCCGTTTGGCTCCCGACCTCGCACTGCTGCTACTCTGCTGACTAACGCCCACACTACCGACTTGCTGCCTGCACCGCTGCCTGATGCGCAAGCGGTCAGTCTCGTCTGCAGATGATGATAATAATGATGAAGCCCTTGCTTCACCCGGCTCCCAAGTGCGATCGGCTACATCATCATCAACTACAGTTTGCACGTCGCTAATGTCCTCCTCAACTGTCTCGGTGTACAAAGCCTGACCGCTCTCAACATCACCTCCCACTACACTCTCCTCATCAGTACTTGACCGCCTACTGGAAGGAGCGGATTTCTGCCCCACCTCTTGGCTTCCCAGTAGCTGCTGACTGTCCTCAAGTAGTTTGTCCTCGCTGTATAGTGGCGCAGAGCCCACAGCATATAGTACTTCTCTGGCTGAGGGAACAGAAAAGGACAGAGGCAGGTTGAGGACAGGTGAGGGCACTGGAGCTGCTCCAGGCCCATGCCAACTAAGGGTTGTGTCTGACGAACCCGCCGACTCTTGGCTGGGGATGTCAGATGTCATCTGGGAGGAAGTGGATGACCGAGTCAACCATTCAAGAACCGCTGGGTTGGTGGTCAACACACGACCAATAGATGACACCGGTAGCTCTGGCCTCTGACCCCTAATGCCACGTCCCCTTCTTTTGCTGCGACCTGTGCCTATTCCAGAAACATTTGTGTCACTGCCCCTCCCCTGTGAAGGGCCAGTCACCTCTCTGTCTGACATACTGTTTGATAAAAAATGTAAAATAAAAGGAAATTAAGAATCCCCCCAAAAAATATACTTTGCTCACTGCCTTGCACAATGGCTTAACTATTTCTTTAAGAAATACGGGCACCCACAGAGTGGGTTAACAATGGGTTGCTGAACTACAGTACAATGGGTTACTGCACAGCACTACACACTATATGACGATTTTCTTTTTCTATGGCGACTGACGCTGCAAATAGTTATTTAACCCTTTCAGTCCCGGAGGTTTTTTCGGTTATGCATTTTCGTTTTGCGCTCCCTGCCTTCAAACAGCCATAACGGTTTTATTTTTCTGTTCACATAGCTGTATGAGGGCTTGTTTTTTGCGGGATAAGTTGTACTTTCCAACACCACCATTTAATATTTGATATGGTGTGGTGGGAAGCGGGAAAAAAATTCCAAATCAGGTGAAATTGCAAAAAAAAAAAACGCTATTCCTCTACAGTTCTACGGGTTTCTTATTTACAGCGTTCGATGTGCATTAAAACTGACCAGTTACTTTCATTCTACTGGTCAGTGCGAATCCGGCAATACCTAATATGTATAGTTTTTCCCGCGTTTTGATAGTGATAAAATAATTAGAATGTTGCCCTTTTTTTATCCTTGTCATATCTTGACCCCTATAACTTTTTGGTATTTATGTGTACGGAGCTGTATGGGGGCTCATTTTTTGCGGGGCAATCTGAAGTTTTTATTGATACCATTCTGGGGTGTGTATGACTTTTTGATCACTTTTTATTTATTTTTTTTTAGAAAAAAAAGCGACAAAAAACGGCGAATCGCCATTTGGACACTTTTTTCTGCCACACAATTCGCCGTATTGGAATTTTTTAAAAATATTTTAAAAGTACGGGCATTTTCGGTCACGGTGATACCCTTGATGTCTATATTTATTGTTATTTAGGTATTTATTTTTTAATTATAGGGAAAGGGGGATGATTTGAACTTTTATATATTTTTTTATTTTTTATATATTTTTTAACATTTTTTTATTTTTTTTTACTATTTTAAAGCTCAAGCTTTTTTTTCTTTATGAGCAATCAGGGATTTACTAGACTGAGATAAATCCAAGAATTGCTCATTTCTTATACTGGCCTGCCATCTAGTGCCATTCAACTTCACTGAAGAAGTTAGCACTATACGGTGCTTGTCTGTTTGTATGGCGAATAACTCCGCAAATAGTTATTTAAAATGAACAACCCCACAAACATGGATTTACTGTTACTATGACCTGATTCTGCTGGTAGGTAGGTGACAGAGCAGCACGGTGTAGAGAAAATCAGGAGCAAAGAATGCAGTGGAGCCTAGAGAGTGGCAGCAGAGCAGGAGAAGTGACTTAATTTAATTATTGTAAAGGCTATGGACACCTTTATTACACTTTATTTACTTTACTTTATACTTTAAATTTATTTTGTGGAGAAAATCATTTCTTCAATTGGTTTTGTTTATCTATCTTTTTTGTTTTTGTTCTACAGCCTGCTGTGCTTCCTATGCACAGCAGGCTGCTCTCAGTGAATACAGAGAATCCGTCATCTGACGGATTTTCTGTAACTCCTCCAGGCTCCACACGGGAGTGCGCACTGTCTCCCTCTCCCTGCTAATGACGTAGAGGTAGCGCTGTACAGCGGGACACATCACTCGCTTTTTCTGGTATGTCCGCTGCCTGCGCCCAAGGTCTGGTCTGACTGTGAATGCGGGGGGTGGGGTGGTGCAGTGTGCATTCACTGATGAAGGCAAGAGACAAAAGGAGAGGAGTAGAGAATGGACGTACCGGGGTGGGGCAAAGGCAGAGCAATAACTGATGAAAGAGAGAGACAAAAGGAGAGGAGCAGAGGATGAATTTGAGCGATCACTGATGAAGGGGGAGACAATGATAGAGGAGCAGAGGATGGATTGATGGATGGACGGGGAGGGGGGTTTGGAGCGATCACTGATGAATAGGAGAGCAGTAGAGGATGGATGGCATGGGGGGTGCTATCACTGATGAAGGGGAGCGTAGTAAAGGATGGATGGCATGCGGGGGTGCAACCATTGATGAAGGGGAGAGCAGTAGAGGATGGATGGCATGGGGGTGCTATCACTGATGAATGTGAGAGCAGCGGAGGATGGACGGCACGGGGGAGGGGGGATGTGCGATCAGTGATGAATGTAAGGGACAGGTCTGACAATATGCAAAAAATGAACATATTAGGTATTGCCGTAAAAAAATAAAAAATGTGCCAAAAAAGCCATTTTTTATCACTTTATATCACAAAAACCGATAAAAAAGTCATATGTGCCCCAAAATGGTACCAATCAAACCATTAACTCATCCTGCCAAAAATGCCCCTATCTAAGACAATCACCCCCCCCCCCCAAAAAAAAATGGCTTTCAGAAAATGAAGACACTAAAACATTTTTTTTGTTTCAAAAATTCTCTTATTGTGTAAAACCAAAATATATTAAAAAAACAGACATATTAGGTATTTGATCTATAAAAATATCACATGAGCTAACTCGTCTTGTAAACGCTGTGAAAAAAATGAAATAAAAACCGTGCCAAAAAGCCATTTTTTATCACCTTACAACACAAAAAGTGTATTACCAAGCAATCAAAAAGTCATATGTGCCCCAAAATGATACCAATCAAACCATCATGTCATCCTGCAAAAAGTGAGACCCTACCTAAGACAATCACCCAAAAGATAAAAAAAAAATATGGCTTTCAGAAAATGGAGACACAAAAACATGATTTTTTTCCCAAAAAAATTCTTTATATATATATATATACACACACACAACACACAACTACCTCTAGCAAAAGATTTATATACTGCAGGAGTAATAGTAATACCCTAATACAGCAGGACAAATATAAATATGGAGGTGCAGACCAATGGATCCAGCAATAAATCCAGGACCATATAAGAATAAAAAAACTGGATGGCAGCATTCTCACAAAAAAATTAGTAAAAAGAAAAACACTTAATTCACACTTACACTTAATTAGGGTTCAGCAAACTTGTGTTTGGCGTAAAAGGTTCAGGTTTGGGTTATCTAAGAATTCTGTTATGGATTTGGCTACTACGGACCATAAATTGTGGGGTTAAAATTTGGGGTTAAAGTGTGGTCTGATACAAACAGTTTTGGGGTGTGTTAATTTCATATCTAAAACTACTTCCATTAATACTTGCTTTTGGGGTGAAAGTGCAGTCTGATACAAGCAGTTTTGGGTTTTTTATTTTAAATATATAAAAGTACTTCCATTAATCCTTGCTTTTGGGGTGAATTTGCAGCCTGATACATACTGTTTTGGGGTGTGTTTATATCATATATAAAATTACTCCAATTAATCCTTGCTTTTGGGGGTGAAAGTGCAGACTGATACAAACAGTTTTGTGATGTTTTTATTTCATACAAAAAAGTACCATATTTTTCGCTTTAGAAGACGCACTTTTTTCCCCCCAAAGTAGTGGGAAAGTTGCAGTGCGTCTTATAAAGCGAATACTAGTGTGTATTAGGTGCAACCCACTGTGCCCCCATCAGACCTCAGATCAGCCTATCAGCCCCAAAAGGATAAAATAAAAAACTCTCTCACCTCTCCTGCGCCGTGGCTCCGCACCGGGTCCGGCGCTCCTCTGTCTTCTCTTGCCGGCGCTGCACTGTCACCCGACTGCATGCAGCGTCAGGTCATCCTTGCTTTTGGGGTTAAAGTGCAGTCTGATACAACCAGTTTTTGGGTGTGTTAATTTTAAATATATAAAATCCCGTCCATTCATCCTTGCTTTTGGGGTGAATTTACAGTCTGATACAACCAGTTTTGAGTTATGTTTATTTCATGGATGGAGGATACCAGCCACGCTAAGGATGCGTGCACGGCCGTTCCTCACTGCCCCCTCATTGCTATGGAGATGAGGACGTGGGAGACCGGCGGTGCTGCAGGGAGAGAGCGCGCCGCCGGCTCCCAATTACAGTACCCCTCCTTCCACTAGGGGCCACTGGACCCATAATCACTGGAGCCGGCTTTTCAGGGTAAGCCAAATGGAATCTCCTTACCAACCTCCTAGCATGCATTTTACTCGCTGGCACCCAAGACCTCTCTTCAGAACCAAAACCCCTTCAGTGAACTAAATATTGTAACGAGTCACAAATTCTCCTCTAGGACTCTAGAAACCCCCACAAAAGGCCAAAACTGGGGCGTCAATGAAACATTTCTTGAGTATTTCAAAATCCTCTATAGCCTCTGGCGACCAATTTACTAGATCTGCCCCTTCTTAGTAAGATTAGTGAGAGGCTTAGCAATAAAATAATTTTTTTAAATAAAATTCTGGTAGTAGTTTGAAAAACCCAAAAAGCGTTGCAACGCTTTAAGAGAAGAAGTCCGCACCCAGTCTAAAATAGCCTACATCTTCCCAGGATCCATCTTAAAGGATTGCGGTGTGAGAATATATCACAAAAATGCTATTTCCTGCACTCCAAATATACATTTCTCACCTTTAACGAATAATCGGTTCTCCCGAAAAACCTCCAATACCTGTCTAGTGTGTAAAACATGCGAATCCCAGTCAGGTGAATATATCAGGATATTGTCTAAACAGACAATCACGGATTTCCCAATAAGTTGTCTATAAATATAATTAACAAAATTTGGGAAAACCGCTAGAGCGTTACTTAACCCAAACGGCATTACCAAATATTCATGGTGACCCTCAGGGGTATTAAAGGCCATTTTCAACTCATCTCCTTCCATAATTCGGATAAGATTATACGTCCCCCTGAGATCGAGTTTAGTGAATCAGCGAGCTCCAAGTATTTGATTAAACTGGGGTCTGGGATCAAAGGCAAAGAGTACCGGTTCTAAATAGTAATTTTATTTAACTACCTGTAATCAATACTTGGTCTCAAACCACCGTCCTTTTTCCCATGGAGAAAACCCCCGCCCCCATAGGGGATAATGGGAGTCTAATATGTCCTTTGTGTAGACTTTCCTTCAAGTAATCCCTCATAGACTGTCATTCCGGACCAGACAAATTATAAATATGACCTTTAGGATATTTGGACCCTTGACTAATATCGATGGCACAATCATAGGGCCTATGGGGGGGAAGGAAATCAGCTATGGACATGGAGAAAACATCAGAAAAATCACTGAAATACTTAGGGAGAATCTGTGACTCAGCAGTGACACCAGCTTGAATAACAGGTAGACAGCAGGAATCACATTGTATTCCCTATGTCTCTAATTCACCCGTGGACCAGTTAATGAATGAATGAATGGGTTATGAACCTGGAGCCAAGGCATGCCAAGAACTACAGTATCTCCATGGGTAAATTCTTTAACATAAAAAAGAACAACATTCAGTATGTAAGGCTCCCACAGTCAAGATCACTTGGGGGGTACAATATTCCCCAGTCTCACCAACTAAAGGTGTGGAATCAATAGCAACACTGTGAATGGGGTTAGTAAGAGACAAAATGGGCACACCTAGAGAAAGGGCAACTTTATGGACAATAGAATTAGAGGCGGGCCCAGAATCAATAAATGCCTCTTTAGAACCCTTACAAGTGCCATAGGAAATGACCACGGGTAATAACACTTTTTCTTTTACCACCTTGGGGAGTAACTTATCCTTCCGGGAGTCAGAACACGGAGATCTCCTGGAGGGTGGAAGTTTAGGACACTGCCGTAACCAATGGTCCATATCACCACAATAGAAGCAGGCACCCCTCTGACGTCTTTGATCCTTGATGGTAATTCCGAGCTGCATGGTCTCCTCTAGACGATCCTCCAATAGGGTCCTCGGAGGTGGGGAGTTGGGTTTAACTACCACCCGTGGAAACGTCAGACGTTCTCTTTGTCTTTCTCTGATGCGTTGGTCCAGTTTAACGGCTAAAGTCAAGGTCTGCTCTAAAGATAACTGACCAACATATCCTTCATATATAAAAGTATACATATATATAGTGTTGAGCGAACACCGCGAATATCGCGTGTGCTCGAGCGCCATGCTCGAGTCACCTCCCCGCACGCTAATTAGCCAATTAGCGTGCGGGGAGGGACGGCATTCAGTGTAATGCCAGTAGCCATCTTAGCTACTGGCATTACACTAATTGGCTGGCCGGGTCACATGTCACCGGGTGCTATAAAGCACCCGGTGACATGTGACCCGGCCAGTGTTAGACAGGGAGAGCTGCTGCATGCAGGGACAGACAGTGTAGGGAGAGAAGCACGCTAGGCAGGGATAGACATCGCTAAACAAAGACCCAAAAGCCCTTTTAAGGGCTATTATATCTGGCACAAACCTACATTTTATTATTTTTGAGAACTTTAAAGGTGGTGAAAATAGTGCTAGGTGGCCTGCCATTAATGCCACATGCGCTGCTGCAGCAAGGAGGGACATACACTGTAGAAAGAGAAGCACGCTAAGCAGGGATAGAAATCACTCAAAAAAGACCCAAAACCCTTTTAAGGGCTATTATATCTGGCACAAAGCAATATTTTATTATTTTTGGGGTGTTTAAAGGTGGTGAAAATTGCAATAGGTGGCCTGCCATTAATGCCACATGTGCTGCTGCTGCATGCTGTAGGATACTCTCTGTATACTATATACCTGACATACTTTGCTATAATTTCTGCTGTTAAGCCCGCAGTACTTCTTTTGCGTCTTGCTGTATAACATTTGCGCATGGAGGGACTTGTGTAGGGATAGAATTCTATAGGCAGGGTTAGTATCATTGTTCAAAAGACACAAAAGTCCATTGTTAAATCCTTCTGCATTTTTATTTTTATTGGCAAAAAGAACCCAAGTGTTCCCTGTCAGTAACACTAGATGCACAACGTATTAGAACCGTTCAAAAGTCTATGTAGCTGACATCCGTTGTTACAT
This sequence comes from Rhinella marina, assembly GCA_900303285.1. Lineage (NCBI taxonomy): Eukaryota > Metazoa > Chordata > Amphibia > Anura > Bufonidae > Rhinella > Rhinella marina. The sequence goes on from ONZH01003446.1 coordinate 42,680, forward strand.
TTAATACCGTTAATTTAGGCCGCAGTTCCTTATTTGCGTCTGCAGTTTAATTTAAGCAAGTAGGGAATTAAACTATCGGGATAGGATTTGGGTAGGTAGAAAGATTGTTTCTGTTCCAAAAAGACCAAAATCCATTGTGAAATATGTCTGCTTTTTTTTTTTTTTGGCTGGCAAAAAAAAACAAGTGTGCCCTGTCAGTAACGTTAGGTGCACAGTGTATTACAACCGTTCAAAAGTCTATGTAGCTGACATCCGTTGTTACATTTAATACCGTTAATTTAGGCCGCAGTTCCTCATTTGCGTCTGCAGTTTAATTTAAGCAAGTAGGGAATTAAACTATCGGGATGGGATTTGGGTAGGTAGAAAGATTGTTTCTGTTCCAAAAAGACCAAAGTCCATTGTGAAATACGTCTGCTTTTCTTTTTTTGGGTTGGCAAAAAAAAAACAAGTGTGCCCTGTCAGTAACACTAGGTGCACAGCATATTACAACCGTTCAAAAGTCTATGTAGCTGACATCCGTTGTTACATTTAATACCGTTAATTTAGGCCGCAGTTCCTCATTTGCAGCTGCTCTATAATGTTTGCGCATTCAGAATATTGGACATTTGTTTAAATTTTTCTGATCATACAGTTAATAAAAATCTGCAGTACTGTAGTTGTGACCAAGTTGCATATATACTATACAATATGCGCAAGGTGAGCACTAAGGGACAGGGAGGTGGGCGTGCTGCTGATGGTGAACGCAGAGGCCATAGCTCTGGGCGTGGCGAAACTGTGCCTGCTGGCAGAGCCCAAGAAACAAAGTCATCCAAAACTCCTAGCTTCATGTCCCAGTTTGCAGGGCGGCGCAAGACACAACTCTTGTCGCCACACCAGTGCGAGCAGGTAGTCGGTTGGATTTCAGCTGATAATGCTTCCAGTCGGTTCAGCACCACCCCCTCTTCCACAAAGTTCAGTCTCAGTAGCCAAGAGTCTGGGCAACCACATCCTCACCCTGATCCTCCTTCCTCCCACCATGCAGAGTCTGGGCAAAGAACTAATTCCACTTTTGGATATTCCGAGGAGATTTTTTCATCACCGTTCCTTGGCTCGTGCCTCTCGCCAAGGCCGCTTGAAGTGGGACATGAGGAGATATTGTGCCCTGGTTCCCAACCTATTGAGCAAACACAGTCTGAAGAAGATGACGGTGGGGACCAGTAACTAGCGTCTCACGAGGTGCATGATGATGATGAGACACAGTTGCCAATAAGTCAAGGGCAATTAGTGTCTCAAGAGGTTGTGGATGAGGATGAGACGCAGTTAAGTAAGGTTCTTGTTAGTTCATCATGTCAGGAGGAGGACCAGAGTGAGGATGTGGAAGAGGAGGTGGTGGACAATGAAATAGCTGACCCAACTTGGGAAGGTGGCAAGCCGAGCGAGGACAGCAGTACAGAGGGGGAGGGTTCCGCAGCAGCGCAACAGGCTGGAAGAGGCAGTGGGGTGGCAAAAGGGAGAAGGCAGGCCATGCCAACCAGGCCTGCAACTGTTCACCGGAGCAGCCCCTTGCGGCCAGCTCCCTTGTCAAGGGTTAGGTGTTCCGAAATCTGGTGTTTTTTTTTGAGGAAAGTGCTGACGATAAACGGTTTGTAATTTGTAACCTGTGCCGTACCAAGATGAGCAGGGGCATAAACACCAGCAACCTGACCACCACCAGCATGATCCGCCATATGTCAGCAAAGGACCCTAAAAGGTGGGCCGAACGCCTGGGTCCACGATCTGTGTCTGCAGGTCACACCACTGCCTCCTCTTCCCCTCTGTTACCTGCTGTCCAAGACGCAGGCCCAGATGCCTCCCATCCTGCACCTGAACCTTCGCAGGAACCATCAGCCAGCACGTCCACTTCAATGTCCCAGCGCAGCGTTTAAATGTCCTTACCCCAGGCATTTGAACGCAAGCGCAAATACCCTACCACCCACCCACAGGCCATAGCTCTAAACGCACAACTTTTCAAGTTGCTGGCCCTGGAAATGTTGCCGTTTAGGCTGGTGGAGACCAAGGCCTTTTGCAGCCTGATGGCGGCGGCTGTCCCTCATTACGCAGTCCCCAACCGCCACTATTTTTCCTGGTGTGCCGTCCCTGCCTTACACCAGCATGTGTCCAGAAACATAACCCGTGCCCTGACCAACGCAGTTACTGGCAAGGTCCACTTAACAACTGACACATGGACATGCGCTTGTGTCCAGGGATGCTACATTTCCCTGACGGCACACTGGGTGAACGTTGTGGAGGCTGGGAGCGAGTCATACCCTGGGATGACACAGGTACTACCCACACTGAGGATTGCGGACCCTACTTTCATCCAGAATTCCGCTGCCACCTACAGTAGTGGCTGCAACCCCTCCTTCTCTTCCTCCACCTCCTCCTCCACTTCTTCCCATGCAGAATTGCCATCTTGCAGCACCACTCAGACTTCTGTCAATAGCTGGAAGCAGTGTAGCACAGCAGTCGGTAAGCGGCAACAGGCCATGCTGAAGCTTATTTGCCTGGGTGACAAACAGCACACCGCCGCAGAGCTGTGGCATGGCATAAGGGAACAGGCTGAGCTATGGCTCTCGCCAGTCAACCTACAGCCAGGCATGGTTGTATCTGATAATGGCCGCAACTTGGTAGCAGCTTTGGAGCTGGCCAACCTCTTAGTGGTTCAGCGGTTTCTGAAAACCTACCCCAATTTGGCTCAGCTACTGGTGAAGGTGCGTCGCCTGTGTGCCCATTTCCGCAAGTCACCGATAGCTTCAGCCGGCCTGGCAACGCTGCAGCAGCGCTTGCGGTTGCCAGCTCGCCGACTGCTAGGCGACCTGAGCACGCGATTGTACGAATGAATACATAGAACAATATGGGACTTATTACATATGCATTGAAGTCGCTATGAATGTAATTTCTCTTTTATTTGTGTGCGGTTTGTTCCTGGGGGACAGAGGTATAGAATTCGTTAGTTAGATCTTATTAGTAGAATAACGGACAAATAATTTTTATGAAGTTGGTTTGGTGATGGAACGATTATCGTCTAATGTTGATAGTTGAAATGTCATTTTTTATGCAAGAAATGCCCTTGATTTTATTTATGTTATATATAAAAGAACTTTGCATAGCGTCATTTGCCCCTACTCTAACTGAGGAGGATATGAGGACTCCTCCTTTCAATCAACTGGAGGTGTAGCCCCTGACGAAGCTTGAGGAGCGAAACCCGGGTCGGGCATGGCCAGTATCTCTGCACATAATTTTATATGTATATGTTTGAACGAATAATTGTGAGTATAATAAATCTTATAACAAGTCTGGTGCTGAAGGTTCTTCACTATCAGCTGTCCCATATTTCTATTTAATAGGACTATTATAATGTTAAGGAAATTACCATCATATTGAATCGATGAGTCGGCTATTCACATGTGGACCAGGAACTTTTTTCTGAATAAACTCTGAGAGTATCTGAAGACCCTTCACAGCAGCGCGATCCTATATTATACGTCTATCCAGTACTGTGAGTGCATACCCACCTCTTTTAAAGATCTGCGACGCAAGAGTGTGTGAATTGAAACTAGTATTTATAGACTTTTTTTACTTGTCTGTTGGGACTATGGCACACATGGTTGACTTCATGCTATGCTGCCTTTCCCGTGACCCTCGCGTTACACGCATATTAGGCAACACCGATTACTGGTTGTTCACCCCTCTCGACCCCTGCTACAAAGAGAACTTCCCATCTCTCATTCCTGTGGTGGAGAGGACAAGTAAAATGTTGCAATACTAGAAGGCCCTTGTCGAAAAATTGCTCCACAAATTTCCATCTGACAATGCTGGCGGCAGAGTACGTAGTTCCTTGGCCACCCGAGGAGGGGAGACGAGGGGAATACACAGCAGTTCCAACAAAGGCAGGGCGACACTCTCCAAGGCCTGGGACAGTTTTATGACACCCCGCCAGCACCCTCACCCTGATGAACGGCCTAGTGTGACAAGGAGGGAAAAGTTTTGGAAGATGGTAAAGGAGTACATAGCTGACCGTATCAACGTCCTAAGCGATCCCTCTGTGCCATATAATTATTGGGTGTCTAAGCTGGACACGTGGCACGAACTGGCGCTCTACGCCTTGGAAGTGCTGGCCTTCCCTGCCACCAGCGTTTTGTCAGAGCGGGTATTTAGTGCCACTGGGGGCATAATTACTGATAAGCGCATCCGCCTGTGATGAAGGGAATTTATGCTTATTGGAAATTGGAGATTTATGTCTATCTCCAATTCCTTCCCTTTTATTCTGTTCCTAAGCTGTTGTCTTTGTTCCTTATATAACCCGTTTATCCAGAGTATTATATACACCCCTCCAGTTCTTTATACACACCAGGAGTAACATACAACCCTTGCAGATACTTATATATAAAAATACTTTACTGATAACAGAGATGACAAAGCAATGGACATTACATAAAGATACAGACACTACAAATAACACAGTACATAGAGGACACCACCACACACAGCCGCCTCGTTCCTGCCCTCCCTGGATGCTAAGCAATGTGGCTAATAATGTGTATGTATATACAGTATATCCAGAGTCCACAAATATAGAGTCCACTGGATCTACACTTCTACTCAACTCACATCCAGTACCTGACTACTAGTACATGTACATATAGAGACTCATGCATAAACAGCATATATATCTACTGGTAATACAATCACAGACTACAAATATCTATATGTACACATATAAAGTCTACTGGGGTATTATACTTATATAAATACACACATATACCTTAAGCTTGCTCCAGAAGTGCTGTTGTTCCAGGTGGTGGCAGGAAGGAAGAGAAAGATCAAAGTTTTCCAAAGCATTTATCTTCCTGTGTCCCAGCCCCCACCATCGACTCCACCCCATAACCACCCAAATCTCTTCCCAATCTATTGGCCAAGAGAATCTTGTACAACTGCTTTTACAATGTGCCCTTCCTGCCTTTGATATGCTAACAAGGGCAAATGGCCAAATGGCTTCTAGCCACTCAATGGGTGAATGTCACTGAATAATAACAGTATATGCTATATCATATTTGAGTGGTCTAGGACTGAAGTTCTAGCTAGGAACCATATTTTCCTATAACATATCCCCCTGTTGTTGGTATACCGACACACTATGTTGGAAACCTAGTCTATGTGTGAAGGTGTTTACAATGAGAAAAAGAAAAGAAATAAAAACATACTAACAATACATGATAAGCTCATTTATGTTGCATCTTTGGCTAATCTGTTGATTCATCTTCTTATGCATGGATGGTTCTGGTGTTCATCTGGGATTTCACAAGGAGGGATCATCTGGTGCCTTCAGGATGGGTCTTCATAGATGTCTGGTCACCTTCTTAGATCAAGGGCATTCATTATCTCTCTGGGCATATCTCCACCTGAAATCATAACACAACAGTCTGCTCCTCAGGGGAGCATATCTTAATTGCTGCAGTTCTGAAAATCCATCAGGAGATATCATGGTCTCCCCCTGTTGACAGTATCTGAAGATTACAGTTGGCACTCTTAGTAGGTATATTACAAACCAAGGCTATATATCACACCCAGTGGGAGTTCCCCCTTGTACCGGCTGCGCCCAAGTTCCTTGTCCGACTGGACAGTAGCAATTCCTGCAAAGCGCCTCTGCGGATCACTGTGGGGTCAACCCACTCCCTCGCAGAATCCCCAATAGAGAGAGCTATGCCCCACGACCTATTGGCTGCGCCATGGACTTTGTGGGCTAGCACCCAAATTACTCGCTATGCCTCCATGATAGTTAGTTACTACCATTACCAGTCAGTTTTGGCCTGACTAAACACCTACTTATAAGTGCCAGTGACAGACAGGGAGATAGACTGCCATTTCTCCATACTACTTAGGAACACAGTTCAGAAGCTGACAGTACAGGGTTTACCTAAGTAAGACACACTGGAAATATGCAATGACATGCCCTTATGATGACACTCTGAGCCAAGTTTAAGGAGCAACAGACCTTGGCACTGAAACATTAGAACCATATATTATATACCATCCTACTGATATAGGTGACTGAACTGTCCTGTGTATAAGAAGTCAACAATCATTTACAAACCAACAGTATTGCCATTTGATGCAAGCAAAAGAGCTTATCTAAAATCCATTGTCTACTCATGCTTGAGGGACAATGACATCTGTTTAGGAGCTGTATGGCCTTACCCCCTGAGGCTCACACCTCAGGCAATGGCCTCTGCAATAAAGAGAGCCATAAATTCCTAGCAGCTCCCCCAACAGACACCTGTGTGAAGTGATAAAAGACACAAACTCTATCACATTTACACTATTGAAAACAAAGAAACAAAAGGTTCTGCAACAGTAAACCTAATCCCTCCCCCTATGTTAGTGAAAATGTCTCCATACACTGGGGGCTATTTTAGGTTTACATTGATTGCAGGCTCTGGCCAGTATATGGGGTACCCCTGAGATCTTTAGGGATCCCCACCACAAATCTATTACAACAGATTCCCCATAGGGATATCTGTTGTAAAGGAGCCATTTTGTAGCCCTGTTTCATGTGTAGCCTGTTGACTCACAAATGAAACAGGTCTATGTCTCTCTGGTTGAAAGCCACCCCGCCTTATATCTCTGTGTGGACAGAGTCTTTTGATATGTCCATATTGTAGACAATCGAAACATCGTATATTCTCCCATTTTCTTTGTTGAAGAGCACTAGAATACACAGATATTTTGTTGGCTGCCATACCTTTTAATCTGCAGCCATCTTGCATTTTCTTATTAAATGCTACCTTCTTCCTGATTGTCATAGATTTGTGACCCTTTAGCAAATCCTGCCTGACCTGCTCTATTACCATTGCTGACTCAATCACAGATGTCTCCTTAGTTGCACTCAAACGAATCGCAGTATCAAGATATGTAAACTTCTACACAAACATGCGTATCATGCCTTGTGGGGCTCCTACACCACGATCCTTTGTCACCTTCCTATACATAGCTTCAAACCTTCCACAAAGAGACAAGGGCTCATCATGGATTGTAGGCCTGAAGTTACTTAGGACTTCTGGGGTAACATCTATATATCCTGTTACCAATTTCATGAGGATGGAAAGTCTGTCTTCCTCATCATGAAATATGCCATTCCTGGGGGCAATTTTCCCTATGACCTCATATCTTTGATAAAGATATGTAGGCAACCATAGCTTGAACAGTTTCATGCGATATTCTGGAGGGACATACAGTTTCTTGCAATGTCCCTCAAAAATATCACAGGAAGTGAAGGGATCTGCGTCTGGATCATATGTAGGAATCAGTTTACATATCTTTAGCAGAAATTGCATCCTCTCCATGTTATGGAAAAAGTGCAATTCTGCAGTATTGCTGTGACACGTCTGTGAGTTAGAAGTGGTCTATAAATTTCCCATGCCACTTCCTAATTCACAAACGGTGTCACCAGCAGCACTTTGTACAGCTATAGGAGTGGTATCCATCTTATCTGAGGCAGCCATAGGAGCTGTCGTACTCTCTCATGTGTCCCCCTGTTTGCACTCAAAACACAAATTTGCTTTGAGTGCAAATCTTTGAGATGTGAGAGATCAGTTATGGTCTTCTGTAGATTATTAATGGTCTCATCCCTCTTTGATAACTCGCTCTTCAAGTCAGCAATGATCGCCTCTATTGAGGCTGCTTTCTCCTTATGAGCAGTTATCTCCATATACAGCTATATAAAAACCTTATCGACATCTGCATAATATTTTTCTTTATCAGATAACTGAGACTGCAGCATGCTGATCTGGGGTGTCCTTTTCTACAAGTACCTCATCTTTGTCTTTAAGTTGTGTTTGTAGACTAGAAACCTGTTTAACCCCTTCTATACAACAACAACAATGCAAATTTGCAATGGCCTTTGTCTCTTCACATGTGTCCAGCTTCTCCATCTTGCTAATGACATAGTCAAATATGCACATTAGCTTAGCAAGCATGTGAAGCCTCTTGGACTTTTGTTTTAAAACTTCACGGAGTCTGCCTGATCTATCAGAGATTCCCATAACAATTGCACAAATTCATTTGTTTTAGGCAATACAGGGTTAAACCTTTAACTTTTGAAAAGTCCCATGTCCTGCTTTGTCACTCATGGTTATCCCTGCGATCTGTGTTACTCCTGTACTCTGCTGCTTGGGTCTAAGAAAGCTTCTTTTACCAACCAGCATGATTCTACTGAAGGACTGGAAAAAACATGAAAAAAATACAAAAAATACAAAACAAAAACAAACACCTCACAGGTTATAATGTGAAACAAAGGAAACAGTCAGCATCCTTGGAACGTCACTTAAATAGGTTCTCTGTAATTAATTGAACTCACACTACGACCCAGTGAAATTGTGCTACCTGTCCGAATCTCCTAGGTAAAAAAAAAAACACCTAAATTTCTGATGAAGGGAATTTATGCTTATTGGAAATTGGAGATTTATGTCTATCTCCAATTCCTTCCCTTTTATTCTGTTCCTAAGCTGTTGTCTTTGCTCCTTATATAACCCATTTATCCAGTGTATTATATACACCCCTCCATTTCTTTATACACACCAGGAGTAACATACAACCCTCGTAGATACTTATATATAAAAATACTTTACTGATAACAGAGATGACAAAGCAATGGACATTACATAAGGATACAGACACTACAAATAACACAGTACATAGAGGACACCGCCACACACAGCCGCCTCGTTCCTGCCCTCCCTGGATGCTAAGCAATGTGGCTAATAATGTGTATGTATATACAGTATATCCAGAGTCCACAAATATAGAGTCCACTGGATCTACACTTCTACCCAACTCAGATCCAGTACCTGACAATTAATACATATACATATAGAGACTCATGCATAAACAGCATATACAGTGCCTTGCAAAAGTATTCGGCCCCCTAGAACTTTTTAACCTTTTGCCACATTTCAGGCTTCAAACAAAAAGATATAACATTTAAAATTTTTGGTGAAGAATCAACAACAAGTGGGTCACAAGTGGGTGAAGTGGAATGAAATTTATTGGATCATTTAAACTTTTTTTGTAATAATAAAACTGAAAAGTTGGGCTTGTAAAATTATTAGGCCCATTTACTTTCACTTCAGAAAACTCACTCCAGAAGTTCATTGAGGATCTCTGAATGATCCAATGTTGTCCTAAATGACTGATGAAGATAAATAGAATCCACATGTGTGTAATCAAGTCTCAGTGTAAATGCACCTGCTCTGTGATAGTCTCAGGGTTCTGTTTAAAGCACAGAGAGCATCATGAAGACCAAGGAACACACCAGGCAGGTCTGTGATACTGTTGTGGAGAAGTTTAAAGCCGGACCTGGATACCAAAAGATTTCCCAGGCTTTAAACATCCCAAGGAGCACTGTGCAAGCGATCATATTGAAATGGAAGGAGTATCAGACCACTGCAAGTCTACCAAGACCCGGCTGTCCCTCTAAACTTTCATCTCAAACAAGGAAAAGACTGATCAGAGATGCAGCCAAGAGGCACATAATCACTCTGGATGAACTGCAGAGATCTACAGCTGAGGTGGGAGAGTCTGTCCATAGGACAACAATCAGTCGAACACTTCACAAATCTGGCCTTTATGGAAGAGTGGCAAGAAGAAAGCCATTTCTCAAAGATATCCATAAAAAGTCTTGTTTACAGTTTGCCACAAGCCACCTGGGAGACACACCAAACATGTGGAAGAAGGTGCTCTGGTCAGATGAAACCAAAATCAAACTTTTTGGAAACAATACAAAACGATATGTTTGGCATAAAAGCAACACAGCTCATCACCCTGAACACACCGTCCACACTGTCAAACATGGTGGTGGCAGCATCATGGTTTGGGCCTGATTTTTATCAGCAGGGACAGGGAAGATGGTTAAAATTGATGGGAAGATGGATGGAGCCAAATACAGGACCATTCTGGATGAAAACCTGTTGGAGTCTTCAAAAGACCTGAGAGTAGGACGGAGATTTATCTTCCAACAAGACAATGATCCCAAACATAAAGCAAAATCTACAATGGAATGGTTCAAAAATAAATGTATCCAGGTCTTAGAATGGCCAAGTCAAAGTCCAGACCTGAATCCAATTGAGAATATGTGGAAAGAGCTGAAAACTGCTGTTCACAAACGCTCTCCATCCAACCTCAAAGAGCTCGAGCTGTTTTGCAAGGAAGAATGGGCAAGAATTTCAGTCTCTAGATGTGCAAAACTGATAGAGACATACCCCAAGCGACTTGCAGCTGTAATCGCAGCAAAAGGTGATGCAACAAAATATTAATGCAAGGGGGCCAAATACTTTTGCACGCCCCAATTTTCAGTTTTATGCTTACAAAAAAAGTTTAAATGATCCAATAAATTTTGTTCCACTTCACAATTGTGACCCACTTGTTGTTGATTCTTCACCAAAAATTTAAAATGTTATATCTTTTTGTTTGAAGCCTGAAATGTTGCAAAAGTTTGAAAAGGCACTGTATATCTATCGGCAACATAGAAAATTCTACACCTAGACAGTTTTCATACATAAGGCCCTAGGTGTTTTGCATCAGCAGCATATAGAAGCCATGAGAGCAGATAACCTCTCCAAACATAAGCTCAAAGGAAAGCATACAGAGAGAACATGCACTGGACAAGTGATTTATGCACAGTTTATTGAAAGTTTAGATATACTAAGAAGTACTTGCCTTAAAGGGGTTTTCTCAGCACTCTGATTCACTGGCTGACAGGTAGTTTGCACTTATTATGTCTCCTCAGTCCATGGGGGCGGTCTTCAGCAGTTATTAGCATATATTAACTTACTCTGACAGAGCAGGAGGTTGTGATCTCTAACACAATTACAGGTAAAGCCATCCTTCTCAGTCCTCACAACACATTTTGCTTACTGCAGGTAATCACTCAGAGCTCAGTCACATCATTCCGTGGAGGTGAGGTCACTCCCCAATCAGATAACAGTCTTAATGGTCTGCAGGTTACCATAGAAACCTGTGTACAGTGAGAGACCTGCTGAACTGTCTATAGGTCATGACTAAAGTAAAATCTACTGACCACTGTATTTAGAAAATGTCATCTTTTAACTATCCCTTTATGTTGAAAGCTAATCTTTGTAACTAGTGAGAAAACCCCTTTAATAATGTTTTCTCTTGTAGCTCTGAGATGAGTACAGCCATTCCTTCCCAGTGCCTTTTTCCTCTGATCAGTAACGGAGGAGCTTCACTTTTGAGAATCTACATGAAGGGCAGCACATAGTCATCTCAACTAAAAGCCTAGATTAGAGATGAGCGAGCACTAAAATGCTCGGGTGCTCGTTATTCGAGTTTAATTTTTCCCGATGCTCGGGTGCTCGTTTCGAATAACGAACCCCACTGAAGTCAATGGGAGACTCAAGCATTTTTTGCAGGGGACGAAGGCTCTACCTAGGGAAGGCTAGGTGAAAACCTGGAAACCTCAGAAAATGATGGAAAAACCACGGAAATGGACAGGAAACGGCAGGGGCAGCATGCATGGATGCCTCTGAGGCTGCCTAATCCCACCATTACCCCAAATTCAATG
>ONZH01003447.1:0-39012 GCA_900303285.1 Rhinella marina
AACATGATTCAAAGAAGTAATGTCCATAGGAAATAAATAAATGGATGGATACTGGTAATGGGAGATTATTCATAACTTCATAAGGTATTTGTGATCATAATTATGAGATAGATATATACTCCAAGGGGTTTAATAATATAGCAATATGTGTGATCATAGGTATAAGGAAGAATCTATGCCCCGAGGGGTTAGTAGTACATGGTAACATATGACCCCATACATATATGCGTATACCGAGAAAATTATTCATATAGGGGCATATATGTCCGTGCACATTCTAGCAAAATCAGGGATGGAGAAAAGTACACCTCTAACGATATGGCAAAATCCTTTAAAGGGAGCAGAAGGTGTGGTCAGTCTAGATGTCTATGCTGTAATATGATACAAACCAAGAAACTTTTCTACAACACTACAAATAGTGAAAGCTTTCAAATCTTGGGGAATTTTGATTGCAACTCCAGTCATGTTATCTATGTATTAGAATGTCCGTGTCACTTAACCACTTCAAGTCTGCCCATTGACTATAAACGTCCTTGAGCTTTGCTCCCTGTGTGCAGCACCTGTACATAGAAGCTCCATGACTCAGCTGCCTCCTGACAGCCAAGAACATGGAGCTTTAACCTGAGACCTTTTTTCCTGGTCTCCAGGCTTTTGATCACTCTGACAAGCTGTCAAATTGATAACAAATGCTTGTACTATCTCCCTCTCATTACTGCCGGTCACAGAGCAGTTTACAACCACATATGGGGTGTTTCTGCAAACTTCAGAATCAGGAAAATAAATATTCAGGTTTGATTTGCTGTTTACCCTTGCTCTCTTATAGGAAAAATTAATTAAAAATTGAAAATCTGCCAAAAAAAAATATATATTTTAAATTTCACCTTCCTTCTGTTTTAATTCTTGTGGGAAATCTAAAGGGTTAACAAACTTTGTAAAATCAGTTTTGATTACATTGGGGGCTGTAGTTTCTAAAATATGTTCATTTATGGGAGGTTTCTATTATTTAAGCCCCTAAAAGTCACTTTAGAACTGCAAAGGTCCTTTAAAATTAACTATTGGAAATTTTCGTGAAAATCCTAAAAATTACTTCTAAAATTTGAAGCCTTCTAACGTCCTAAAAAAATAAAATTATGCCAATAAAATTATGCCAACATAAAGTGGACATATGGTGAATGTTCATTAATAACAATTTTATTAGATATCTATATGCAACTTAAAAGCAGAGAAATTCATATTTAAAAAATTGTGATTTTTTTTTTTTTTCAAAATTTTCAGTAAATTTTGATTTTTTTTATAAATAAAGGTAAAACATATTGACTCAAATGTACCATTAACATGAAGTACAATGTGTCATGAGAAAACAATCTCTGAATGGCTTGGATAAGTAAAAGCGTTCCAAAGTTATTACCACATGAAGTGACACATGTCAGATTTGCAAAATTAGGCCTAGGAACCAATAAGCCCATACCCCACATACGTAGGAGAAACACCACCTACAGAAATAGTGAGAGAAACCATAATTCATATGGTCCACGCAAACACCATAAACCTCTATATTCTTATTATAAACCTTTATATTCTCATAATCTTGGAAAATCCACACGACACTATGGGCATCAAGTAGAGAAACTGGACAAGACCTCACTTGCTCCACGAAATATCCAGGACTCCAAAATAGCAGCCAATACTAGCACCACCCCACCATACAACCGGTGTTCCTCTTTAGATCTCTCCTCTAACATAGAGTTTTACACTCCCACTTCAAGTACTAATCTACTGCACATTCATCCAACCTCCAATAAAGGACCCGTCAATGGATCCTTTAAACCCCAATCCAATACAATTGGGGACCACAACATCCAGATTATTCACTAAAGAGATCATTGACGAGTGTGGACCATTAAATCTACCACCCACCCAATTTTCTATACATCCCGAAACACCCACCGACCAAACTATCTATACTGATGTGGAAGCCGACTCGCTCCTTGCCATCTATGCCCACGATTCATCAAGTAATAATGAGGATTCTGGCCACCTACCACCAGATACAGTGACCTCTCGACATAAGATTTCAGAAACAACACACACCAATAGATGAAATAGATATCACTAATGCTATTGGCCCCGAATCATCCATTGCAGGTCCATCCACATCTATTTCCTTTCTCACCCTTCCCCCCCATTACTCAACACTAAGGCCACATATCCCGTTTTAAAGAGCCCAAATACCACTATGATCACACATTTTTTTTCAGACTGTCAGCCACAAACCAGTCAAAACAAAAAAACCAAGAAGAGGGCGCAGGGGAGGGAAGAATAAAAAGAAAACACCAAGAGCCAGTGACGTAACTAGATCCAGTACCAAACCCTTGGGTATATTCAATCTTTCAGATTATACCCTATCAGGACTAGAAATTGCAGTCCTCTCCAAAGGACTGTCCTTCTGTCCTACAAATAAAATTGATGAGTTCACCCTCTTTTTAGATTTAAATAAATACATTAAGAAACTAACCCTGAAAAGGCACTTTAAAATTCTAGAGGCAAAACCAAAAGACACCAAACTCGTACTAACCAAAACCGAGGCGCATTCTGAACAAACAGAGGCTATCCCTTCTGGCCTTAGACCACCCTCTAGCTTCTACCCTATACAACATAGAGGAAGCTTTCTGGATACATTCTATTCTGTGGTCGCAGAGGAATTTAGGAACATTAATAATAATAAAAATAGTGGTACAATCAATAGGAATAGAAATAATAACAACAACCTGAAACCCAAAGAAAGACTAGCATTGAAAAGAATCCAGTCTAATCCTAATATTATTATTAGGAACGCCGATAAAGGCGGTGGTATTGTGATCCAAAATAAGGTGGATTACCTAAAGGAAGCTTACAATATCCTCTCAGATCAGAAATATTATTTACCTCTATCTGAAGATCCCTCCTCCAACGATACAACTGAATTTGAAGCACTAATCAACAGTACAAATTTGATTCTAAACAAAAAAGAGAAGGAATATCTGCTAGTCAAAGACTCCACTTTGGCTACATTTTATCACCTGCCAAAGATTCACAAAGATCAAAAAAACCCTCCAGGCCGGCCGATTATTTCTGGTGTCACGTCACTCACCAGAAATCTCTCACACTATATTGACATATTCCTTCAGAAACATGTCATTAATTTGCAATCATACCTGAAAGACTCAACTTCACTTATCACACAGTTGAAAGATATTAAATGGGGACCGGATCACCACTGGCTTACTTTGGATGATTCAGCCTTATACTCCAACATAGCTCATGATCTAGGTATAAAATGCATAACTAGTTATCTCATGAAAGACGATCAGATGCCTACTGCTCAGAAAGAATTCATCATTAAGGGAATAGAATTCATATTAACTCATAATGTATTTACCTTTCAAAAACAAATATACAAACAAATTCGGGGGACCGCCATGGGGACACGTTTCGCGCCCAGTTTTGCCAACCTCTTTATGGGCGCTTTTGAGGAGCAATACATCTATCAGAGTGAGTTTTGGTCTACAAATATCTTATTTTACAAAAGATATATCGATGACCTTATATTTATTTGGACAGGTAGTACAGATTCCATCACAGAATTTATCAGGTATCTGAATACTAATAACTCGGGGATAACTTTGACAGGATCCCACAATAATGAAAAAATAGAGTTTTTAGATCTAGTAATCAAATCTCAAGATGGAGATATCACTACATGTACCCACTTCAAGGAAGTCGATAGCAATAGCTATCTAGACTTCACTAGCTCACACTATAATAAGTGGAAGTGTAATATTCCTTTCTCCCAATTTAAGAGAATAAGACGTAACTGTACATCTCAAGGGGATTTTGAACAACAGTGCAAAATCTTGAGTTCTCGCTTTCAACAGAAAAAATATCCTGAGAAAATTATTGAGAATGCTATTGTGAAATGCACACACCTATCACAGATGGATTGTCTTATTCCAAAAGAAAGAAAAAAAGATACTAACAATGATAGTTATGGTTTTAATTTTATTACCACCTACAATCACAATTTCAAAACTATAAAAACAGTTTTGTCCAGACACTGGCATATTTTACAAAGGGACCCCGTCCTGAGTAGGATTATTCCTGATATACCCAGACTTACCTACAGGAGAGCCAAAACCCTGAAAAATATGCTAGCTCCTAGCAAAATCAGGGAGGGAGAAAAGTACACCTCTAACGATATGGCAAAATCCTTTAAAGGAAGCAGAAGGTGTGGTCAGTCTAGATGTCTATGCTGTAATATGATACAAACCAAGAAACTTTTCTACAACACTACAAATAGTGAAAGCTTTCAAATCTTGGGGAATTTTGATTGCAACTCCAGTCATGTTATCTATGTATTAGAATTAGAGATGAGCGAGCAGTGCTCGTTACGAGCACTGTAACGCTCGGGTCCCGGGTGAAATGCCCGCAGGCATTGCAGATCCGTCCTCATCTGCATGTAAGTCAATGAGGACGGATCGTTTGGTATGACACTCATACCAAACGGTTCCGTCCTCACCCGTCTTAAAGTCAGTGGGGACGGAACCGTTTGGTATGAGTGTCATACCAAACGATCCGTCCTCATTGACTTACATGCAGATGAGGACGGATCCGCAATGCCTGCGGGCATTTCACCCGGGACCCGAGCGTTACAGTGCTCGTAACGAGCACTGCTCGCTCATCTCTAATTAGAATGTCCGTGTCACTTAAAATATGTTGGACGTACTATCCAAACGTTGCGAAAGAGACTCACTAAGCATCGATCTAACATAAAGAAAAAATACCAAAAACACAGCGTCTAGACATGCTGCTGAACATCATGATGGTAGCTCAAAGGGTTTCACTATCTTACCCGTTGAACAAATCCAGACAGATCAATGGAAAAATATGCAATATATCCGACGTCGGGAAATGTTTTGGATCTTCAAACTTAATAGTCTTAGTCCATATGGCTTGAACGAAGCCTTTGAAATCAACCTGTAATACCCTGTGGAGTGTAAACACCAGATCAACTGTACCATTCGTCTGTCACATATGAACTTAGTGCTCCTATATAAGAACAAGCTCATATACCATATTATAACATGTACATATACATCTGCATTAGAATGTGCACGGACATATATGCCCCTATATGAATAATTTTCTCGGTATACGCATATATATATGGGGTCATATGTTACCATGTACTACTAACCCCTCGGGGCATAGATTCTTCCTTATACCTATGATCATGCATATTGCTATATTATTAAACCCCTTGGAGTATATATCTATCTCATAATTATGATCACAAATACCTTATGAAGTTATGAATAATCTCCCATTACCAGTATCCATCCATTTATTTATTATCCAGTTCCTATGGACATTACTTCTTTGAATCATGTTATACACGAGAGTACTTACTAAATCTTAATAATCTATACAAAAGATAAACATTCTCAGCTGTATACATTAATATCGTACAGCGATGATTTCCCGGCAGCCCATGGCGTCCTGTAACCTAGTTACCAGTCGTGTGACCACTTCCTCAGTGATCACATGATATTAACCCCAATACAACTCTCCCGTTCTCTCAATAAGGCCTTCTGTAACCTAGCAATGGGTCACGTGACTGCGACCAGCGATCACGTGACATGTACCCTGATCCGATCTCCGCCTTATTACGTTTTATTTTACAGCCCCATCCCCACTAAACTAGGTGACTTCGGAGCTTGTTTATATCCGTCCATTTGTTATTTGTTATTTACATCTGATTACAGCGAGACGCTCTATCATTGTATAGTAGATCACGTGATGATACGTGACCAGCATCAGGGACGTAAGTCCCGAGCATTTACATACTCCTCCTCCGGGAGGCGTTCCTTGAACGCCCCTTATGACTCACCTTGTAAGAAACATAGTGTTCTCTAAATATGGCACTAAGAGGCCGTACCACGTGACCCACCAATGTAAGATCATTTTATTCTATTTTATTTCATTAAAATTTATGTATGTACACAAATTATTTGTCTTATAAAATAAGAAGATATGTTCTTGGTATCCAAGGATGTTTTTGATGTCTCAGGATAAATGGGACTTATTAATGACTATTCATACTGACTCCTCCTATTTGACTCCGCCTCCCCATGCGTTTTTTTGGGGTTTTTTCAACCTATGGAGGTATGTGCTTATACTGTAAATACTTTTTCTTGCTGTTATATGTTATTACCTGATGAAGGGGACCTTGAATTCCCCGAAACGCGTTGTTTTAACTTGTATGTTTAAATTGGTGATAATAAAATCCCAGTTTATTACCACAACTTTGGGGACATTTGGACCAGTATCATTTTGCGCCAGAAAGCAGAAATTTGTCTATCTACTTGATATCTCCTCTTGGTGGGATTTGGCATCCCTGTCTTCAAGAACCCAGTTCTGCGGCTGCAGCCTGATCAAGTCCTCATAATATTATATGCCTACAATAGCGTTGTGCCTAATGCACAACCGAAAAAGGTGAGCCTCCATTTCATTGCATCATACTATTGTTGTTAAAACGCTTTACACGATTGTGCGCTTTTATTTTTTCCTGATTATCCCCCCCTCTGGGAGTGAGAACAGGAAAAGTCTTTTCCTATAGAACTGTACACAGTACTCCATGTGTGGTCTGGATAGTGATTTGTAAAGTGGCAGGACTATGTTTTCATCACGTGCATCTATGCTTCTTTTGATGCAACCCATTATCTTATTGGCCTTGGCAGCAGCTGCCCTAAACTGGTGTCTACCGCTTAGTTTGATGTTTACTAAAATTCCTAGCTCTTTTTTCCCCAGTGTTACCCAGTGTTTTACCATTTAGTATGTACTGGTGACTTGCATTATTCCTTCCCATGTGCATAACTTTACATTTGTCAGTGTTAAACCTCATCTGCCACTTCTCTGCCCAAGCTTCCAATCTATCCAGATCCATCTATAGCAGTGTACTGTCCTCTTCTGTGCTAATTAATTTACACAGTTTAGTGTCATCTGCAAAAAATGATATTTTACTGTGCAAGCCTTCTACAAGATAATTAATAAATACATTGAAGAGAATAGGGCCCAGTACTGACCCCTGTGGTACCCCACTAGAGACAGTGACCCAATCTGCGTGTGTACCGTTAATAACCACCCACTAATTTCTATTATTGAGCCAGTTACTTACTCACATACAGACATTTTTTCCCAGTCCAAGCCTTCTCATTTTATATACTAACCTTTTATGTGGTACCATATCAGATGCTTTAGAGAAGTCAAGATATACAACATCCATTGATTTGCCACGGTCAAGTCTAGAACTTACTTCCTAATAGAAACTGATTAAATTAGTTTGACATGACCGATCCCTCAAGAAGCCATGCTGATATGGTGTTATTTGCTTATTGTCGGTGATTTAATCCAAGATCGCATCTCTTAGAAAACCTTCAAACCGTTTACCCATGACAGATGTTAAACTTACCAGCTTTCCAGGCTCTGTTTTTGGACCCTTTTTGAATGTTGGCATCACATGCTATGCGCCAAACGTCTGGCTATGACATTACTTAATTCTCTTAGGATAGGGTGGAGTATGCCATCTGGTTCCAGCGATTTGTCAATTTTAATCTTTTTAAGACGTCGCTGTTAGAGTTGAGCGAACGTGCTCGTAACGAGCACTGTACTGCTCGGATCCGCTGCGCAGCCATCCGGATCCGTCGTCCTCACACGACTCGTGTGTCATACCAAATGGATCCGCCCCCATTGACTTAGTCAGGTGAGGACGGATCCGGATGCCTGCGGCCATGCGAGCGCAGGGGATCCGAGCACTACAGTGCTCGTTGTGAGCACGTTCGCTCAACTCTAGTCGCTGTACTTTTTCCTGGGTCAGACAGGGCACTTTTAATGGGGAATTTACTTTAACATTCTGCATTTTATCGGACAGTTGATTTTAAAAATTTTTAATAGATTTGCTTTCTCCTCACTGTCTGCAACTTCCCTCTCATCACTCTGTAAAGGGCTGACACCTTCAGATTTATATTTTTTACCATTTATATAATTGAAGAACATTTTAGGATTAGTTTTACTTTCTTTGGCAATGAATCTCTGTCTCTAGTTTGGCTGCTTTTATTTGTCTTTACCCCTCACCCACGACAGCACCACGAGAGAGGAGATCCGCCTCCAAGACAGGAAACCTGAAGGTACAAAAAGGCGGAGACTCTCCTCCTACTTCAGTATGGTTTCCTGTCTTTGAGGGGAAACCTGGAGTACCGTTTTTTGCTCCCTCTCATGGGCTGCCTCTTACTTGCCGGTCCCCGGGTTCCTTGCGTGGCACAGTGGTGCGCGGCAGAGGCGCAATGGCTATGGTCCTAAAAGCGCTGGGGGCATGCCGCTTCGGTGCGTTTTTTTTTTTTTGTTGTTTGTTTTTTTTGCACAAGAAGCATGTGGGGCATTGCGGTATATTGTCCAGGCTCAGGGGAGAGAGTGGCCTGCCTCCGGATGTTCTGTAGAGGAGGCGGTTCCAGCGTGAGGCTTGGAACGCATGGGTGTGCTCCACAGGACGTTCCACGTGACGGGAGGAGGCGCTTAAAGGTCGCAGAACCCGGAAATATGCGGCAGGCGTCCTGGCCTTACCGCATGTGAAGGAGTCTGCCTGCAAACAAGCGTTCTGCTGCATTAGCCTTGGACAAAGCTTGCTCTAGCATGGAGGAAGAAAAGAAAGATATCTCTGAGGAGCCTGTGTCCGCACCTGCCTTGGTACCTATGGAGGGGTGAGAGGCTTATGCCATGGATATTTTATTATGCTAAATGGCTGATGTATCTTTAATATACGTTTTTTAGGGAAGACCCAAAAAAGCTTTCTAAGAAGAGGAATAAAGAGTGTGCCTTGTGCCATGTGTCCCTTGCATCTGAGAAAATTTTTTCGCTCTTGCATCGACAAAATGGTGGCGGAAGAATCACCGTCTTTTTACAAAAGTCTTTAAAGGGAACCTGTCATCAACTTTATGCTGCCCATACTAACATCAGCATAAAGTAGAGACAGGTGAGTTGATTTCAGCGGTCTGTCATTTATAAGTTAAAAATAAGTGGTTGCCAAGAACCAACATCACAATCATTGCAGATTGGGCCTGGAAAAGAGTCCCGGCCACCTGAGAAGAGTCCTGGTTATTCATGAATTCCTGCTCTCCCTGCCCACCTGCTGATGACTCATCAGCAGATGGGCGGCACAGCAGGAGATTATGAATACATATGACTCTTCTCAGGCAGATGTGACTCTTTCCAAGCCCTGTGCTGCAATGATTATGATGCTGGTTCTCGGCAACCACTTACTTTTAGCTCATGAGTGACACACCACTAAAATCAGCATTTCTGTCAATAATTTATACTGTCCTCAGTGAGGTGAACATAAAGTTGATGACAGGTTCCCTTTAAACTCTGGTTAGATCTGAAGTGGATTCCTCTCTCTCACAAAGAAAAGTTAAAATACCGAAAGAACAAAAAGTGAGGAAGAGTCATGTAATTTTCTCAGATTCAGAGGAAGGAGTGTTTTTTTTTTCCCCCCCAAGAGAGGATCCTTATTCTGATGTTTCTTCCTGTACGTCTGAGGAAGAAGAGAGTTTTATAGGAAAACCGTTTTTTCAATAGAGGATGTTGATCGTCCCCTTAAGGCAGTGAAATCAACTATGGGAATTGAGGATCCTAGAGAACCGAGATCAGTACAGGATATAATGTTTGGTGGCTTAGAGTGCAAACAGCATAGGTCCTTTCCTGTTCATAAAAATATTTCAACCCTTATAAAAGAGGAATGGAAACTGCCTAATAAACGTGTTTGTGTCCAGAAATCTTAAACGGAAATATCCCTTCCCTGATGAGGTAGCAGTCTCCTGGAACAAGGCCCCTAAAATAGATGTGGCCATCTCTAAAACAACTAGAAAATCATCCCTTCTCTTTGAGGATGTAGGGTCCCTGAAAGACCCTCTGGATAGGAAAGCGGATGGATTTTTAAAAGGGGCTTGGGAGGCTTCCACTTCCTCCTTTAGACCCTCAATCGCTTCTACATGCACGGCCCGTTCCCTAATGATTTGGCTTTCAGAGTTAGAGGAGCAGATCAAAAATAAATGCCCTAGGGAAGAGATTTTAGCAGGTTTTCCCACTGTTAAAAAAGCAGCAGACTTTTTAGCGGATGCCTCGGTGAATGCTATAAAGTTGTCAGCTTGATCGGCGGCTTTAGCTAATTCAGCTCGGAGAGCCTAGTGGCTAAAAAATTGGAATGGAGACCTTTTGTCAAAAAAGAAGCTATGCTCCATGCCTTGTGAGGGAGAGTTTTTGTTCGGTTCTACCTTAGATGAACTGCTGGAAAAAGCGTCTGATAAGAAAGAGTTTCCAGTGCAGTATTTTTTTCTCCTCCAGGGGGAGGATTAATAGGCCCTTTTGTCCCTTTAACAGTAGAGAGGGGGACAGAAAAGACAGGGACTTCAGAAACAGAAATCAGAGAAGAGGCGGTAAAGGTTTCTTTTTCAATCAATCCTCCTCTGACAAAAAGTCTGAGCAGCAATGACGCCAGGCCCCATGTAGGGGGAAGGCTAAAATATTTTCTCTCTGCATGGAAGGCAATTTCCAGGAGCGCCTGGATTCTAGACACCATAGACCTAGGGTTAAAACTAGAATTTCAGGCCTCTCCTCCAGAAAATTTTGTTGTTATGGAAGTCTCCAGAATAGGGTTGGCTTTCCTAGAAACAGAGGTTCTGACCCTAATGGAAAAAAGAGTCCTGATTCCGGTTCCAAGAGGCGAGGAGAGAGAAGGATTTTACTCTCCTCTCTTTCTGGTGAAGAACGGATCATACAGAACAATTATAAATTTAAAAAAGCTAAATCGCTTCTTATTGGCAAAAAGGTTCAGGATGGAAACAGTAAAATCTGTTGTTAATCTCTTGTTTCCAAACTGTTTTTATGGTGGTTCTTGATCTAAAAGACGCCTACCTTCATGTACCCATACACAAAGACCATCAGAAGTTTTTGCGAGTTGCAGTAAAAATCAGTGGAGTAATCACACATCTGCAGTTTCAGGCCTCACCGTTTGGGCTATCAATGGCCCCTAGAGTTTTTATGAAAATAGTTGAGGAAATGGGAGCTCACATAAGCGAAAAAGACATTCTTTTTATCCCATATCTAGACAACTTCCTTATAGTGGTGGATTCAGCAGAAGCCTGCAATACAGCAGTAAATGAAGTAATCCAGATTCTGGAGAAGCTGAGATGGTTTTTAAACAAAGAAAAATCGAAGCTAATACCAACGCAAGTCCAACAGTTCCTGGGGATGACTCTGGACTATTTACAACAGAGATCTTTTCTGACAGTAGACAAGATGTGTTTCTTAAAGGAGAAGATTTTAAAGTTGACCGAAAATCCCGACATCTTGTTAAGGAAAGGTATGTCGATTCTGGGGACTTTAACATCTTCTATTCCAGCAGTAATGTGGGCCCAGTTTCACACGAGAGAACTGCAGTGGAATATTTTGAAAGCATGGGACGGAGGAAGAAATTCTTTAGAGACAAGGATTGTTGTCCCAGATCAGACTCTGAGGGGGTTAAGATGGTGGCTGACAACTTAGTTCAGGGGGTTCCTTGGAAACTGGACAACCTTTTGTGTCTACGACAGATGCGAGTCCCTGGGGCTGGGGGGGCTCATGTTCTAAACAAATTTGTTCAGGGAAAATGGTCAGTCAACCAGAGGAAGGCATCTTCAAATATGAAAGAGCTACTAGCAGTAAAGCTAGCTATGTTACAAGTGGTTCCACTCTTAAGGGGCAGGAATCTAAGAATTATGTCCGACAACAGGACGGTGGTATCTTACTTAAACAGGCAAGGAGGTACCAGATGCAGAGCTTTAATGCTTACGGCAGGGGAGATTCTTCAGTTAGCAGAGAGCAACAGTGCTTCAATATCGGCAGTTTACATAAAGGGAAAGGAGAATATTCAGGCAGATTTTTTGAGCCATCATTTAATCTCGAAGGGGGAATGGTGCCTCAGTCAGAAAATCTTTCGAGAGTATTGTTCAAAGCTGGGGTCTTCCTACCATACATCTTTTTGCCACTGCTCAGAACAGGAAAGTGATGGAATTCTTTTCAATGTGTCCAGTGGGATCCCCGCTTGGGCTAGATGCTTTTGCTCACAAGTGGCATTTTCCTCTGGCTTACGCCTCCCCCCCCCCTTTTCCACTAATCCCCAGGGTTCTGAAAAAGATAAGGGAGGATCAGGCAAGAGTCATCCTGATAGCCTCCTTTTGGCCCAGAAGACCGTGGTTCACCTGGTTGAGGAAGATGTCAGTGACAGACCCTTGGATTCTCCCAGTGTCAGGCAGTCTTTTATTTCAGGGTCCGATTCGCCATCCTCTGGTAGAAAATCTACATTTGACGGCCTGGAATTTGAGAGGCAACTGCTATTAAAAAGGGGGTTTTCTGAGGATTTAGTTAACAGTTCTTAAAAGTAGAAAGAAAATCACAGTTTCTATATACGCTAGAACATGGAGGAAGTTTGTCTTTTGCAGGTTTAGTTCCAGCAGACCTCCCTTTAGCGGCCCCTATTGTCAAAATTTGGGAGTTTTTACAGAAGGGGTTACTCCTAGGCCTTTCTCCTAGTACCCTTGAGGTCCAGGTTTTGGCTTTGTCGGCTTTGTTTAGTGAGAATATTGCTTCAGACATTTGAGTAGTGCCTTTTTTTAAGGCTGTTGCTAGATCTTCATTGAGGTTTTCCCCTAAGGTCTCTGCTTGGGATCTTAATTTAGTTCTGAATGCCCTTACTAAGCCTCCCTTCAAGCCCATAGATCAGATTCCTATCAAAATTCTGTTAATTAAATTGTGTCTTTTAGTGGTCTTAACCTCGGGTCTGAGAGTCAGTGAGATCCAGGCGATGTCGATTAACCCTCCTTATTTGACTTTTTTGGAAGATAGGGTAGTTATTAAGGCCCACCCAGCAGTTTTACCAAAAGTAGCATCAGGGTTTCATAGGGATCAGGAGGTTATTCTTCTGTCTTTTTATAAAAATCCAGTGTCAGAAGAGGAAAGGTCTTTACACTGTCTTGACGTTAGAAGATGTCTTCTTCAATACTTAGCCAGTACTAAGGATTGGAGGAGATCTTCCTCGTTGTTTTTTCTCTTCCAGGGGAAGAATAAGGGTCAGCAGGCTTCCAAAAAATCCTTATCAAGATGGATTACGTCAGCCATTTCCTTGGCACACTCTACCTTGGGAAAAGTCCCTCCTGAAGGCCTTTCTGCACATTCCACCCGGGCGGTCTCTACTTCTTGATATATGTAAAGCAGCAGTGTGGGCCTCTCCTTCTACTTTCTTCAATCACTACCGTCTTCAGTTAAATGCACCTTCTGAGTTGTCTTTTGGTTCTGCAGTTCTTTCTGCTGTTATCCCACCCTGATTTTTCCTTGGTTATCCTCTCGTGGTGCTGTTGTGGGTGAGGGGTAGAATGAAGATTACTCCTACCGGTAATTGGATTTTCCTGAACCCACGACAGCACCTATTGGTTTCTCTCCCTCTTTTTCTTTGGTGTTGGTCTCATGGGTGTTGCAGTAAAAAATAAATAAAATAAATAAAATAAAAATACTAAATAATCAAATACTAAATCGATGGGCGGAGTTCCTCAAATCCTTGGATGGACATACTGAAGTAGGAGTAGAGTCTCCACCTTTTTGTACCTTCAGGTTTCCTGTCTTGGAGGCGGATCCCCTCTCTCGTGCTGTCGTGGGTTCAGGAAAATCCAATTACTGGTAAGAGTAATCTTCATTTTTACATATTCTATTTTCCTTACAGTTTTTCAATGCTTCCTCATTACTCTGTTTTAGTGGTTTTAAATGCTTTCATTACAATTCTATTTATCTACATTTGTTTTTTTTTCTTGTTCCTTACCCTTTTATTCCTATAAGTTATGTACCTCTCATAATTAGAGTTTAGGATGCTTTTAAAAATATCCCATTTTGTGGCTGTATTTTGATTTTTGAGGACTTTAGTTAGGCCAATGGCCTCTCTTAGTAACCTTTCAGTGATATACACGTGCATCACAATAAATTAGAATATCTAGTGCTTTATCTATTCTGAAACAGCTGATGGCTGGTGGGTTTGTGGTGCTGCATCCTCACCGATCAGATATTGTCAATTTTCAGATGAGTGTTCACTGTGTGAAACATACTCCATGTGAGAGTTTGAATACCCGTAGTGAACTCTGCTCCTATGACCAAACCACATGGCATTATAATGATTTATAATGCTGTATATCACTGCCCGACTATAACTATAATGATTTGCAAAGACAACATTATGTCTACAAATAGAGGTCAGGCAAAAACCTGCAGCATTATAAATCATTATAGTGGCATGCGGTCCGGTCAAAGGAGCAGAGTTCACTAAGGGAATTCATGCTTCGAAATAGAATGCTTGTCTGAAACTGGCCATTGACTTCCTATTCTGAGGATAGAACATCAGTAGAAAGCAGTGGACAACCCCTTTTTGTCTCACTTCACTGAGATGAACATTGAGAACTGTCAAGGGTTAATCTGTAAAAAAAAAAAAAATCAATTTGCTCGCAAAGAGTCCGCTGTGGCGATCTCGATTGAAGATCCAGCATCATCTCGCTGGCCTGCGTGGTGACTTCATTGGTCACCGTGCACGAGACTTTGCACAGGATCTTCAATCAAGACGGTCACGGCAGACTCTTCGTGCACAAATGGATGAGGTGAATATGAAATTTCTTTTACCGCCATTTTAGGGAAAATTGATTCTTTACCACGAAGCACATGGAAATTCAGCTTTGCGACAAAATGAATTTTCCCTGAAATTCAAATCGAAATCCACTTAATGAACTTCAATTTGCTCAACACCAGTTACAACCACCCTGCATTCCATCAGTGGTGGTCGTGCTTGTACGCTATAGGAAAAAGCACAGGCATATGTGCGCTCCCACGGTCTTGGCCACTAGAGATGCTGGAGCTTTTTTCTGTAGTACGCAAGCATTACCACAGTTGCTGTATTGAAGGGTGGTCATAACCCCCAGATACAAGCAGTGTGTAATGTGATGTAAAAATGAATTAAGCCAGTAAAGGAGGCAATATGGACAATCACAATACATTAGTAAGTGCCTTGTGTTAACTTCCTGTACATGATAAATGCCACTTTCTGAAGTGAGACAACCCCTTTTAAATACTTCAAATAACATTAAAAATGTAGTATTTTACCCCTTCCAGACCACCTAACATAAGTATACGTCAGCAGTCGGGTATTTAAAGGTGGCACCTGCCATAGCTGTTTAAAACAGCAGACACCCAGGATTAAGACCCCATTCACACTTCGCAATTTTGCGGAACGGTTGCGGACCCATTCATTTTCAATGGGACCGCAAAAGATGCATACGGCACACAGTGTGTCGTCCGCATCCACACTTCCGTTCCGGGGCCCCGCAAAAAAATAGAACATGTCCTATTCTTGTCCGAATACACGGACAAAAAAGGCATTTCTTTTATAGAGCCGGCCATATGCGGTCCGCAAATTGCGGAACGCACATGGCCGATGTCCGTGTTTTGCGGATCCGCAAATTGCATGCCATCAATAATGACATCAATCGCACACCTTTAACCCCTCAGATACCATGGTCAAATGTGACCAGGGCATTTAAACAGCATTGGGGGTGCCAGATGTTATGTGCCACAGTCTCGGCCCTGGTAAATGAACTGAGGCTGCCGCAGCTATATTCCTACGAAGACCCTTCCTGTGGCATGGCTCCATAGAAACACAGTGAAATTCTCAGACTCCAGTGCTAAAGCATTACTTCTCTCATAGACTCCAATCTAATGATTGAAGCGTAAAGGAAAAAAAAGTTTGTAAAAATATTTTTAAAAATTCAAATCACCCCCTTCCCCAAAATTAAAATAAAAATACCTAAACGATTAAAAAAAAAATAAAGATGATAGGCATCACTGCGTGCAGAAATGCTCATACTATTAAAATATAAAAATATACAGTATATTCCATATGGTGAATGGTGTAATGGAAAAAAACCCCAAAAAACAGAAATAATGAAGACTTCTCAATAAAGAAGGATAACATCATTTATTTGCGATTAAGTCCTTTAGTCTGACATGTAGCCAAAGAGTAAACCCAATATCTTTCTCTATTTAAAAGCTTTCTTCTATAATCTCCACCTATCAAATGGGCAGCTACACATTCTATACCATGTACTTTTAACAAAACAATATTACCATTATGTCAAATTGTGAAGTGCAGGGATACAGCAGGTACATTCCTTGTTGCAGCATGTGGGATGTCCAAAATGTGTATATCAGTATGAGTGTGTTGTTTTTTTGTTTTGTTTTTTGTAGTATGTACATCCAACATACTGCAGAAGTGTGCAACGTGTTTTGCAATAGAGGGTAGCATTTGAGTGAAAACACAAGCTAACAGGCTGAACTGGATGGACATATGTCTTTTTTTGGTAAACTATGTAAATACTAGTCTGTCATGGCATCTCCAGACAGTTCAAGTGCAATAATCCAATAGGTTGACAACTTGTGTTTTGTACTAGAGAAAACATTTTATAAGCAGCAGATAAGATTTTTTTTATAAATCTGCATATTTGAATGAATGTATCAGGCATTAGGCCCAAATCTTTTATGGGTGCCAATACTGCATTATTTCCAAAGTCAATTGTCAGTAGAAGTGTCTTCAATATGTTTTTGGAGAGGAAAACAGAATTGCAAACCTTTCCATACTTTGTGTGACTGTGTACATAAGGCCAAAAAATGTCAAGAATAGGGACGAGTTCCAAACAAGGGCCTGGCATTGTCCTCCCAGGGCCAAAATGTGGGTAGCATTAGCACCAGCAACCCAGCCAGAAGTAGTAGTAATAGTAGTAGTAAGCCACAGTTCTCCCTGGTTTTGGAAAGGCGCAACATTATCATTGAGGAGAAAGAGGATGAGATTATTGATTAGATGGCTCACTCCTCCTCTCAGTCACAGCAGGATGATATAGAGGTGACTTCTCAGTCTGACACCGTACCGTACCTTGGAGACAGGGGTAACAGCATTCCTCCTGCTCCTCTTACTTACAGCCCCAGAGAAGCTTTTCAGAGGATTCCTCTCCGTCTTCAATGCCCCTTCTTGGTGGGGTGCCTTCTTTTTTTACTAAGAAGAGGCAACAAAACTCCACCATGTAGACAGTCGAGTATCCTTGTTGCTGACTAGCATGAGAGCAGTCACAATTTGGACTGTCCTGAGGAGAAGGTTCAGGGGGCGCCTGGGGACCCAGCTATGTTGATGGTAGTAATAGTGGTACACATAGCTCTGACATTGGCGTTTGAAGCAGCTTCAGTGGCAGTCAGGGGCAAATGGGGAGGGTGGCCAAGGAACCCAACATGATATATTAGAGTCTGATAAAAGTGTAAGGGAAGCAGAGGACGCCGATGGTGATTGAGTGTTGGACAGGACCTGATAGCCAGATTGAAGTGCGGAACAGGAGGAGGAGAAATCAGAGGAGAAGGGTGGTGGCTGCAGTTGCAATATAGAGTGGAGGCAATGTATGGCCAAAATCTCCCAAATAACTGGGAAGGTCAGATCTGCTTATACTGTGGTCAGCTTGGGAACTGGTGATGCTACTAATACTGTGGGCGCAAGTGTAAAACATGCCAGACCTACCCAAGCTTGGCTTTCCGTTATATCTGTGCGAGCAACTCCCATATGCCAGTTTTTTTTCTTCACAAGGCTGGCATACAAAACCACAGCTATGTGCAAGATCTGTAGGATTATAATAAGCTGTGGGTGTTCAAACACAAACATAGAAACCACAGCTCTAGTGCAGCACATGTGGTGATATCACTGGATCCTTTGGGAAAATACAACTGGCCAGGATTCCCAATCAGAACAATGCTGGTCTTCCTTGGGGTAGCCAACCCACATCCCTAAGCAATACAGTGTCCTTGTCATTATTTCCTGATAAGACTTCCACTCTTTGTCCTCTGCTCCATTGTTAGACATCTATTATGGAATATGTGGCCATGAAAAAAATACTCTTGCCAGCAATTAGCTTGTCTACAAGCTGAACCCCCAACTGGACAAGTTGCTGATGGTGCAGTTGCTGCCATACCCTTTAGTAGAGCCTGCTGTCACATGGCAAAGAACATGGTCCACTCCTTGCATGCTACGGTGGATACCTGGAGCAGCTGTTACAGGCAGGGACAGTACATTTCTTTTACCGCCCTCTGGGTCAATGTTTTTTATTGTGGCAGCGGCAATGCAGCAACATGGCCAGGTTCTTTTGTCCCCCTCCCCACCATATCATCGGAGTGGCAGGCACTTAATCGCCTCCTCCACCATGGACATGCTCTCGTCCCCAACAGCAGCCATTCAGAGCATCATTCTCACTCTCCCTCTTTCCTACCACCTGTCAAGTTGAGAATTGAGATTCTGCAAACATCCCGCTAGCTGTCACCCCACCAACTCCAACAAGTTGGTCAGCTACAGTGTGTGCAAGATCATGGCCATACTGAACCTGGGGGAAATATCATATGTTCCCTGCATGGCACACATCACTATCTTAGTTGTGTAATGCTTTAAAAAAAAAAAAAAAAGTAGACAAGGTGCTGGCTAAAAGCAGGAGACTGTCCTCACATTTCAGCCATTCTTACGTGGTGAGGAATCTCCTGGACTTGCAGCAACAGAACGGTCTGCAGCTACACCGCTTAATCTGCAATGTTCCAACTCACTGGAATTCAAAATTGCACATGCTAGGGCAAGGGGTTGGCACTCCAGCTGTTGTCAAAGTACAACTCCCAGCATGCATAAATGCTCTGCTCTTCTCAGAACTCCCATACAAATGAATGCTGGTAATTGTAGTTTCACAACAACTGGAGTGCCTAAGGTTGCTGACACCTGTGCTAGAGCATCTGTATGAGCAGCGTTAAGCCGTGAATTATTTTGTCACACACCAGACCACCTCAGCAGGGAGCATGTGCTGTTTCAACGTCAGGCAGTGGTATCTGATGCCATTTTCATCCCCCTCATATTTATTTTATAACAAATGCTGACACTCATACAACAGGGGGCAATGGCGGAAGAAGAACAGCTACCACATCCTCCAATTGACCCTGTAGCTATTGGAGACCCACAATGAGAAACTCCCATGGAGGATTAGGAACTGCCACTAGAGGAGGAGACAGTTGCAAGATTATGACGACGGTGACATAATCCGTTGGAGGTGGAGTCAAAAAGAAATAGCTCCTTGGACATGCTGGCTAGAATGGTGAGCTGTATGCTCGCTTACATACTGTTAAGACAGGCTTATCATTGACATCAAGCAGTCTGATGATTACTGGAAAGCCATGCTTTTAGACCCTCACTATCAAAGCAAAATTTGGGAATGCTTTCCTCCCTCAGAAAGGGAGGCCAAATTATGTTATTACCAGGAAACCTCTGTACGTAGCTTGCCACATCTTTTGGAGAGCAAATGCATGCCATCTGCATGTCTGAAAGATAGGCCCCTCTCTGCCCCCCGTAGAGTCATCTACCTTCAAAACATTTTTGGAAACCTTTCGAAAATTGTCCCTTATTGGGGGCAGATGGTGTTTACACCACACACACAGTGATACGGGATTAAAAAAAAACAGTGGCTTGTTAGGACCAAGTGGGGTCAGAATGCTTGGCTATACGACACACACAAGTGTTGTCAGAAGAAAAAGTGTTCCATTCTGAACCAACAAAAAAAAGTGGATAAGGAAAGAGTGGCATATTAAAAGCATGTGGCCGCAATAGCATACAAGGCAGTTGATCGGCTCTGTATGGGTGGTAGTAGTAGTGGCGGCAGATTTACAGCATTACTAGTGGTGACAGTAAGGGATTAGCAGTGAGAAGTAGCAGCTGAGGCGGTGGTGGCATATAGTATATGTTGGCAGGAAGGTAGCAGCTTAATGGCGGCAATGGCATAATCGGGGCAGCAGCCATACGGAATAAGATGGTAGGCAGGCACCAGCAGTGGGATGATGGTGATGGAGGCAGCAGCAGTCATACAAAATATGGTAGGCAGGCAGCAGCGACATGATGGCGGACGTGATATGATGGAGGCAGCAGCCGTCATATAGAACATGATGGTAGACCATGAACATGATGGTAGGCAGGATAGCAAGCAGACAGCAACAGTGGCAAAAGGGCAAGGCCCGATCAATTCATAGGCCTCAGCCAGGGGAGTGTGAAAATCCTCCCGAATCCAGGCTTGATTCAATTTTAACAAAAGTGATGTTTTGGACACTGGTAGAGGACAACTTTGTCCGTTTTGGTGTCACCACACCGCCTGCGGTGATGAAAACCCTCCCCATGATGTAGAAAAGCATCTAATATCTACTAAATTATCTGTACCCAGAGAGTTATCACAGTGTTATCTGTGGTGTTACATAAGACTACAGGTATGTACCATCCATGTCTTCTATCTGTCCCAGATCTAGCAGGGCAGTTCCAGAGTTTGGTGGCTGTCCTATGGTCCAGTACAGGCCAGACCTAGGGCTGCAAGCCTGGGGGTATGCCTGGCATGACTGGGGTTTGGAGGGAGTGGATCTATTGGAATCTAAGGGGTTAATGGGTGGGCTGGAGGGGGCAGGGGGTTAGGGGAGGGGTATACGTTTTATAAGGGGTAGCTAGGGCGGGAAAAGGGGCCACTTTGTGGAGACAGCGAATGTGCAGCAGCCCTTGTCAGAGCTGCTGCTGTACCTGTTAGTGTAGGCTGTTCCTCTTCCACGATGGATTTGGTGGACGCACTGCTGGTGCAGCTCTGGGCGGGAGCCAAGGGTAGGGGATCAGAGTGGCTGCAGGCCTCCGTTCAGGGCATGTTTCCGGGGTCTGGGGATTTGTCCTCCACAGCTTCCCCACGTTGCTGGCCTAGGAGCACTAGGCCTCCGGTGCGCCTCAGTCCGGAGGAGACCCCGCGGGTCCGGCCCCGGGTAAGGAGCCCATCCAGGGACCCTCCAGCACGCGCCACAGGTAGGAGCACTGGAGCCAGGCGTTCGCGTGCCGGGAGGAATCCTATTGTAAGGTGGGACCCAGGGAGAGGGAGGCTGGACACCTCCTCTTCAGATGCAGTCGGAGGGGAGGCAGTACTGGGATCGGCAGGTACCCTATTAATGGTTTCCCATTAATTCCCCATTATTGATTTCTTGTCTTGGGGGGGGGGGCTACCGGAGTTGGGGGGGCCCAGGAGTGCCCATATCGGGTGGTCTGGGGGAGTTGTTATTGGTATTGCGGGATTTAGTTAAAAGGTTGATAGGTACGGGGTCAGGGACAGGGTCACCGTTGGTGGCGTGGGGTTTACAAGGGTCGGGGGCAGTGGGTAGTAGCGGGTCAGTGGTGGTGGACGGAGCTGGGGATAGGGCCATGAGTACGGGGGCAAGCGGGTCGTAGGGGGCATCACCGCAAAGGTCGGCTGATAAGGAGGGGAAAAGGACAAGGATGGGGCTAAGGAAAAGAATGGGGGAGAGCCTAGTTTTGATGACACAGCGAAAGGGGAGGTATACGTATGTTTGCTTTGAAGGGCCTCTTGGGGCCCACTTGAAGCAGAAGGTACTGGAAAAAATTTGGAAAGGGGAGTACATGGACATTTTTTCATTACTCCCACTTGAACGTTTTAATTTAGATAGGAAGGAGGATAAGAAGAAGGAGGATGAGCATAAGCGGCGATATCGTTTGATCCCGCTGACCTTTTCCAATTGGTTGCAGGCATTCGTGATCCTGGCCAGCGTCATTGGGGAGAAGGCGCCGGAAAATTGTTGGCTTTTCTGTTACTTGGATGCGATAGGTCAGGCATACTGGGTGTACGTGGGGCAGGGGGCGAGCAATTTCGGCAGCGAAAAGCGGTTCGGTCAAGCATCCATTGGGATGATAAGGACATTGGCCTGTGGATGCGGGTGATGGTTCCAGTTAGAGCGGGGCAGTCCTTTTCAGGAGGCGCCAGGGGTTCTGGGCAATAAGAGCGCTCGGCGGCCTTGCAAAAGGGGTATGTTTCCTGTTTAATGAGGGCAGATGCAAATACAGGAACAAGTGCAAATTTCGGCACAAGTGTTCCTCATGCAGCAGGAATCATGGAGCACAGAGGTGCTTCAAAGGTCAGAAAGGAAAAGGGTGGGGAGGATGCGGCTGAAAAAGGGGCAGACGCCAATTCGGGTAACCAAGATGCTCCCCTTTCTAAATAGGTACCCGAATGCGGAGACGGCAGAGTTTCTGTTGTCAGGTTTTAGGGAGGGTTTTCATATCCCATTCATTGATGGGCAGTTTGGGCAAGGGGGGAAGAATCTGAGGTCAGCGAAAAAATTCCCAGGGGTGGTGTCGGAAAAATTGCTTGGAGAGGAGTTGGGTCGCATGGGGGGTCCCTTTGGGGACTTGCCGATGCCAGATTTGCGGTTGTCACCTCTGGGGTTGTGCTGAAGAGGGAACCTAACAAATTTTGCCTTATTCACCATATTTCACTTCCAAAAGGGGGTTCGGTCAATGACGGGATTGCGCCGGAATTGTGTTCCGTGGTGCACATGCCATTTGATGAGGTGGTTTGTTGGGTTCGAGAGTATGGGCAGAGAGCTCTGTTAGCTAAGGTGGATATTTAGGCGGCATTTCATCTTTTGACAGTGCACCCTGATTTTTAGCACTTGCTTGGTTGTTTTTGGGAGGGGTTGTTTTCGGCGATCGGTGTTTGCCTATGGGTTGTTCAATTTTGTGAGCCTACTTTGAGACATTCAGTACATTCTTAGAGTGGGTGGTGCGAGATTGGTCAGGTTGGGGTTCGATTATCCATTATTTGAATGACTTTTTGTTCATTGGGCCACCAAGTTCGAATGGGTACTCCATGATGCTGCATTCTTTCGAGGCTATGTCGCATCGTTTTGGGGTTCCCTTAGCGTAGAAGAAAACGGAGGGATAGTTATTTAGGGATAGTCATCGATACTGTTGCTATGGAGTGCAGGTTGCCAGAGGACAAGGTTGAGGATCTGCGGTGGGTGGTGTCTGTGGTGTGTGGGTGGCAGAAAATGCGGCTTCGCGAGTTGCAGTCCTTATTGGGAAAACTTAATTTTGTGTGCCGTATTATGTCCATGGTATGCCCATGAGGTGGATTGTTTGTAGATAGTTGGCCCAAGCAACAGCAGGAGTTGATTGGGGGTGCACCACTTTTGGAAGGTCATGAAGGACATAAAATTTACTTCACTTATGGGCTCAGTTTCCGATAGTGGTGACAGTCTGGTCGGATAAAGTGCTACGTAAGCAATGGAGGGACGCCTGGTCAGTGGAGAGGCTGAACAAAGCGAGGATAAAGGTTAATAGGGCGGTAGGTCGTTTTGTTGTGCGGAATGCAGGTATTGCGGTCTGTCATAGGAAGCATGAAGCAGGGGAGGGGGCATTTTTGGAGAGGTGATGGAGTGCATCTGAATGCTGTCGGTATTGACTTGTGGTGTTCTGGTTTGCAGGACGGGATTGAGATGGTTTTGCGGGTGTGGTGGGATGCAAGGAGGTGAGGTCCCCCCCCCTTGTGTCATGGGCAGTGGTGGGTCCTTGGAGTTGGTGGTTATGGTGGCTCTGGCATGGTGGGGAGGGAGCCAAAGGGGGCTCTGGACTCCCCAGGTATTGGACTCTGGAGTGGGATATGGCAGGTATTTGCCGACGTTTGTTGCTCATGGTTACAGAGTTCTGCCGCTGAGCTGGCATTTTATTGGCTAGAGGTAATTTAATCGAAGAGGCGGGGCAGATATCCATCAGGTTATGGGGCTCCAAGGACCCTCCCCGTGCTGTCATGTCTCACAAGGTTTTTGATGTTTTTGGTAAGGTTCTAGGGTGGGTCTTCAGGTGGGAAGGCCTTGGGTTGGTTATTATTATTTGTTATTTATTGTATTTACGTATAATAATAAATGGCTGCTGTGGCCAATAAAATCCACTTGCAGAATTGTGTCTTTATTGGGTTTGGAATGGGGAAAAATGGGGGAAGTTATAATTTTTTTAATTTTTTTTTTTAACAATTCAGGGACCAGCACTACTGTAAGGGACACCTAAAGGAGACCTTCTGCTGTTTGGGGGCAGTAAAGGGGTCATTCTACTGTGTGAGGGCACAAAGGGGACTGGGTGGGATTTAGGTGTGTATAGATAGACATTAAGCAAAGTTAGAAGCGTGACTTAAAGTGGATTTAGGTGAACCTATAATAGGTTATCGGGGACATCTAAATGTGCCACCAATTTCCCGATGAACAAGCATTTTGCTTGTGATCCTGTCGTTCATGCAGGCACCACAATTCATTGTTTCTGGGCAGCAGATTGCGCTGTCTAAACAGCGATCTACTACCCAGAAACAATTATTCTGTATGGCAATGAGGGATCACTATAGCCATACTGAGAAGGAGATTGCTGCAAGTAAATGCAGCAGTCTCCTTCACTGATTGAGCAACTGACTGTCAGGAAGGAACACTTTCATCCTGACAACTGGCTGCTCCATCGGCCTGTCTAAACCCGCCTTTAGTATTAAAAAAAAAAAAAAAAAAATTGTAATACATTATCTGAACTAGTCACTGTCATCAGAACCTCACAGAGAAGGCAGGAGATGTCTAGCCATTTAAGGGTAGTAATGACACCAGAGGGTGTATCAACTGCAGTACAGTATGGAACACAATTAGAAATGAGCGAAACTATTCGCCGCTTCATATATTCGTTACGAATCCTCCTTATTTCCTACTCCAAAGTGAATCCAGATTTTTTCAGATTCGCTTTGTACGAATATTAAATGTTATTAAAATTTTGTACGCTAACGCTACGTACGCATTTTTCCCGGCCCACAGGGAATTTTCTGTTTGCAAGTATAGGGAGTGAAGACTCCTCCCTCATTACTCCGCCCTCCTCTCCAGTTCAAGCCAGCGGTGAACAAGACAGCATGGCGCACCAACTACGTCCAAGATGGTGTGGGGTACCGAGCCTGAACCACCAGAGAGCCCTGAAGAGATCAGAGTGGCACAAGTGATCCCGAGAATCGCACGGGCTCCGGAGGTGCGGCGGAGGTGGCTGGAGCATCCACTCCACTGCCCAGGAGGAGAACACCTTCCATGAGGAAGGTCCCATCGTGCCTGCATCAGTGACAGCCCACGCCAAGACCCTATGGGACTATAAAGTGGGGGGGACTGGGTCATCCAAGTGCTTGACCATCCGAGGCCGGGAGACCCTACGCTGGAAAGGCGCAAAGGAACAGTCATATGGTTTTTCGGTGGAGAGAGGCAGTGGCTTCCTTGCAGACAACGAGGACGAGGAGGAGTACTTCATGGGCCGCAGGTCTGTTAAACGACCTTACCTGCCCCAAGCCCATCACAGCCAATATATGGGGGTTCAGGTCGAATATACCCCCATGGCATCCCTGAAAGGCTCCTTTGCTACAGGGGTAACATTATTGTCTAAGCCCCTGGTCCCTGCATCACCAGCAGAAGTTTGGCTGGAGGAACCAGAAGCCGCAGGACGCGTGCGCTGCCTACAAGAGACAGCAGATGGTACCCTCCATTTCAGAGAGAAACCACAGCCACAGCCGGAGCCTCTGATCCCTGGATTGCCACCGCCACCACAGTCCTTTCACCTGGGTCAGCTGACTACCTCATCTTTCACTTTCCAGCCCACAGTGATCCAGTACCAGCTACCGTGGAAAATGAGGATCCGGAAGGAAGCAGGAGGATCCGGAAAGGTGAAGGCTCAAGTGGCAGCAGCGCTCTCCAGTGTAACCAGTACCACCCGGTCAAGTCCCAATTCAAGCAGCAGAGGGCAGTGGAGCCCAACAACGGCAGCCAGCCTGCCCTACAGGAGGCAGGAGTGTCCTCTTATGTCATTTAGCAGCAGTAGCAGCGAGGAGGACTTCAGGTCCCTCATCTGAGGAACTCTTCTACAACTGACTGTCTCTGTCTGGCTGACTTAAAGGACACCTCATGGTCTGGACCTATGGGAGCCACAACATGGACTGCACCTGACGGGTGGAGCTAGTTGGCACGTTTTTAATTTATCTTGTTTTTATTGCTCCCTGTTTGACTCTCATCCAGATGGCCATGGCTTGTCAGGACACCCCCCATTCTGCAGAAAATTCCCAGTTGCGCCTAAGCGCGCCTATTTTCCTTTTTCACCCCTTCTCAGGTTATTTGGGAGCCCCCTTTGCAAAAAGGGTTCTCTATTTGCTGATATTTTATATTATTCATGTGGATTACACGTTACCTGTTTGGATTACAAAATGACCTCACATGGATTACAATTGAATTTTGGACTGTGTTCCAGTGTTTTATGCCAAACAGCCAATAAATGAGACTCAAACGTATATCTGTGCCTATTATCTTGCAAATGTGATTGCACTAAAATGTTTGCATAATTATGTCTTTGCAGTATTTTAGCAATAATGTCTTTACAGTTTCAGCAACGTTCAAACACTTTAGCCCATTGTGTGTATTCTTTTTCAGGTACTGCAATGTGTCCTATTATGCACTTATTGTATGGTGTTTTTGGTAAATTATGCACTTAGCCGCATACTTTTCTAGCTCATATGGACTGCCTCTGAGGACTGTACGCCGCAGCCTAGCATTGTGCATGCGTGTATATGAAGCAATCGCGAGACAATAGTACACTAAGGATTCGTACGCACTTTGTACGCTAATGCTTATGTATTCAGTTCAGTAGCGTACTTTTAACAACGGTTAGACTGTATGTTCGTAATTTGTGCAGGAATGTTCGCAGAACAACGATTATTTTTTAACGTAACTTTGACCAGCTGGAGATGCATGGAAATCCTCACGGCTTCATGTGCCTGATTCACTTTGACATTGTTAATGTTTTGGACACTTGCACAGAACAATTTTGCCCACTTTAGTTTCAAGATACCAACTGCCATGCTTGAAAACCCTCTCTGAGATGACACAGGAGGGAGGAACAGGCAGTACAACTATAGAAAACTGGTATAGTTCCAGCCACTGTTCCAATCTGCCTCCCCAAAAGTCTATGGTGGTGAGGGAACAGGGCATAGTCCAGATACAACTGAACCTAGTTGTTCAGGAGGTGCACATTCATTTGCTGATTTGCATCAGGTTGGTGTGA
This sequence comes from Rhinella marina, assembly GCA_900303285.1. Classification (NCBI taxonomy): domain Eukaryota; kingdom Metazoa; phylum Chordata; class Amphibia; order Anura; family Bufonidae; genus Rhinella; species Rhinella marina. Next base: position 27,137 of record ONZH01003447.1, read on the forward strand.
CCATTCCGTCATGTAGCAAACTGAACTTGCTGCTATGGCTTCTACTATTTGTAGCAGAAACAGGAGAGTGGTAACTTAAATTTTGGTAAGGTGCGGAACTGTGTCACATTTGTAGAACAAGACAAATTTTATGGACAGCAGGCAAGAAATACTACTGCCTGTTGAATTCAATTTTGGTAAAGGCTTGGAACTGCGCCACATTTGGAGAATGTCAAGACACATTTTATGGAGAGCTGGCCAGAAGTAATAATGCCTGCCTGTTTAATTAAGTTTAGAGAAGGCACAAAACTGCTCCACATTTGGAGGACGAGACAACAATGTTTACGGACATCTAGCAAAAAGTGCTATTGCCTTCTGATTTAAATTTTGGTGAAGGTGCAGAACTGCACTACAATTACCACAACAAAGTGGTACAGCAGCAACAGCACCGCCAGCAACTTGACCAGGTGACATTTCAGCTTGCTCACCCCAGATTGCTGGGAGCCTATACAGTTGTTTTCTTGCGACACATTACATTATCAATGACTGCCAGACAGGAAGAGGAGTCTGAGCGAGAGAACAATTAACTGATGATAAAGATGTTGATGACAATGACACTGTACTGGATATGGATGTGCCTGGCTGCCATGTAGAAGACCGAGAGAATGAGGACAGTCTTGTTCAGATTGCTGGCAGTTCTATTTTCCCACTGGATCTGGTGATGCTGCCTCATGTGCACAGAACTGCATAACATTTTAAAAATGTAACCATTTATACTGACAGCCAGGGGTGGATTGGCCATAGACCCTACAGGCAAATTTCCCGATGGGCAACCCCAGCCCTCCTAACAGCCGCCAGGTACATAATGATCCAATTGTCTCTTACGTACCTGGCCAATGGTCAGTTGGGGCGGTATATTGTTATGCACTATGGTATTGCTGACCCTGCATACTTCAGTTGGCCCTGCCAGTTTTACGTTTTTTTTCCAGGGACACTTTTAGTTCCCAGTCCACCCCTGCTGACAGCTGGCCAAAAGATGTAATACCATAGAACAGAATTACATTTGGGTGACGGTGCAGGCCCACAGTTACCACAGCACAATGCTATAGCAGAAACTGCATTGCCTGCAACTTGACCAAGTAGAAGTTCAGATTGCACACAAGATACTGTAATTGCTGGTCGCAGATAATTTTCTCATGGCCACACATTCCAGTATGGATGTCTCATGATGGAGTGAAGGAAAAGGAGGACTATGAGCAGGAGAAAAAGTAGCTAGTGATGATGACAAAGACACTGTACTGCTTGGGGATGCTGCCTGGCTGCCGCAAAGAAGATCAGGGAAAGGAGGACAGACTTGTTCCAAATGCTGACCAGTTCTGTTTTCCCATTGGATAATGCTATTCCATGCTATTCTGCCCCCCTCTGGGGAGGAGTGGACCTTCAGCTCTGGTGGCCAGCGAGGTAGGATTATAGAGCCTAAGAAGCCAGGAGGTGTTTCCTTGGCCCATTATAAGTCTGACCAAGGAGAAAAGTGCAGCCATTGGAAAAAATGCAAGTTTATAGAAAGTTTGTTAGTACAGCAGTGAGCTACAGAGAATTAGAGCAGAGGATTTTGCCTCCCAAGTTTAGATGCTAAAGCTTGCTGGGAGCCAAGACAAAGCCAGAAGTTTGTTATACGGATGCAAGTCTACTTAAGTAAAGCTGCGTTGGATTTCATCTCAAGGTCTGGACTCGTTTATTCTGCAAATCCCTCAATTATTCACCCTATTTATAGCAACAAGAGCCAAAGCCTGGGGTCTAGCCATATCCAGGTAGGAGCACCGGGACACATCGGAGACATTTTAGGCCACACAATATACCACTCGACATTCCTACACCTGGGAGACCATATTCACCTTGTGGAGAATAGGGCCCTGGGGGGATGGCCCGCCGCACACGGGGCAGTGGTTTAGTGTGCCGGCCTTGTTAAGAAAAACTACAATATAAGAAAGACTTGCACAGAACTAGCAGCAGCCAAGCTTGGCCTAGGTATGGCATTTTTTGAGCCTGTGCCCATAGTATCAGCAGCATCAGTTCCCATGCTGACCACAATAGAAGCAGATCTGGCCTTGGCAGTTCTTTTGGAGGGTTTGGTCATACATAGCTTCAGATCTTTATTGCCGCTGTGGTCACCACCCTCCTTCTCTGAGGCCAGCTCCTCCTCAGCATCTTGATCCAGCTCCCAGGTCCTGTCCAACACACAATTGTCGTAGTACTGACCCTCCCCACCACTCAGACCGTGATATGTCATTATGTGCTCCATGGCCGCTCCCAATTCCCTCCTCTGTATTTGCCCCAAGTGCCACTGTGGCCATGGCTACTAGTGCCCCTAGCACCACCACTGTGGCTACAAGTGCCACTACTACTACCACCATTACCACGATCAACAACATAGCTATGCATTGGGTACCCCGCCTCCCCCTGAACCTGCACCTCAAACGCTGACCCTGATGCTTCTCACACAAGTCATCAACAGAAAGACTATCTCGAGTATCTGTAACACCCCAGAGTGGTGTTATCACTCATATGCCCTGCTCCAACCTGTGTCTGCTAAAATAATGTCAATCTACATAGTAATATAGTTTATAAGGCCGAAAAAAGACATCTGTCCATCCAGTTCGGCCTGTTATCCTGCAAGTTGATCCAGAGGAAGGCAAAAAAAATCCTGTGAGGTAGAAGCCAATTTTCCCCACTTAAAGGGAAAAAAATTTGTTCCCGACTCCAAACAGGCAATCAGAATAACTCCCTGGATCAACAACCCCTCTCTAGTAACTATAACCTGTAATATTATTACTAGGGATGAGCGAACCGAACCGTAACGAACCAGATTCGTTACGAACTTTCCCAAAAGTTCGGTTCGTCACCGAACCGAATTTTGATAAAGTTCGTAACGAATCTGGTTAAAATAACGGCGACGCCAAATATACGCATATTCATTGAGAATGTACGCCAATGCGTACGCTAATGCGTACGTTAATGCGTTAGAATTCATAAAATGCGTACACATTAGCGAACATTCTCAAATATGCGTATATTTAGGGTATGGAATATGCCGTATTCCTTACCCTAAATATACGCATATTTGAGTTTACATTCTCAAATATGCGTATATTTTGCATCGACGTTATTTTGAGCGAACCGAACCGTAACGAACCAGATTCTTAACGAATCTGGTAAAAAAAAAAAAACAGCGACGCAAAACTGTACTTTTTTCACAGAATAGACCAGGATACAAGGGATTATAACTCCTATAATCCCTTGTATCCTGGTTTTCTGTGAAAAAAAAGATGTGTGACGTCACCCACACAGACCATGAAGTGCCTGATCGCGCCAACATTTTGTCAGTGCGTCTTCAGACATCAAAGAGAACGGAGCTCTGTAGATAGAGAGGAAAAAGAAATAGCTAGATAGATAGATAGATAGATGGATGGATGGATAGATAGATAGATAGATAGATAGTCAAACATGTAGATAGATACAGGGAGAGATAGAGAAGAAATAGAAAGGTTTAGTGAGAAAAGCAGGAGAGAGATAGGGTGAGAAAAAAAATTGTGTGAGAAAAGAGTCAGGACAGGTAGCATTCCTGTTCTGTGACCGTACACGCTACACGTTGCTGCTCAGCTGGGTGCTGTCAACCCCGTTAAGCCACAACAAAAACAGTTAAAAAAAAAAACTTTAAAAAAAGTTATAAACAAATTTAAAAAAAAATTTAAAAAAGTTTAAAAAAAAGGATAAAAAAGTTATAAAAAAAAAAAGTTTAAAAAAGTATAAAAAAATATATCATTACATTTTCCCCCACACAATAAAAAAATGTCCAAGCGTCCTACTTCCAGCACTTCCCAGGCAAGGAGTGCAACAGGAGGCGGTGAGGGTAGAAGAAGTGGCAGCACCAGGCCCGGTGGCAGCCGGGGTAACAGGCGTGGCAGCAGGGTGCAGCTACCCCTGACGGCCACTGGTCAAGTAAGAACCACACAGCCAGCGGTTCTAGATTGGCTTACCCAATCCTCCAGTTCCACCGCCCAAAGCTCCCAAACGAGGAGTCAAGCATCCGCTGGATCATCTGACACCACCCTTACATGGGGCGGTCAGCGAGAGTCCTCTGCCCCATCCCCTGTTATTAGAATGCCACTCTCCTTTGGGGCACCTTCTGCCAGTGAACTCTTTGCAAACCTTGATCTGCCCTTGGAGTCTCTACCACTTTTTAGTGATGAGGAGGAGGAGGAGGAAGTCCACCAAAGTCAGCGGGTGGAAGGTACTGAGACTCCAGAGGAAGTTTTGGCTGTAAGCAGTCAACAGAGCCAGGGAGGGGCATCCAGTGCCACACCTGATATCCTGTCCCAGCCACCGGAGGAAAGTAGCAGTGGTCCTGACTTTGATGATGATGTCGCTGATCGGACGTGGCGCCCTCAAGCAGCATTATCCTCAGCATCGTCGGTGGAGGAAATAGAGGTGCCACCGACACAGCAACATCCCACTATTGCAAGCAACCGAGGCACAAGAGGGAGGGGTAGAAGACAAGCTACCAGGCAGAGATCACCCTCTCAAAGCCTTGGTCCTGAGAGGGCACCCTCAGGCAGTAGTGGCAGTCAACAGCCAGCAAGACCCCCCGTGGCTGTCAGCAAACCACGGTCCTCAGTCGTCTGGCAGTTCTTCCGCCTGGGGACAGATAAGCATATTGCTTTGTGCCTGCTGTGCAATGAGAGGGTCAGTCGTGGTAGGGGTGATAATCTGGGGACAACATCCATGCAAAAGCATATGGAAAGGCAACACCAACAGGCCTGGAAGAACCGTGACCCCAATACCACCTCCTGTCATGATGTACCATACACTGCAGATCCCATCATGCAGCATCCTCTCACTGGAACTCAGGGCTCGTCAGCCTCAGTTGCCAGCAGCAGCACAGTGTCACTGCCATGTACACCGCTAATGAGGCAGCAATCCCTGACTGAGTCCATGGGCAGACGTCAGGTGTATTCCAGCAGCCATCCCATGGCCCAGAAACTGACCGGACACCTGGTTAAGCTGCTGGTGCTTCAGTCCCTGCCCTTCAACCTCGTGGACTCCCAGCCTTTTAGGGATTTCATGGTGTGTGCGCACCCCAGATGGCGAGTCCCCAGCCGCCACTACATCTCTGCAAAAGCTGTCCCATCACTGCACAGTTATGTGCAGAAAAAGGTGGGCGACTCATTGGGACTCTCGGTGTCCAAGAGTGTGCACCTGAGTGCTGATGTCTGGTCCTCAAATTATGGCCAAGGGCAGTACATGTCTGTTACTGCCCATTGGGTCAACATCCTCCCAGAAGACCATCAGGAAGTTGGCCCATTCTTGCCACTGTCACCTCCACGGTGCTTTAGGGGGCCAGCAGCGGGAAGCAGAAGTTCTGCCTCCACCACCTTGCAAACATCCGCCGCTTCTACTGCATTACAACTTGCCCCGGTGTCTTACCACCGATGTCAGGCCCGGCGCTCTCAGGCTGTCCTCCATTTGGTGAGCCTGGGTGAAAGGAGACACAGTGGGCAGGAGCTCCTCCGGACCATCAGGGAGGAGGTAGATCAATGGCTGAGCCCACGTCAACTAACGGTGGGAAGTGTGGTAGCAGACAATGGGAGGAACATTGTCTCTGCATTGCAGCAGGGAGGGCTAAGTCATACACCTTGTATGGCACATGTGATAAACCTCATAGTGCACAGGTTTCTTAGATCATTTCCTGCACTACAAGACCTTATGAGGATGTCACGCAGAGTGTGCAAACACTTCAGCCACTCCTACACTGCAAGGAACACCCTGCTCAGGATCCAGAGACAGCGCAGTCTGCCCCAACATCGGCTAATCTGCGACGTGCCAACACGCTGGAATTCTGCCCTCCATATGCTGGACCGCCTGTACGAGCAAAGGTCAGCCGTTACAGACTACCTCATGGGGCAATCAGGCAGCTTCACGCCACACTGCGACTTCCAAGTCACACACTGGCAGATGATGCGTGAAGTCTGCCAATTGTTGATCCCTTTTGAGGACGCAACTTTGTTTGTGAGCAGGAATGACTATGGGATCAATGACATCATCCCACTCGTCCATGTTCTGGAAAGTGCGCTGAAAAGCATCATCAGCGAGGATTCCCAGGCCACCACTCCAAGGCTGAACATCGCCTTGAGCCCAGAGATGGATGAAGTGCAGATGGAGGGTGAGGAGGAGGAAGATGTCCATGCCCAGCCATTCCACACACCGCCACCTGGCTTCTCTGCCTCTCAATCACAGGAGGAGATGGAGGATGAGGTGGTAGAGGAAGCGGAGGAAGACCCCAGCAGACCCTGGAACTATACCGAGGACAGTGGAGAGGAGAGGCGCTCATTGTCCTTGGTGCAGATGGCAAGGTGCTTACGGGAGTGTCTGAGTAGTGACAGCCGGATTGTGGACATCCGCCAGAGGGACCAATACTGGCTGGCCACCCTGGTGGACCCTCGCTTCCGCCGCAAAATGGCGGAATTTTTCCCACCATCAGAGAGGGAGGCAAAACTGGGGTACTACCGGGACCTACTCACCAGGCAGCTGGTCTCTACTTACCAGCGAGACCAGCCAGGTTCCCAGACAACATCCGCTCGGGGGAACCAGCGCGCTCCACTACCACCACCACTAGTGGAGGCGTGAGAAGTCGCTACAGCCTCCAAACGCTGATGAGCGATTTCATGCAGCCAGCTGCTGAAGAGGGGACACAACACCGGACTCATGGCGTGGACCAGCATGAGCTCACCCACCAGGTCACTGCCTACCTGGATTGTACCCTGCCCCAAAGTGTCACCAACCCCGTGCAGTACTGGGCAGAGAAACTGGACATTTGGCCTCAACTGGCAGAGTTTTCTTTGGCTCTGCTGTCCTGCCCAGCCAGTAGTGTCGCGTCAGAGAGGGTGTTCAGTGTGGCGGGTAACATTGTAACACCGCAAAGAACGAGGCTCTCTTGCCACAGTGTTGAGATGCTGACTTTTATAAAGATGAATCGTGCCTGGATTACATCGGATTATACCACCCCCCTGCCTGATGTGAATGACTAAGTCATCATTCACCCGTCTTGCATGGCAATCCGTGTGTCCAAGAAAATGACCTTAAGATCCCAAATATGTGCCCAACGTAAAAATCCGTAATTTAACTTATTAAGTAATGTTCCCCCCTTAGACCCCAAATTAAAAAAAAAAATCACCTTAAAAATTCCCTACTTAATTCGGATACATTTAAATAAACAGAACCCCATCTCCAAATTTCATGCCCATGGTGTGTTGGCCATTTAACATCTCCACACCAGCTTAATGCCTCACACCGGTGCACCGTCCAACCCATACCCCAAGAACAGTGCCATCCCTAAAATAATCCCCACGACTATGCTTCACAAAGTGGGGATTTCACCTATTGTGAACTATAGCCGTGGGGTTCTATCCCTGGCTTATGTGCCAAGGAACACTACTCACCGTTTTGTGAGCGGGTACTAACTGTTCTTGAGGTATTTTGTTGATATCATGAGAGTAGTAAAATCTCGCACCGCAAATCCCGATGGGGTTCTTCTCTGTGCGAATGATTTCACGCCTCTCATGCAGTCATGCGTGGAATAAGGCTGTCTATGGGGTATATATCACGGAGGCTGCTGTCCTTCAACTGTGATATAAAAAACCTCCACACTTAGTTACAGCAACAAACAGTTGCTGAATGGCAGGTTTACTTGCCTTATTTACGGGTGCCTTTACAATGGGATGCTTTTTTGGGGTTCTCTGCTGCCTAAAATCCACAGCGCATCGTTGGCTGATTTTATGCCACCTTCCATACTATGGGGCTGGACGCAAATACCCAGTTCAGCGCAGAACTGCGTATGTCCAGACGGCACCATAGTACTGAACGCCGTTTGGTGAACGGTATAAAAATGCCGCAATTTTGCGGATAGATACGGCCCCATTCACTTACGGTCGTGTGGATGGGGCCTTATAAATTGCACGGACTTATCCTTTAAGCCAGCTGGTGACAGCACTAAAAAAAAACAAAAGCATACATCCATTGGTTTGGGCGCTGCACTCGGTTAGGACATCAAACTGGTGTAACAAAGATATATATATATATATATATATATATGTATATGTCTTGCCAACAGCCATAGGCCCAGATTCAACTGGTTTTACACCAGAGTAGTTGCGTCAATTTGTAAAGCGAGTGGCAGTGAGGTGTCCATTTCATGAAAATTGGACACGTATTTTTGTATAATGGAACTGGCATAAAGCCTTCTTGAATTTGTGCCTTTTTAAATGTCCTTTCTTCACCTCATGGATTCTGTGGGTGAGGTTGTCTGTCTATTTCACCGTATCCGTATCCTACTAGACTAGCTGTAATGTTAGAGGGTTTTTTTTAACGTTGACTGTCCTGTGCTGAACTCAACATCAACTTTTTGTCATGTATAAAAACTGATTTTTACAAGCGTGCATATTCTTAGCTTCCAACTTCAGTTCTCTGTACTAGGCCCTTCTGGGTCCAAAAGAATACTGCTCTTACTAATGCCCCCACCATCAACCATAATTTTGTCTATTTGGAAACATACTGGGTGCAATCAAGTGCTGCCTCCTCCTCCTCCTCAACTTGTCTCTTCTCAACCCTACTGGTTCACCACCAGTCCCTCAAAAATAATGTTTTAGGGTCTGTTCACCACCAGGCCATCAACCATAATTTTTTCAAGGGTCTGTTCACCACCAGGCCTTCTACCATAATGTTTTCAATGGTCTGTTCACCACCAGGCCTTCAACCATAATTTTTTCAAGGGTCTGTTCACCACCAGTCCCTCAAAAATAATGTTTTAGGGTCTGTTCACCACCAGTCCCTCAAAAATAATGTTTTAGGGTCTGTTCACCACCAGGCCTTCAACCATAATTTTTTCAAGGGTCTGTTCACCACCAGGCCTTCAACCATAATGTTTTCAAGGGTCTGTTCACCACCATGCCATAAATCTTAATTTTTCATGGGTGTGACTGATGCCCTCCTTTATGTGTAATAAAAGGTGTATCTGAGTGCCTGTTCCTTGTAATTTTTGGCAGACTTGTCACTTTGTGCATAGGCTTTATGAGTGTATGAGTCCCACGACAAGAACAATTGTTCCACAATGTGAATGACGCCCTTCTTTATACCCGTTGTATTGGAGTGCCTGTTCCGCTTAATTTTTGGCAGCACTTGCACTTTACGTACAAGTCAATATATGTTTCATAACAGGATTTCTTCACAGTATGTCAGGAAGGGGTTAAAGGTGTTGAAAAACAAATCAAAAAACATGTTCTGAATAATTATAGTAGTAATACTACTACTAATAATATAATAATAATAATAATAATAACAATTACAAATTACCATAAAAATACAAAACATAAATAGAAAAAAAATTAAATAGGCCGTTGACGGCGTGTAGCCATCATTTGAAGAAGCTCCTGGTGGTCCAGGTGGAGGCTTCTAATGAGGCGGGAGGCAGCCTGGAGTTTGTCCCCGAATCGCCTCAGGGCTGCCTTTGAAATCAGTGGGTATATCTGTAGGGATGGGAACAGTTATATAATCAGTATTATCAAGTTAAAAGGGGTTGTCCCACAAAAAATATTCTAAACTTTCATTGCAGCACCTGGATCTGAATACTTTAGCTGTTGCATGTCATTAAATATTTTGTATATCTACTAGAACTGACTCAATTATTCAGTGAAATGTATTTTTATGGAGCTATTTTTTTTCTTATTTCTTAGACCTGCTCACTGAGAAGGCCGCACATGCTCAGTTTAATTCTTCAACTGCCTCCTGTCCTGAGCTGGAGAGATGGACAGGAGTCTTGACATGCAGCGGAATAGACAATAGTCACACTACCCTTGAGTAACCAGCTTGATGTAGCAGAGTAATTGGGGCAGATCTCTGGATCTATGTGAGGTGCAGGGCTGTTTCTCGCTTTGTTAAAAAGAGATTGCCAATGTACTATAATATTATGTGATGTATGTCACCTTTTTCTTAAATATTTTTGGTGTAACTCAAGTTTCTACTTCTTTCACTACCTTGATTTTAAAATTATTGTGATATGTCGGCTTCACTAACCACTTGGAGAACATAATGTGTACACAGTCTAGTTATCATAACATGTTGGGTGACATGATCCTAGTGCTTGAGAATATTTCACTTATGTGAATTATGGCTTTGTACTTACTAGACACCCATACGGCGTGGTCCTCCCAGGGTCCTGGGGAAAACTCTGCCTCCCTGACGGTTGGAGCTACAAAAGATAAAGCATAAATTTAGATTCTATTTTGAAGACAGAAGTTCCACCAATTACACTTTTGATTTTAGCGGACGCCGAGGTGACTAAGTGAAGGCGTCTATGACTGACGAGCGGTTGGTGCATTAAATGGTTAATGAACTCAGCCTGCAGTAAGGGGAAAAAATGTTCTGCCCGCGGGGTGTTTCTCTTGTGGACACTGTTTCTAATTACCAGCAAGTGGGTGTTTCTTTTAACCCACACCCCTGCGTCCTGGTTGGCTGAGGTGGTGGTAGCGGCTAAGGGGTTAAAAGGATGGCCCTGATAGGGGGACGGCCTCTTTCTCCAGCATCTTCACTGAAAGCTTCCCACCCTCCCTTCCCCATTATTTCATCTTTTTCTTTACTTTTTCTGATTCATTTCTGGTTTGTTTCAGTGTTTTACATTGCAAGTCACAACAGAGGTTGGTTGACGATTTCAGACGGAGAAGAAGGCAGACTTGCCCACAGAACGCTGTGGAGCATAGCACTTCAATACTCCGGGTTATGGTGTTTATGGTCAACAAGTTGAAGTTTTGGATAAGATAAGAAAATAAAGCTGTGACCGACCCTTACCCAACAGTTGTGTGTTTTATTGGCCGGCTGTGAGGGTGGTTTGGTGGGGGGTTTAGAGAGGTCAGTCTCGGCAGTCTACGTACCTTCTACCTCGGGGGCTGTTGGAGTGGCAGGTGGGCTCCTCTGTGGCTGGGGTTCAGGCGGGGTAGAGGGCCCCTGTGGTGCAGCAGCTGTAAAAAAACATTAAATAATGGCATTTCATTCAACTCAAATGAACAGTTGTAATTGCTGATGTTGATACATGTGAATAGTTTGGGGCTGGATCCCATTCCTAACCACTAGTGCTCTTATATCACTGCTGCTGCACTCCCACATAGCCTGGATTAAAAATTAATTAAATATGTTTACACTTACTAGAAGTTGATGGGACTGTGGGGGCCGTCAGGCCTCGACGGTGACGTCGCTGACGTCGCTCTGCAACATAATCCGTACACAATTGTATGATGACCGTTTTTAATACTAACACTGTATACTACTATGAAGATATTATGGTGAGAGGAGGGCGATATGATGTGGAGTGGGCATTTAAAGTTAAGGGATCATTAGAATATCTGGGATGCATATTTGATGGAGGGGGCATTTCTTTGGGAGGGTTGAATGAATGAATAAAAGATGTCTTGTTCACATTCTGCAGCTACAAACATAACAAATATAAATACAGCATTCCACTAGCTATACCATAGCTCCGTCCCAAGCGTCCGATTAGGTGATGTGGGAGTCCGAAGGTGCTATGTCCCTGGTCAGTGTCTTTGCATCATAAGAAGCAGAGACGGACGGAAGCAGAGCAGTCCCTTCACCTTCCCCGACGTCCAGTGTAATCTCCTTGTGGCTGCCCATATACAGATAATTCTTCTCCTGTGCCCAAGTGTTTTTTTATTTAAATGGGTTTATTTATTGCAACATTTCTTAATATCTTTATTGTGAATATTATATCGCCCACTCAGACACATTAGATGCAGCATGAGACGCTTTAGTCTGTGTGGAGGACGAAGCACTAACTA
>ONZH01003448.1:0-165069 GCA_900303285.1 Rhinella marina
TTTCCACCCGCCATCTTAAAAAGGAATACTAGGGCCAGTTTTTTGAGGCTCCATCGCAATTGTACATCTATGATTGATTTCAAGAGAGCACCGCAAGACCTTTCTTTACGTTTTAGGCAGAGAGATTATCCCAAGAAGATCATTTCACAGGCCTATTGTTCGGCCAGGGAATCGAATCGTCTGGACCTTTTCAAACAGAAATCTAATACATGTGAAAATAAGGTATGTCTCATTAGTTGTTATTAAAGATGAGCGAATCTATTTTCTGCTTTGTATATTTGTATCGAATCTTGGAAATTTTCTCCTCCGAAGTGAATCCGGATTTTTTCGGATTCGCTTTGTATTAATCGTAAATCTTTGCAAAATTTTGAACGCTAATGATACGTACGATATGTATGAAATGTACGAAACGTACGCATTCTGCCTGAGGCGGGAAAATGACGATACGCCCCCGCAAGAGCGGGAAATTGAAGATACGCCCCCCCCCCCTCAGAACTGGAAAAAAAACAGCCCAGCCCACCGGGATATAACTATTTGCACGTATAGGGAGTGAAGACTCCTCTCTCAGTACTCCACCCTCCTCTGAACCAGTTTAGACCAGCGCTGAACACTGAGCAAGTAGCAAGCATGGCTAAAGAGTTGCGTCCCAACTAGAACCAGATGGCCTTTGGGGAAGAGTTCCCTGAACCACCGCCCGCTCCAGACATCAGGGTGTCACGCTCTTAACTGAAGGCAAGTAGAAATGAGCAAAGCGATTCGTCGATTCGTTGATTTGTATCGAATCTTGGGATTTTTCAGCTGCAAAGCGAATCCGAATATTAGGTGATTCACTTCGCTTTTGTACGCATCGCTACGTTGTTTGTCCGCTAAATTATACGCTATTCTACGTATAATTTAGTTACTCTATACGCTGTTGCGCAGACTCCTCCCTGGTAGTTACTCTACACGCTGTTGCGTACGAATTCTATTCAGCGATGCAGACTCCTCCCTGGTAGTTCTGCCCCCTTCTCCTGCACGCAAGGAAGACGTGGCAAGTCAGCAGAGTAAGATGACGGCGAGACAGCGAGGTCCTGACTGGGGAAGCATGTTGTGGGCAGACGACCCCTATGAGGAGAAGGAACCGGAGTAGATCTATCTCTCACAGCTCAACAGGAAGTCGGACGAGGTGCCTGCTGAGGTGGTGACTCCACTGGCTGACACGGCGGAGGCGGCAGGAGTTCCCGCTCCGCCGCGCAAGGACTACTCCTTATGCCAGAATTTGATGGTCCCTGAGGCTGTCACCTGGAACGCCCAGACCCTTTGGGAATATAAAAAGCTGGTGGAGGAGTGGGTGGTGCAAGTTTTGGAGCACCCATGGTCCGTGACCCTAAGCTGGAGCGCCGAAGGGGAACCGTTATTTGGTTCAACGTGGAGTGAGGAGTCGGTTTCATCGGCAATGAGGAGACGGCAGAGGAATTATATGTTAACCGCCGTTCAGTTAAGCGGCTGTATCTTCCGCCCGTACGCCACAATCTACATGCAGGGGATTACGTGGAGTATACCCCCATGAAGAGCCTCCAAGGCCCCTTTGCTACTGGGGTGAAAGTCTTAAAGCGACCACCTACTCCTGCAGCGCCCCCGGAAGACTGGAGTGAGGAGGCCCAGGCCGCAGAAGAGGCTTGTGACCTTGAGACTAGGGATGAGCGAACTTTTGAAAAGTTCGGTTCGGTTCGATTCGGCGAACTATCGTGAAGTTCGGATTCGTACGAACCGAACCTAAAACGAACCTTGCTATAACGGCCGAATAATTGCAGCTACAATAGTGGGAGTCTGATAGGGTATAGTTTCGTTTAGTTGCAATTGCTATTACAATGAAAAAAGTGGAAAAAATCTAAGTGCAAAAATAGTGAAACCTCAGCCAGGTCGACAACATTTGACAGCATTGAAGATGTCTGCTGGAGCAGTCCATGTCATGCCAGAGCACCAAAAACACAAGGTAGATCGTGGCACCAGCCCAAGAATAGGCTGCGTTGAAGTCGATGCGGTCTCAGTGACATCACAGGCTTACCATTTAATTAGACCTTGTGCACCCCAGAACAGGTACACATTAGCCAAGGTGTAAGTGATTACACGGGACAAAGGACACAAAGTGCAAGTTGGCAACACCGGCAGCATTGCCTTGGACCCAGTAGGGTGGAAAACAGACATTTGACAGTGGAACCAGCAGCAGTAATAGTACTGTATTGGACCCAGTATGGTTGAGAACAGACAATTGACGGAGCAGGAGGAGGCAGCAGCACTTGATTGCACCCAGGCCAGTATGGTTGAGAACAGACAATTGACGGAGGAGGAGGCAGCAGCACTTGATTGCACCCAGGCCAGTATGGTTGAGAACAGACAATTGATGGAGGAGGAGGAGGAGGCAGCACTTGATTGCACCCAGGCCAGTATTGTTGAGAAGAGACAAGTTGAGGAGGCAGCTTCAGCAGCTCTTGATTGCACCCAGTATGTTTCCAAATAGACAATTGACGGTGGGGGCATTAGTAGGAGCAGTATTCTTTTGGACCCAGAAGGGCCTAGTACAGAGAACTGAAGTTGGAAGCTAAGAATATGCACGCTTGTAAAAATCAGTTTTTATACATGACAAAATGTTGATGTAGAGTTCAGCACAGGACAGTCAACGTTAAAGAAAACCCTCTAACATTACAGCTAGTCTAGTAGGATATGGATACGGTTAAATAGACAGACAACCTCACCCACCGAAGAAAGGACATTTAAAAAGGCACAGATTCAAGAAGGCTTTACGCCAGTTCCATTATCCAAAAATACGTGTCCAATTTTCATGAAATGGACACCTCACTGGCACTCGCTTTACAAATTGACGCAACTACTCTGGTGTCAAACCTGTTGAATCTGGTCCTATGGCTGTTGGCGAGACATATATATATATATCTTTGTTACACCAGTTTGATGTCCTAACCGAGTACAGTGCCCAACCCAATGGATGTTTTTGTGTTTTTTTGTGAGTTTTGCGTCACCGTTGTTATTTTAACCAGATTCGTTACGAACTTTCTCAAAGTTCAGTTCGATGACGAACCGAACTTTTGGCAAAGTTCGTAACGAATCTGGTTCGTTGCGGTTCGGTTCGCTCATCCCTACTTGAGACCTTGAGATCTGAAGAGAAATCCCAAGGTCAGGATCAGCCGGAACCCCTGATTCCTGATTTGCCGCCACCGCCACCGATACCACCGATCCTTCATGTGGGACAGATAACCACAAACACTTTCGCGTACCATCCAACTGTGGTACAGTACCACTACCAACTGCCATGCCCATGGCAGTTGCAGGCCGCACAGTCCGCTGCTCGTGGAAGAGCGTTACCATTACCGTTACAGCCGGAGATTCTGTCACCTGGTATGCCGGCAGGAGGATCTGGCCACTACAGAGTGATGGGCAGGGCCCAAGTTACCACTACCTTTGCCAGTGTGACAGCCCAGTCACCAAGAAGACCATCCTTGAGAGGTCGGCGGGGGTCTGCTGCCGCAGCCAGGGCCGCTTTCATGATGAGGCAGGAGCGCCCTCTCATGTCCTTTAGCTCCAGCAGCAGTGAGGAGGACTGGCTGGCCTTTAAGTAATTCCAGCAGTTTTTATGGGAGCCACAACATGGACTTATCCTGAAGGGTGGGCACTAGTTGGCCCTTGTTTTTAGTTTTGTTGCCCCGCATTTGTCCTCACCCAGGTGACCATGGATTGTTAGGACTCCCCCCATCAAAAAAAAGTTTTTTTTATCCAAGTTGCGCATACGTGCGCCTCATCCCTTTTTTCCCCCTTTTCAGGTTATTTGGGGAGCCCCTTGAAAGAGTGTTTTTTAAAGGGAACCTTTGCTGCTATTTTTTTACCCATTTGGATTACAATTTTGCCTATGTGGATTACAAATTGCGACTGAGTTTGGGACTCTGCTCCAGTTCTAGCGTCAGAAGAAAACAGACTTAAACGTGTCCGTGAGCATACTAGGTAGGTGATATTTAAAATGTTTATATTATACTTATAATAATGTATTTGCACTATTTACCATATATATGTCTCGAATATTTGCTCTGCCTCTGAGGAGTGCATGCCGCGGCCTCTCCTCGTACGTGCCTGTGTATTACGTAATCGCTTAGACAATAGTACGCTGAGATTCGTAAGCTATTTGTACGCTCATGCGTACGTCTTCTAAGAAGTTGCGTACATTTTGTAAATGAACGTTCGTTATTAGTGAGCGAATGTTCGCTAATAGCACATAATAACGTATATTTTGTACACAAATACAACGAATATATTCGTCGAATATACAAATTTTAGGAAAAGTTCGGCGATAATTTTTTCAATGATTCGTTCATCTCTAAAGGCAAGTAAACCACCTACAGTGTCCTTATTCTGCTTCCCGCCTGCGGAGTTAGCTGCGCATCGTGAGGCAGTTCCTCGTCGTCAGGCGGCTGGTGCATCTGCTGTGGCTCGTGCGGCTGGGGCGTCTTCTGTGGCTCGTGCGGCGGAGGCGGCTGGAGCATCCACTTCACCGCCCAGGAGTAGATCCACGACAACACCTTCCATAAAGCAGAACCCGATTGTGCCACCATCGGTGACGGCCCATGCGCAGACCCTCTGGGACTATATAAACGCAGTGGAGGACTGGGTCATCCAGGTACTTGACCACCCTAGGCTGGGAGATCCTGCATTGGAATGCCGAAAGGGAACGGTCCTGTGGTTTTCCGTTGAGAGAGGGTCTGGCTTCCTGGCAGACGACGAGGATGGAAAGGAGTATTTTGTGGGCCGCAGGTCGGTGAAACGGTCGTACCTGACACAACCTCGTCACAGCCTGTACGTGGGGGATCAGGTGGAGTACACCCCCATGGCATCCCTGAAAAGCCCCTTTGCGACTGGGGTTACCCTCCTTTCTAAGCCCCTGGTACCTACAACAGAACCTGAAGTGTGGCCAGATGAACTACCAGGTCCAGGACGCTTGCGCTGCCTTCAGGAGTCCTCAGATGGCGTCCTCCGGTTCAGGGAAAAGCTACAGCCACAGCCGGAGCCTCTGATTTCTGGACTGCCAGCACCACCACCGCCACAGTCCTTTCAGCTGGGTGAGCTGACGACATCATCGTTTACGTTCCAATCCACGGTCATCCACCAATACCAGCTGCCGTGGACGATGAAGCCAGCAGCAGCCAGGGAAGCTGGGGCTACTTCCCTGGAGGCAACCTTGCCAGAACCGCTGCAGCCAGAAGTCCTTACCCCTGCTGTCCTCGCAGGAGGATCCGGAAAAGCGCAAATGGCTGCAGCGCTCACCAGCGTGACCACCATCTGGACCCGGTCAAGTCCGAATTCCGGAAGAAGGGGGCACTAGAGTTCTACTACGGCAGCGAGCGTGGCCTACAAGAAGCAGGAGTGTCTTCTGATGTCGTTTAGCAGCAGTTCCAGCAAGGAGGACTTCAGGTCCCTCATCTAAGGAACCATTCTACTGGCTGGGTGATTTAAAGGACACATCAGGAGGACCTATGGGAGCCACACCATGGACTGCACCTGATGGGTGAGAGCTAGTTGGCACATTTTATGTTTGTTTGTTTGTATTGCCCCCATTTGACTCTCACCCAAATGGGCATGGCTGTCAGGACTCCCCCCATTCTGCAGAAAAGTCCCAGTTGCCCCTAAGCACGCCTATTTTCCTTTTTCCCCCCTTCTCAGGTTATTTGGGAGCCCGCTTTACAAAAAGGGTTCTCTATTTGCTGCTATTTTCTATTATCCATTATATGTGGATTACACGTTACCTGACGTGGATTACAATTGAATTTTGGACTATGTGTTCCAGACAGTGTTTTATCATGCTAAGCAGCCACGGGGAGAGACTCTAACGTATATCTGAGCCTTTTATGCTTGCAAATGTGAAATTGATTGCACTAAAATGTTTGCATACTTATGTCTTTGCTGTATTTTAGCTACACTGTTTTTAATGGTTCAGCACTTTAGCCCACTGTGTGTATTCTTTTTCTGGTACTGCAATGTATGTGTCCTATTATGCACTTATTGTCCAGTGTTTTAGTAAATTATGCACTTAGCTGGATAACTAGCAGTGAGCACCTTATTTTTCTACATACCTCATATGGACTGCCTCTAAAGACTGTACGCCGTGGCCTAGCCTCATGCGTATGACGCATTCGCGCGTTAATAGTACACTAAGGATTCGTACGCACTTTTGTACGCTAATCCTTACGTATTGCAAACTTTTAACTACGCTGACTGTATGTTCGTAATTTGTGCAGGAATGTTCGCAAAACGATTGTTTTTTTGACTTCACAGAAAATGGTGTACTACAATGTTAATGCAATTGACAATATATGGCTAAACCCTCACACCGATATTAAAATGAGCCTTTCGCCAATATATTCTTATATCAACAACATACTGGAGCCCAAGCACCCCGTCAAGGTATCTCAAGTGGCACGGGACCTAACGCTAAACCTACATGCCGTTGGGCATTTTCAGATAGGGGCATATTGTCCGACACACAGCGACCAGCTCCCAGTTACCTACAGCGTGAAATCACACATACAATGGGAGGGGAGCGGAGGCTGTGAGTCCCACCTCTCCCTGACGCCATGTGACCCAGGCTGCACAGGTGCACCTGAATGTTACCCATTAGTCAAATCAAGGTACATTCAACCTGGAGTTGCCACTCCTCCAGGTATAAATGTACAAACAAAATCACAGAAAAAAAAGTGGTCTTAAATGGCAGAAAATGCTTAAAACCCCCAATACTATCTAAAAAATGCCCAACGGCATGTAGGGTTAGCGTTAGGTCCCGTGCCACTTGAGATACCTTGACGGGGTGCTCGGGCTCCGGTATGTTCTTGATATAAGAATATATTGGCGAAAGTCTCATTTTTTAATATCAGTGTAAGGGTTTAGCCATATATTGTCAATTGCATTTACGGTTGTAGTGCACCATTTTCTGTGAATTGTTGTTTTATATAGTTTGTCACATCCGCACATTTGGTTATCCTGTGTAGGATGTCTTTGTGGTACATGTGGTCCACTGCAGGCATCCTCCATTGTATGAATTTTTGCTGGGGATTACGTTCAGCAGCGGACCACTGTGGTGGGGTTGTTACGTTTTGGATAACCCCATTAAAGGCAAACCTGTAAAAGGAAGCTTACCCTCCTTCTTCCTGGCACTAGATCTCCACTCCTTCACCTCCAGGCCTGCGATGCTCTTGCTGAGCTCCCTCACTGAAAACATCTGGTATGACACCTCCAGCAGCAAATCAGTGGCCACAGCAGTGACTGCCTCTGCTTACATCATGACAAATGGCCACATGAAGCAAGGGGCTCCGGCCCTCTCTGTGGCCAGTGATTGGCTGCACAATACGTCAAACTGGATGTTTACATCAGGGGAGCCTAGTGGAGCATCAGAGGTCTACAGGAGAAGGAGCAGGGAGTCAGCACCGGGAAATAGGTAAATAAGCTTCTTTTTACAAGTACAGCCAAGTGGGAGGGTTTGCCAAAAATCCCTGCATTCTTGCATAACCCCTTCAAAGGCCATGTATATCTTTGGTGGCAATTTTTTTATTATTGTATTGTAATCATTTCGAGCTAGAAATCATTTTTTTCCAGTTTGCCTTTATTAATAATGATGAGCCTTTTCCCTGCAAAGCTTTGAGTTTATCTACTAGCAGGATCTGTATTTTTTCTCTGCTCCATCAGGCAGGGAGCTGATGGGCTCCTTATCTTTGCTCTCTGACCTTCTAAACACTCAATATAGCTCAGTTCTTATATTACTGATAAGAATGTTGCTTAAATAAGTATTTATGACTTTTTAGTAATTTAAAGATAAGAGTTATTAGATGACTGGCAGAAAGTGAAAGTACCATTCACGCAGCTAGAAAAACAGTTAACCCTTTGTGACAGAACGGTTCAATATTTTTAATAAAGACCAATTGAGAAAAAAATGATTTTTAGCCCAAAATGAGTAACATGAAATAATTTTTAAAAATTGTCAGCGAAAGTATATAGCCTTTAAGGATGCACCAACTTTGTAAGGACACTTTATAAATTTTGGACAAATTACAGCAATGCAGAAATAAACGGAAAAAAGATTGTGAAATGTATAAAAAAAAGCATATTGAGCTGAGATAACAAGGATGCTATCCTTAAAATGATTGGTGCTTCCACCCTTGGAACAGCACAAAGCGGACAGTGCCAGGAATTTTGGCAATCCAAAACTTAAATTTACAAACGCATCTGGAGTTTAATAATTTAATTTCTATAAAAAATGAAATATAATTGATACAAAAAAAATTTCTTTTCACATAACCCCACTATTGTCCTATAACCTTATGTACAATTAGCAAATCTGAAAGGTTCTGTAATTGAAACCGCATCTTCTAAAAATAAATGCTGAAACAAAGAATTATATAGGACAGAACATCCACTGTTGTGGTCACTTAGCAATCCATTGCTTCATTCTGGAGAAAAACTACTTTCAATCCATATGCAACTGAGCAGTAAAATGCACTTGAGCCAATCGGCTGGCCCTGTCAATCAAGAAAGAGATGGCTTTCAGAGGAAGAAGGTGGAACAAGGGTCACAGATTGGTTTGCATCAGTCCATTGTGCATTTATTTGCTCATTTGCAAGCAAAATAAAAGCACGTTTTATGCAGAATGAAGCAATGGATCACTTAGGTCACATTCAGACGACCACACTGTGTTTTGCGGCCCACAAATTGTGGATCCACAAAACATGGATGCTGCCCGTGTGCCTTCTGCAATTTGCGGAATAGAACGCGCGGCCCATTATAGAAATGCTTTTTGTCTACGATTGTGCAGAACGGAACAACGAGTGAGGACAGTACACGCAGGGCTGGATTATAACTGGAGCATTTGGAGCTACTGCTCCAGGCCCCGGCTCCAATGATTTCAGGGGGGCCCCGCACCCCTGGTGCCGCCCCCCGCTGCCGGTGGTACGGTGGAGCACGGGAGCTTTGCGCAGTGGCGTAGCGTGGGGGGGGGGGCTGTGGGGGCCGTTGCCCCGGGCGCCAGATCGCAGGGGGCGCCAGGCAGCAGTCATTTCAATGAGGGCCACGGGAGCCTATGGCTCCCGTCCCCTCCGTTATGCCTCATAGGCTTCAGGCCACTAGGCCTAAAGCCTATGAGGCAGTAGAGCGACGCAGGAGATCACGCTTACCTCACTGTGACCTTCTGCGCCGGGTCTCGCGAGATGACGTGATGACGCGGCGCAGGAGGTCACAGTGGTGTGTGCATGACCGCCCGCGCCGGGAAACCTCAAGTGGTGACGGAGAGTGGAAGAGAGGTAAGTATTTATTTATTTTTTTCATGTATGTACCCTAATGCAGGAGGTACTAGGGGCAGTATGGGGGTGGGGAGGAGCAATTGCTATATAGATATATATAGAGAGAGTTATTATACTAATAACTAAGAGTAGGCCAGTGAAACTATATTAATAACTAAGAGGGGGCATTATACTAAGAGGGGGCCACTATACTGATAACTAAGAGGGGGCCACTATACTAATAAATAAGAGTTTTCCGTTCAAGGGTTACATTTAAATTCTTGAAACTGTATTCAAACATAACCCTCAACGGAACTTTGTAACATTGTTCTGGAGGGCCTCGCGTAAGTTGCGGCGAGGGGGGGCCCCATCATAAATTTTGTGCTCCATACTGCTGGTAGCCTTAATCTGGCCCTGAGTGCACGGATGCATCCGCCTCCGTTCCTCCATTGTTTGTCATTCTGCAATAAAGGTATGGAATATTTAAGAAGACATTGGTGAGTGCCGTCCTTTTTATTTCTGATTTATGTTGAAGATTTGGATGGACTTACAGTGAGGACAGAGCACTACTGAGCTTTTTGAATCATCCCGGAAGCCCTGATGCTTGTGACCATGTTCAGACTTGATTGCGGTACTGCCGTCTCCGTATACTTTTTCTTAGTGGAGACAGTACACGGTGTGCTGTCCACATCTTTTGTGGCTACATTGAAAAGAATGGATCTGCACCCGTTACGCAAAATTGCGGAACGGATGCAGACCCATTCATATGGTCGTGTGCATGAGCCCTAAGTGAAAGATATTATTAGATTCAGCTGAGCTAACCCTACAAGACATTGTACCTGGGCTAACAGTGAATTTACTGGTGAGAAACTCCCTTTACATCACTGTGTCAGGTACTGCAGTAGGAAAATCACAAATCACAAAGTAACAAGTTTGTCTGGAGCATTTTTTTCAATATTACTTTAACCCCTTAATGACCAATGACGTACTGTGTACGTCATGATGCGGTGTTAATTACCGCATCATGACGTGCACAGTACGTCATGAGATCCAAGTGTCACCGCAAGTACATACAGTGTACTGCAGTGTATTATAGAGGCATCAGACCCACTGGATCTTCAAGAACCAAGTGGGTCTGAGTCAAAAAAGTAAAAAAAAAAAAAATGAAAAAAGTAAAAAATAATTTTTTTTCCATATACGCACATTTATAATTCGGTAAAAATAAATAAAATACCCTAAACATGTTTGGTATCGCCACGTCCGAAACAACCTGCTCTACAAAAATCTCACATGACTTAACCCCTCAGATGAACACAGTTAAAAAAATAAAGTAAAAACGGTGTCAAAAAAGCCATTTTTTTGTCACCTTACATCACAAAAAGTGTAATACCAAGCGATCAAAAAGGCGTATGCCCCCCAAAATAGTACCAATCTAACTGTCACCTCATCCCACAAAAAATTAGCCCCTACCTGAGATAATCGCTCAATAAATAAAAAAAACTACAGCTCTCAGACAATGGAGACACTAAAACATGATTTTTTTGGTTTTAAGAAATGATATTATTTTGTAAAACTTAATTATTTTAATAAATAAAAAATAAGTATACATATTTGGTATCGCCACGTCCGTAACAACCTGCTCTACAAAAGTCTCACATGGTCTAACCCCTCAGATGAGCGCAGTAAAAACAAATAAATAAAAACTATGACAAAATTACCAATTTTTGGGTCATCTTGCCCCAAAAAGTGTAATAATGAATTATCAAAAAAGCATATGTACCCAAAAATGGTACCAATAAAAATGTCAACTCTTCCTGTAAAAAATGAGCCCTTGCACAAGACGATCGGCAGAAAAATTAAAAAGTTATGGCGTTCAGACACCAAAACATATTTTTTTCTCAAAAATGCTTTATTATGTAAAACTGAAACAAAGAAACAAATAAAGTAAACATATTTGATATCATCACATCCGTAACAACCTGCTCTATAAAAATACCACATGATCTAACCTGTCAGATGAACATTGTAAAAAAATAAATAAATAAATAAATACAGTGCCAAAACATCCATTCTTTGGTAACCTTGCCTCACAAAAAAATAATATAGAGTGATTAAAAATCATATGTACCCCAAAATAGTACCAATAAAACTGTCATCTTATCTAGTTTCCAAAATGGGGTCACTTTTTGATTGTTTCTACTATAGGGTGCATCTGGGGGGCTTCAAAAGGGACATGGTGTCTAAAAACCAGTCCAGCAAAATCTGCCTTCCAAAAACCATACAGCGCTCCTTTCCTTATGGGCCTTGCCATGCGCCCATACAGCAGTTTACCACGACATGTGGGGTGTTTCTGTAAACCGCAGAATCAGGGTAATAAATATTGAATTTTGTTTGGCTGTTAATCTTAGATGTATTAAAGGGAAAAAAAAGTTTGTAAAATCAGTGTTAAGTAACTTGAGGAGTGTAGTTTCCAAAATGGGATCATTTATGGGGGGGTTCTACTATGTAAGCCCCACAAAGTGACTTCAGACCTGAACTAGTCCTTAAAAAGTAGGTTTTGGAAATTTTCTTAAAAATTTTAAGAATTGCCTCTAAAATTCTAAGCCTTCTAATGTCCTAAAAATTAAAATGACATTTACAAAATGATGCCAACATAAAGTAGACATATGGGGAATGTTAAATAATAAATATTTTATGAGGTATCACTTTCAGTTTTAAAAGCAGAGAAATAGAAATTTTGAAAACTGTGAATTTTTCTAAATTTTAGGTAAATTTTGGATTTTTTCATAAATAAAGGTGAAATATATTGACTCAAATTTATGATTGTTATGAAGTACAATGTGTCACGAGAAAACAATCTCAGAATGGCTTTGATAAGTAAAAGTGTTCCAAAGTTATTACCACATAAAGTAATACATGTCAGATTTTCAAAAATAAGCCTGGTCACGAAGGCGCAAAATTGGGGTTAAACTAAATTAAGGGGTTAAACTAAAATGCTAAGTCACCTTTAAAATTAAAACCTAAAGGGGCTGTCCAAATCCAACATAATAAAAGATTTCTGTCTGACAACATAACTCAGATGGAGGCAGAAACAGCTCTTGCCATCTTGCCATCCTTGGATTGAGAATTCTGTAAAATTTTGGCAACTCTCTTCCTCACATAGCACAAACTCAGATACTCCTTTCCCTCCCCTCTGTCCCTACCCAGCCCCTATTTTTATTCTCTCCACTTTTATATTATTTTTCTTGTTTATGTTATTGCTCTTTTTTAGTTTGTTGCTGTTTTTTTTCTCAATATACTTCTAGATTTGCTCTAGGGCTTTGTGTCCTATTCAGATGGCTTATTCCCATGCTCTTGTTATAGTGGCCTGTGTGCCGTTGGATTGGTCATTGTTCCTATACTTTGCAAAAGTTAAATAAAATAATTTTAAAAAAATTCTGAAAGGCCCCTGATTGTTGTATAATACACACAAAAAAAAAAAAGATCCTGTGCTCACCTCTTTCTCTGCACCTGTTTGCTAAACTGTTCGTTCGGTCCTTCTCTGCTTATTTACAGACTGCAGTGGGGGCATGCAAATATATAGCACAAGACCCAAGAAACCCATCAGTGTCCTCAGCAGTATTATCATGTGGAAGAGAAAGCTGGAGCAGAGAAACATACTGTGTATAGGTTATGGTACGGCCTTTGGATACAGAGGTTCTGTCTACTGTTCATGCCACATGGGAAAGGAACTTCTTGTTATCTAAAATGTCAGGTATGTATCCGAGTTCTGTATATTACTGTAACTTCCACGGCAGTTCTGTGTTGACCAAAGATTTTTATCTAATATGAATATGTTATAATTCCTATTTCATGATGAAGAGGTGTTTGTTAGTTCTTTAGGGAAGCTAATGCTTTACCTAGTGACTTCAATAATATCACAGTCTCCAAAAATGGGCTCCGCTAAGGGATTGTGAATAACATCAGTTTAACTGGGAGCTAAGGAAGCTGCATAATAGAGGAAGACCATCCATACTCTGGCTTCTGGCCACATGTCAATGAATGCACTTTTGTTAAGCATAAATTAATTCTGTCCCAGTGTAATCAATCAATTACTTACAACTTAATAACAAATCCCACTAAGCTTATTGCTTCATCTCCAACTAATTACAGCTTTATTTTTTTTTATATATAAACTGGATATGTCATCAAACATGGAGATTACTATCCTTATTTTACAATGATTAAATATATCAAAACATATGCTGCTTGACAGAAAGAGAAGTTCAGTTAAAACGTTTTCCATTATACGTGAAAGGTCAAAAACAACTTACTAATATACTTTGCATATTCCTGCAGGATCTCTTCTTGTTACAGATCTGTGTTGAATTCAAGAGGTTAAAGTATGGTCTTGTTTAAATGCTGATCATATAGGTCTTACAGACAGGTTTTATACATTAATCGTTAAAAGGGAATATTTGCTTAAAGGTTATGTAAACCTTCATAGGCAATTTTTGTTTGCATTTTTGGCTACAAAATCATATTTTCAATTGGCCTTTTTTAAAAATATTGAGCCATTCCCTCACAAACGGTTAACTGTTTTTCTAATAGTGTGCCTGGTACTTTCACTTTGTGCAAACCTTATCTCTAAACTACTAAGAGGTTATAAATATTTATTTAAGCCACATTATTATTAGAGATGAGCGAGTAGTGAAATATTCGAAAGTTCGAAATTTGATTCGAATAGACCGCGATATTCGACTATTCGACCGAATATCGAATCCCATTAAAGTCTATGGGAAAAAAATGCTCGCCACTTGGAAATCTCAATTCGACCACTTGGAGGTCACCAAGTCCACCCTGAAACCTCAGAAAAGGATGCCAACACTGCTGGAATGCAACTGGGACAGCAGGGGAAGCATGTCTGGGTGCATATAACGCGCCCAAGTCGCACTATTACGCCACTATCACAGCCTCTCAACAATACACTCCAAAGACAATGTAACCTCTCTGTAAAGTGAGACCATACAAGGAAACCTTCTTTCCTCTACATTGCCATGGACCCCAAGCCAAACTATTCAAAAAAGAAGATAAAATTCTGCACCCCTTAAAATCACGTTGCCTATGACAACCACAGATGGCATAGGCAAGGGGGAAAGCAATCAAGCCATCACTATTTTTCCCTCTGTGCCATCCCTGCCTTGCCCAGGCACATGTCCCAAAACATCATCCACGCCCAAGTAACACGGTTACTGCAAAAGGCCATTTGACCACCAACACTTTGGTTTGAGGCCGGGGATGCTACATCTCCCTGACGGCACACTGGGTGAATGTTGTGGAGGCGGGGACGGGCAAACCTGCTACCCCCACCCAAGTTTTGGGCCTTGGTTCTGTCTGGATTTCCGCAACCCTTACAGACAGCTCGGCAAACCCCTCCTTCTCCTTCTAGATTTGTTAAATCTGTCCACCACCCAGTCAAGTCCACAAAGTCCAGTCTCGTCGATAGCCTGCAGAAACTGCAGGGACCTCACTCTGACCCTCCTTCCTCCCACCCTGCCCAATGTTATCAACCCAGTGTTCCCACCCATGCAAGAATCGCAGGAGCTATCTGAGGATTTTGTTTGTTCTGATGCCCAAACACTGGAGCAAGCTCCATCTCTAGCTGATGGTGGTGTGGAACGGGCACTAAAGTGTAAAATGATTAGGGACGATGATGAGACACAGTTGCCAGCAAGGGAGGCTGTTGGAGCAAAGTGAGGCAGTGTAAGAGGAGGTGGTTGAGTATGACGAAGTCAGTGACCCGACCTGGCCCAGTGTCATGTCTAGCAGGTAAAGCAGTGGGGATGTTGAGGGATGCGTAGGACCGCAAAAGGCAGGAAGAGGCCGTGGGCTGGCCAGAGGCTCATGGAGAAGGCAGGCTAGAGCCCGCAGGGCCGCATCTCTTCCCTATAACAGGCCCCCACACAAAACTCTCCCATCGAGGGCTCTTAGGTCCTTGTTGTGAAAATATTTTAATGAGTGCGCAAAGTTAGCTTGAGGTGAGCCCTCGAAAAAATTATATGGAGGCCCAAGAGGTGAGCCCTCGAAAAAATTAAGTGGAGGCCAAAGAGGTGAGACCTCTTAAAAATTGTATTAAGGCCCAAGAGGTGAGCCATAATAAAAAATGTTTGTAGGCCCAAGAGGTGAGACCTCTTAAAAATTGTTTGTAGGCCCAAGAGGTGAGCCATGATAAAAATTGCTTGTAGGCCCAAGAGGTGAGCCATGATAAAATTGCTTGTAGGCCCAAGAGGTGAGCCATGATAAAAATTGCTTGTAGGCCCAAGAGGTGAGCCATAAATATTTTTTTTTTTTTTTTTAACGGAGCAATTCTACGGCGGTTAAGGAGGAGGAGGTGGAGGAGGAAATGGCACTTCATACAGATGGCACTTCACTTTTGGCTGCTTTCCACTGTTGGAGAAGCAAAGTCCGGGTCAATCCACTTGCTGTTCATTTTGATTAGCGTCAGCCTGTCGGCACTGTCGGTTGACAGGCGGCTGCGCTTATCGGTTATAATGCCCCTGGCTGCGCTGAACACCCTTTCTGATAGCACGCTGGCGGCAGGGCAGGCAAGCACCTCCAAGGCGTACAGGGAAAGTTCCAGCCACGTGTCCAACTTGGAGACCCAGTAAGTGTAGGACGCCGAGGGATCGGGGAGGACAGGGGTACGGTCTGCCAGGTACTCCCGCAACATCCGCCGATACTTGTCCCTCCTGCTGATAGCGGGACCCGCAGTGATGGAAGTTGCACGAGGGGGTGCCATGAACGTGTCCCACACCTTGGAGAGTGTTCCCCTGGTGGCTGTGGGCCTGATGGATGTTGTGGGACTCTGGGAGACCCTCTCCTCTCTGCCGCCAGCGATGGTGGGTGGGAAAATCTCCATCATGTTCTGCACGAGTTCCCTCTGGTATTCCAGCAATCGATTCGTCCTCTCCTCTACCGGAATAAAAGAGGAGACGTTATCTTTATACCGGGGGTCCAGGAGTGCGAAGACCCAGTACAGTTTGTTCTCCACTATCCGGACAACACGTGTGTCCCGGGAAAAGCAGCCCAGCATGAAGTCAGCCATGTGTGCCAGACTCTGAATAGGCATGACGTCACTGCCCCCACCAGAAGGATCACTTGCCATTTCCTCCTCTTCCGCCTCCTCTCCGCCCCATCTGCGCTGAACCAATGGGACGCACACAGCCCGACTGCTACCCTCGCCGACAGCATCCGCCTCCTCTTCCACAGCCACCTCCACGTCGTCCTCCTCCTCCTCATCCTCCTCCTCCTCCTGCAACTGCCACCGAGAAGCAGACAAAAGTGTGGTCTGACTGTGTAGCTCCGTTGCGTCTCCTCCTACCCCCGTCTCCTCTGCGTGCAATGCGTTCTCCCTTATTGTGATGAGCGATTCTTTAAGGACGCATAGGAGCGGGATGGTTACGCTCACTATAGCGTCCTCGCTGCTGACCTTCTTGGTGGACTCCTCAAAGATACGCAGTACATCGCATATGTCTGCCATCCATGGCCACTCGTGGTTGGCAAACTGAGGGAGCTGAGTTGGAGGCACGCGTGGATTCATAATCTGGTACTCCATCAATGCTCTCTGCTGCTCACACACCCTGGCCAACATGGAATAGGTGGAATTCCAGCGAGTCGGCAGGTCGCACAACAGCCGATGTTCAGGCAAATGGAGGCGTTGCTGGAGTTTTTTTAAGCTAGCAGCAGCTACAGTTGACTTCCGAAAGTGAGCGCACAAGCGCCGCACTTTCACCAGTAGCTCTGCCAGGTTGGGGTAAGTCTTTAGAAATTTTTGAACTACCATATTAAAAACGTGGGCCAGGCATGGTACGTGATTGAGTTCGGCAAGCTCCAGAGCCGCCACCAGGTTACGGCCGTTATCGCACACGACCATGCCTGGTCCTAGCTGCAGCGGCGACAGCCACATCTCCGTCTGCTGCAATATGGCGTCCCTCACCTCTGGGGCGCTGTGCTTCCTGTCGCCCAAGCTGATGAGCTTAAGCACCGCCTGCTGATGTCTCCCCGCGCCAGTGCTGCAACGCTTCCAGCTAGCGGCTGAGGGCGATGTTAAGGCAGAGGAGGAGGAGGTGGAGGAGGAAGAGGAGAGGGGTTTATCAGAACCCGTGCTGGCAATCTTGGGCGGGGGTGGTAGGTAGGCCGTCTCTGTTTGCGACCCCGTCCCCGCTTCCACAACATTCACCCAGTGTGCCGTCAAAGAGATGTATCGTCCCTGGCCGCAAGCGCTTGTCCACGAGTCGGTGGTCAAGTGGACCTTTGCGCTGACTGCGTACCTGAGGGCCCGCCTGATGTTACGCGACACGTGCTGGTGCAGGGCGGGGACGGCACTCCTGGAAAAGTAGTGGCGGCTGGGGACGGAATAGCGAGGTGCGGCAGCCGCCATCAGGTCGCGGAAGGTCTGAGTCTCCACAAGCCTAAACGGCAACATCTCCAGGGCCAGCAGTTTGGAGATGTGGCAGTTTAAGGCTTGGGCTTGGGGGTGACTCGAGGCGTACTTCCGCCTGCGGTCGAACGCCTGCGAGATGGACAGTTGTTGGGACGAGGAGTGTGAAGGTGCAGGCGAAGATGCAGGGGAAGGGGAGGCTGAAGGAGAAGGCCCCAAAGTAGCCAAGGCAGAGGCAGATGTGGAGGTGTCCTAGCTGGAGGTCTGGACCGCAGTGGCAGCACACAACAAAGGGGAAGAGGCAGTGGCAGGAAGACCTTGCGCAGGTTGTATTGCGTTTGCTCTCTCCCACTCAGCCCAGTGCTTGACTTCCAAGTGACGCCGCATGCCTGAGGTGGTCATATTGCTCTTCTCAGAGCCCCTACTCAGTTTTGAGTGGCAGAGTGTGCAAACCGCGCTCAGTTTGTCATCCGCACAAACATTAAAAAATCTCCACACCACAGAAGTACGAGGCCTCGATGGGGGAGCTTCGCGCGACTGCCTGCTGCCGGGAACAGCTTCGGCCCTGCTGGCTGTGGCCTCACTTCTCTGTCTGGACTGTCCTCTGCCTCTGGACATCCCTCTGCCTGTGGACATCCCTCTGCCTCTGGACATCCCTCTGCCTCTTGCTGCCTTTTTCGGTGCTGCGCAGACCACCACCTCTCCACTGCTTTCCCCGCTGGACATCACCCCTGGCCAAGTGGGGTCGGTCATTTCGTCATCCACCACCTCCTCTTCCACTTCCTCACTCTGCTCCTCCTCCTGCCCACTGGACATTCCAACAGCCTCCCTTGATGGCAACTGCGTCTCATCATCATCATCGATCATGATAACAGATGCTGGTTCAGGGTCCACATCAGCAGGAGATGGCGAATACTGAAGTGGTTGGGCATCACTACAAACAAATTCCTCTGGTAGCTCCAGGGATTCTTCCGGCACATCTGAAAAAGGACCCGAAAAGAGCTCCTGGGAGGGGTCAAGGGTGGGTTGACTCTGTTGGCCAGGTGTGGAGGAAGGAGGGTCAGAGTGAGACTGTGTGGATGACTGGCTGGTGGACAACTGTGTGGAAGCGCTATCGGCTATCCATTGCACCACCTGTTCACACTGCTCAGGCCTCAACAGCGGTGTAACCCACCCCCTGCTTAACTGTCCCATAAAGGCAGGGATTCTGGATGAGCGGAATCCTGGCTGCCCCTCAAGCACGCAGAACGCACAGTACAGGTGCCAAATAAAATGCCTTTTTTTAATATTTCTAGGTACACAGCCGTGTACTAACAGGTCAGACGGTGTGTATTAACACCACGTATATACAAGATTTTTGCAAGCACGCAGAACGCACAGTACAGGTGCCAAATAAAATGCCTTTTTTAAATATTTCTAGGTACACAGCCGTGTACTAACAGGTCAGACGGTGTGTATTAACACCACGTATATACAAGATTTTTGCAGGCACGCAGAACGCACAGTACAGGTGCCAAATAAAATGCCTTTTTTTAATATATTTCTAGGTACACAGCCTTGTACTAACAGGTCAGACGGTGTGTATTAACACCACGTATATACAAGATTTTTGCAGGCACGCAGAACGCACAGTACAGGTGCCAAATAAAATGCCTTTTTTTAATATATTTCTAGGTACACAGCCTTGTACTAACAGGTCAGACGGTGTGTATTAACACCACGTATATACAAGATTTTTGCAGGCACGCAGAACGCACAGTACAGGTGCCAAATAAAAAGCCTTTTTTTTTATATTTCTAGGTACACAGCCGTGTACTAACAGGTCAGACGGTGTGTATTAACACCACGTATATACAAGATTTTTGCAGGCACGCAGAACGCACAGTACAGGTGCCAAATAAAATGCCTTTTTTTAATATATTTCTAGGTACACAGCCTTGTACTAACAGGTCAGACGGTGTGTATTAACACCACGTATATACAAGATTTTTGCAGGCACGCAGAACGCCCAGTACAGGTGCCAAATAAAAAGCCTTTTTTTTTATATTTCTAGGTACACAGCCGTGTACTAACAGGTCAGACGGTGTGTATTAACACCATGTATATACAAGATTTTTGCAAGCACGCAGAACGCACAGTACAGGTGCCAAATAAAATGCCTTTTTTTTTAATATTTCTAGGTACACAGCCGTGTACTAACAGGTCAGACGGTGGGTATTTACATCTGGTATACAAAAAGGGTATTGCAGGCACACAGAACCCAGAACACTAGAGCCAAAGAAACTGTATTTAAAAAAAAAAAATGTACACAGCCGTATACTGCCAGAAGATCAGATGGTGCATGTACACACTAGGTATATAACAGGGTTTTGCAGCCAAAAAGAACGCAGAACAGTAGTGCCAAATATAGTTTGGTATGTAGCAGAGCACCTAATACACCACTAATGCCTCTCTCTGTCCCTACTCCAGCAGCTATCCCTGAATACAGCAGCCGTTCTCTGCAGAGTGTATATGGTAGTAAAGCTATCACTGTACTGCACTATAGTAGCCCTGATAAGGGCTTTTAATCACGCTCCTGCCTGTCCAACAGCTAAAACCTATCTCTCCCTTCTCCAGCCTCTGTCCCTGACTAAGTTCACGCAGCATATGCGAACGAGCAGGAAGAGCTGAGTTTTTATGATTCGAGGTCACGTGGTTTTTCCAGCCAATCCATGTAGACTCCGTTTTCGCGCTGCCAGCGTGCTCCGCGGGCCTGTCATACCCCCCCTGCATGGTGATTGGTGGAAAAAAAGCGCCAGGGAAGGTGGGAGGGGAAACGAATTCTAAGTGCGCCATCGCCGTTATACTCGATCGAAATCGAGTATGCCGAATAGCGTAGTATTCGATCGAATACCGGCTCGATCGAACACTACTCGCTCATCTCTAATTATTATCAATAAGATAAGATCAGGTCAGAAAGTCTTTTATGACACTCTGGGGTTTCATAGGACTGTATCCAAGCTCTTTAACACCAAGACAACCTTTTAAACAAATACTGTATTGCTGGCTTTTTCTTTTAATTAGATAGTCTAAAAATTATCCCTTTTTAGTAGTAGATGCCATCTGTAAAGTAAAGTAGTAGCCACCATTTTCCGTAGCAACATTTTTGGATTTTTTTTGAAAATGTGTTCACTCTTCTCTACTCAAGTCCTTAGGAGCAAAGACATGTCTTTCACAGAAATTAGGCTAGTTTCACACTTGCAGCAGAGAAATCTGGCACACTGTTTTCTGGATCTGGCATTGCTGGATATTACTGCCTTCCCGCTGTACCCCATTGACTATAATGGGGTTTTGCAGAGATCCGGCAGCTACCTAGCAAATATGCTAAGAATCAGCTGGACAGAGAACACTGCATCCAGTAGTTTTGGTCCATTAGACCTTCTATCCAGAACACCAGGGTGTGAAAGAAGCCTTAAGTAAGCAACATTCAATAGCCATTAAATGTATGCCTACAGAGCACTTGTATCTAAATTAATTCTAGATGTTTTAGGATGGAAAGACTAAATTTGAAATAGGATTCCAAAGCAGTGGGGGTTGTCTTTAGAATGATAGGGGTCATTTAATAAGAAGGCTATGCCAGTTTTTGGCATAAAAAGTTGCTAGACCCATGTTTTTAAAAATGTCCACATGACTAAATTTTTACATCATCCTCACCACTGGGGACTGGTTGGGCCATCAGCCACAGCATAGTCACAAATGCTTACTCCTGGAAAAAGGCATAAATGATGACTAAAAACTACTCGAGTCAGGGACTCAAATAGTTTTCAATCTAGGCACATGGACTGCCGGAGAATGTGTCTAATTTATGATGAGCCGTGTGCTATGTCATGAATTATATCTATCAAATTGGGTTGTGGCCCAAAAAAAACCATATAAGGGTACTATTGTGACTTTAAGACATAACTTTTAATTATCACTGTTATAAATAGACCAATAACATATGCAATAAGTCTGCCCCTCGTAGGCCCCTTTTGGATATGTGGTGCACAGACTTGCGTATCCAATGTCACTACCACTTAATAGTCTATAAAAGGTGTGCGATTTAGTTGTCCCTCCAAGGGCTTTTTTTAATATATGGTGCACATCGTGTACGTATTGTTTCTGCAGTTCACAGAGGTCAGCTGTAGTCCCACTACTGTTAGTATGGTTTCCAGTATATTGATTCTGGAGGAGACAGATTCTTATATCTTTGGCTCGTGTTAGGTACTTTATACCATATGTCAACTTATTGAGTTACTATCTTCACTCAAAAGAAACAAAAGAGGGGAAGCCTAACGGCGGTTCACTCCACCGCCGTATGCTGCTCACGGCCACTCAATTCACCACTGTATAGGGTAGGGTGACCAGATTTGGGTTTCTGAAAAGTAGGAATCATTTCTTTGTTTGGGATGGGGGGGGTAGGGGGCGGGATTAGGGGCTGTGGTCATCGGTGTATCAGTGTATGATATGACACAAATTACATGGTGTCTGTGTAAACATTGCATTTATTGAACAGCACAAAACAACACTAACAAAAACATACACTGACAGTGTAATAGTGATAGACAAGAAAAAAAGAATAATAAAAAAAGAAAAGGCTTCTTTTCAGCCCTGAAAAAAAGTCTCCTCTTCAGTCCTCCTCTTGCGGGGTGTATTTGTCAGAAGACTGCATCTCTTTCAACAGTTTACGATTAGCCATTAAGTAGGTATGAAAATCTTTGCAGGTCATGTTCCTGAAATTGTACTGGGTGCACAAAATCCCTTTCAGTGAATCCACAGACATGCGATTCGTCTCCTTTGTCCACTGTGCTTGCATCAGTGAAAAGATGCGCTCCACATTTGCATTGTGGGCAGGTATGGCAAAAAAAACTGTACCATCTTGAGCAGCTCTGAATGAAAGTCAACACTTTTCGACCTTTCAAAAAATTTGGTCCACCTCTGATGTGCTTGTAGATCACTGAATTCTGCACCATTTTTCTCAATGAATTTCTTGAGATTGGTGACCTGATCAAAACACTTTGCATCATCAACTTCGACTCCCTTTTCAGCCAGGTTCTTGATGCAGGCCTCTACATCATTCCAGTCTGGAATTTCACTCAGATCCATCCACATAAAAGTGGAGAGCTCCTCCATGGGTGCTGTCCATTTTTGAAGGTAGTCAAGACATGAACTGTACAGGCCCTGAACCTGAGCACTGAAATGGTCACACCTTTGCCCATATCCATCTTTCTGCTTTTGAGCCAGCATAGTCTTGACTTTGAGAGGCATGAAGTTGTTCATCTTGCGCTCATGAAGCAAGCTCTGGACCTTGTTCAGAATCCTCTTCACCTCCACCACAGAGTTATCCTCCCTCTCCATCTCTTGAATATTGGACTGAAACACTGACATCAGTGAATGCATTTGCCACAGGTAAATCTCACTGAACTCATCCTCAAAAAAGTCTTGATCTGCACTGGTGGCCTGTCCTGAGACAAAAAGAATGCTTTCAAAGCTGGATACATTTGCAGTAATCGCTCAATCCCTGGGAATAATGACAGCCATCGTGTCTTGCTGTGAGAGAGGAGAGCCCTGTAATTAACATCAGCAAACTCACAATACTCCTTCAAATTCTCTGTTCGGACAGTGTAGATATTAAAGTGGTGATAGATTTTGAAAATTATTTGCTCAATGTCAAGGTCTAGTGTGTCTGCGCCGTGGTGAACACAATTGTTCAGAATATGAGCTGGACAGCCAACACCAATAAGAGCGGTGTTCTGCAGGGACTTCTTTAAATTTGCAAAAACATTCTTTCCTTCCTCATTACGCCGGATTCCTCCAAACATTGTATTGCAATTATCCCCAGTAAATGCAATGCATTTAGAAAAGATTCCCTTCTTTTGAAGTGTGTCTTTTATGTACTGAGCAATGGTGTCAGCTGATTCATTTGGGGTGCTTTTGATTTCAATTAATTTGCTTTGCGCACCACCATTCTTCCAGTATTGGATCAGCAGAGGGAACAGTTTTACGGCTCCATGGTTGCTGCCATCAGTGGAGACGCCACAGTAGGGAATACCTTGAAGTGCTTCTAAAGCAATTTCAACAGAAAGCGGGGCTATCACGGAATTTACAATGGCTTCAGTCTTCGTTCGGGCACATGAGAATTTTTGAGCTGTTGTGGAGTCTGTGAAAGCCTTCCTTAACAAGCCAGATGTGCAGTCCATTGACCTATAACTTTCGTGGTGCTTAACTGTATGAAAAGCAAAGCTGCCTTCAGCTGCAGTGACGGCTACACTGTCTGACTTTGTCACAAAGAAATCTGTGACTTTAGCGGAAGAGCTCTCACCCCTGGCTGCTTTTGCGTGCTTTGTGGAATTGATGTGCACCTGCAGGTCATTGGCACTTTTATTTGCCACAGACACGTATTTACACGTCAAGCACTCTGCCTCATATGGATCACGACCCTGGCGAAAGCACGGGAATTTTTTCTTTAATTCCTCCGTAAATGTATACTTTCGTTTTGGCATTATGATTGCCAGAAACGGCGGACACACATGTGCTGCCTTTCACTTTTAAACAATCAGGGGTAGACAAGACTGTCACTTCAAGCACACGCTTTCTTCTTCACACACAGTGTGTGAGTGTCGCACACACACAATATTAGAGAAAGGCGCCTGAGATGTAAGTGTGCGAATCCTGCAGTTTTATAGGTGTGACACGTCACACAGACTCAGTAATTTATTGCCTATAAAGTGCCTTGGAACCTCTCCTAACCTTCTGTCAGTGCCACAAGGAAGGCAGATAAAGGAGAGGAGGAGGAGTTGTCACTGGGACTAGTCTCTAGGGACTAGGGTTGCAAGGTCAAGATGAGACAAGTCTCAGTGACCCTGAGAAGATGATGGCCAGGCTTAAAAATAAAGTCTTCCATATATATGGAGATGGTATTCTTTATGAGATGCAGATGGTAACCGTGCTCACCACGTGGTGAGCGCGCTGACGTCACCAAAGGTCCTTTTGCAGGTC
Source organism: Rhinella marina (assembly GCA_900303285.1). NCBI lineage: Eukaryota > Metazoa > Chordata > Amphibia > Anura > Bufonidae > Rhinella > Rhinella marina. The sequence goes on from ONZH01003448.1 coordinate 24,742, forward strand.
CTGCAAGACCAAGAAAGAAGACACCGGACCGGCTGCGCCGCGAACAAGTGGAGAGGTGAGTTTGTTTTTATTATTTTGATCCCTAAAGGCCATTTTAATACTTAAAATGATTTTGTTCGACTGCCTCAAACCTCAAACAATTTGAGGCAGCCGAACAAAATCCCGGACGATTCTCAAATTCCCCCCGGACATTTTTTTAATGTCCAAAAGTAGGACATGTCCGGGGAAAAGAGGACATCTGGTCACCCTAGTATAGGGTGACTATTGCTGTCTATCACTTTTATTCCAAATATACTCTTACACTATCTGCCCAGTGGTTTGGTTCACGCTCGCAAGCAGCTGACCATCTGCAGGCCTCGATTTGGCTGCATGCGTATAGACCTATCACACACACATAACACCTGTGCTACACACCATCTCGCCCATAATCGGGTGAATATGCCCTATATATGATCACTCTGTAACTAACTGCATTCCGTTGTCCAGTTGCAGATCTAGCCAGTCCGTGTGCCCCTAGTTAGGGCCACAACACACTCTTGCACACCGTTTTCTAAATATAGCACATATCACTGCCGCGGTTGTCTAAAAACATGCACACTTCCCCTCCCGACATGTTTTGCCGCGATGCGGCTTCATCAGGGGAGATAGGGGTAATGGCGTGCGCTCGTATGAACGCCCTCCTTATAACACTTCCAGTCCACGCCCCGCTTGGGGTCAACTCCAATACATTCATCGCAGATGAGAGTAACGTTGAGAAAAAGGTGGAGGCCTTCAACATACCTTCCACTTCAGCTCCGTCCTCCGCCACATCAGGAACCCCTGTCGCGTAACCACGCGAGATGTGGGGGGTGCGGCTGGGGGCGGGTCACTGCCTGTCATTCACCTGCGTCTAGAACCAAGCTGAGCGCTTGGTAAGGATGGAAGGGGGCGTGACAGAAGGATTACATTTTTGCCACCAACTATGTATACAATATACTATTTACTATTTCTGAACTGGTTTCTTATTATGTGCTATTAGTGAACATTCGCGCACTAATAACGAACGTTCACTAAAAAAATGTACATGCACACATAATGTGCAACTTCTTAGAAGACGTACGCATGAGCGTACAAATAACTTACGTATCCTCAGCGTACTATTGTCTACGCGATTACGTAATACGCAGGCACGTACGAGAGGCCACGGCGTGCACTCCTCAGAGGCAGAGCGAATATTCGAAAATGGCATCCAGACGATCCTCATCATTTAGCTCTGCTGCACAGCTGAAATACATAGTCCGGCTGATGGACAGCCAGGATTACGATTTACGATTGCACACACCGCCACCCGAACCAGCATAAATAGGAGGTGATTCAGCAGGTGATCCGAGGCTTGTGCCATCGCTTCGACACCTTGCGGACCCCGGGCCAGATCCAGCGTAAATGGTCAGATCTGAAATCGCCCTCAGAGGCAGTATGTATATTTGAGGTAGAACAAGTAAGGTGCTGTCTATCCGGCTAAGTGCATAGTACAACCATCCACCATACAATAAAGTGAATATGAGGACACATTGCGATACCTGTAAATAAATACACACAATGGGCAACATACTTGAAAACGTTGCTGAAAGGTAAAAACATTAGTGCAAACAATCCAGTGCAAACAATATACTGCAAATACATCATAGGTATAATGTAAGCATTTTAAATATCACCTACCTAGTACGCTCACGGACACATTTAAGTCTCTTTTCTTCTGATGCTTGTCATAGAACTGGAGCAGAGTCCCAAACTCAGTTGCAATTTGTAATCCACATAGGTAAAATTGTAATCCAAATGGGTAAAAAAATAGCAGCAAAGGTTCCTTAAAAAACCCTCTTTCAAGGGGCTCCCCAACAACCTAAAAAGGGGAAAAAAAGGGATGAGGCGCACTTTTTTTTTCATGGGGGAGTCCTGACAATCCATGTCCATCTGGGTGAGGACAAATGCAGGGCAACAAAAATAAAAACAAACACCAACTAGAGCTCACCCTTCAGGTTACGTCCACGTTGTGGCTCCCATAAAAGCTGCAGGATCCTTACTTAAGGGCCAGCAGGTCCTCTTCACTGCTACTGGAGCTAAAAGACATGAGAGGGCGCTCCTGCCTCATGAAAGCGACACTAGCTGCGGCAGCAGACCCCCACAACCTCCCAGGGATGGTCTTGGTAGTGACCGGGCAGTCACACTAGCAAGGGCCGTGGCAACTTGGGCCTTGCTCATTACCTTGTAGTGGCCAGATCCTCCCGCCGTCATACAAGGTGACAGAATCTCCGGCTGTGAGGGCTCTGGTAATGGTCTTACGCGAGCGGCGGACTGTGCGGTTTGCACCTGCCATGGCAGTTGGTATTGTACCACCGATGGCTGGTACACAAAACTGTTGGTGGTCATCTGTCGCACATGAAGGATCGGCGGCGGTGGCAAATCTGGTATCAGAAGTTCCAGCTGAGCTTGGGCCTCCTCACTCCAGTCTTCCGGGGGCGCTGCAGGAGTAGCTGGTCGCTTAATGAGTTTCACCCCAGTAGCAAAGGGGCCTTGGAGGCTCTTCATGGGGTTATACTCCACGTAATCCCCTGCGTGGAGATTGTGGTGGACGGGAGGAAGATACGGCCGCTTTAGAGAACGGCGGTTTACGTGTAATTCTTCCGCCGTCTCCTCATCGCCGATAAAACCTACTCCCTGTGCCACATTGAACCAAATAACGGTACCCCTTCGGCGCTCCAGCTTAGGGTCACCAGATCGTGGGTGCTCCAAAACCTGCACAACCCACTCCTCTACCAACTTTTTGTATTCCCAGAGGGTCAGGGTGTTCCGGGTGACAGCCTCGGGGACCATTGAATATTGCAGAAGGGAGTAGTCCTTCCGCGGCGGAGCGGGAACTCCTGCCGCCTCCGCCATGTCAGCCAGCGGAGTGAACACCTCAGCGGGCACCTCAACCGACTTCCTAGGCTGCCAGACATATTGAGAGACGTAGATCTCCTCTGGTTCCTTCTCCTCATAGGGGTCGGTGCCCCACACCATGCCTCCCCAGTCAGGGCCTCGCTGTGTCGCCATCTTAATTTCCTGAGTTGCCTCGTCTTCCTCACGCGCTGGAGAAGGAGGCGGAGCTACCAGGGAGGAGTCTGCCTCGCTAATGAATTGAATTCGTACGCAATAGCGTATAGAGTAACTTATACGTAGCAATAGCGTATAATTTATAGGACAAACTACGTAGAAAATGCGTACAAAGCCGAAGTGAATCACCTAATATTCGGATTCGCTTCGCAGCTAAAAATTCCCAAGATTCGATACGAATCAACGAATAGACGAATCAATTCACTCATCTCTACCTTGGTCCTAGATTTATCTTTGAGATGCCCCAAAATTTCAGGACTTCTATGTCGCCATTGTTTACATAAGTTATATGTCTATACAAAGAAGTATCTTTCTTGGTATTGATGGTATGTCCAGAAAGAAAGATGTCCAGAAATACGTCTTCTCAATTCTTGGGTGGTTTTCCCAACATATATTCTTTGGGCAAGTACATGTTGCAATGTACACCAGGCCAGTAGTGTGACAATTGAAAAATTGATGTCAAATTCATGGTTGTCTACTGGATTCGTAATTTTTTTTTTTTTTTCGGAAGAAATTTACAGAATGTACAATGGTCACATGAGAATAATCCTGTAACCTTTGATTTCAACCATGATCCCTCATCACGTATAGTAGGGAGAAAACTATGTACCAGTTCATCCCTCAGATTTCGCCCCCTTCTGTATGTTATACTTGGGGACACTGTCAAAACTGATTTTAAGTCAGGATCACTTGTCAAGATTCTCCAATGCTTATGAAGGATATTTTTTACTTTAACGTGGTAGTCATTGAACGTACCAATGCAACGTATCCTTCTCATTGTTCTCTGAGTCTGTTCTCTTTTTTGTTATTAAGAGGTCATCCCGTCTTTGGACCTTTGCTCGATTATAGGCTCTTTTCAAGGTTTTAGAGGGATACCCACGTGCCCTGAAGCGTTTATATAGTTCATCAGCCTCCCTCTCAAATGCTTCATTTGTACTACAGTTCCTTCTTGCCCTTAAATACTGGCCAACCAGGATCCCACTCTTTAATACCATCTGGACCAGTATAGGAAGCTGTTCGTGGATGTGGGCTTGCAGAATATTTCTGTTTGTAGATTTCCGCATTGACCCTTCTGAATACATAGATCTAAAAAGCAAATTTTATTTTGATGAATCTCATAGGTAAAATGCATGCCTATTGTATTTTTGTTGAGTCTATCTACAAAGTCAAGAAATTCTTGTCGACTTCCCTCCCAGAACAGCAGCACATCATCGATAAATTGTCCCCAAAAGATGATATGTTTGGTGTAAGTGGATAGTGCCTCAGTGAAAACAAATTGGTCCTCCCACCACCTGAGAAATAAGTTAGCAAAAGTCGGTGCGCATGGCGTACCCATCGCGGTCCCTTTAATTTGTTTAAAATATGTGCCCTTCCAAAGAAAATAGTTGTTAGTAAGTATGAATTCTAAAAGGGATATAGTGAAGTGATTGTGTTTTTGAAAAATGACACTCTTGGTGTCCAAGAAGTACTTAACTGCTGTTAGCCCTAATTGATGTTCTATATTGCTATACAAAGCTTCAACATCAAGGCTTGCTAAAAAGGTGGAATCTGTCAACATCACATTGTTAATCCTGGCCAGAGAATTCATACTCACTCACAACTATTTTCTTTGGAAGGGCACATATTTTAAACAAATTAAAGGGACCGCGATAGGGACGCCATGCGCACCGACTTTCGCTAACCTATTTCTCGGGTGGTGGGAGGACCAACTTGTCACATTGTTAATCTTGGCCAGAGCATCAGTCGTATCCCGTATCCCGCATGATTGGATTTTTATTATATAGAAATTTAAATTCTTCCTTAGAAATCAGACTCTGCTCTTTTGCGCCTTTTAATATAGGGTTCTCAGGTAATATACTATATGTGTTTGTGTCAGACAGCAATCTCCCCAGCATTTCTTCGTAATCGCTCCGGTCTTGGACAACAATATTTCCACCCTCGTCATTCGGTTTCACAATAATATTTTCATTTTTCTTCAGAGCATCTAAAGCCAATTGCTCTTCTAATGACAAGTTAGTGGGGGCATGTGCCTTACTGACCTGCAAGCGATTTATTTCCTGTGTGACCAGGTCCACAGATGTCTCGATGTTTGGATATTGAGAGAAGGCAGGGGTCCATTGGGACCTTGGTTTATGATTAGTCAATGGAGGTTCAATATCTACAATTCTACCTTCATTTTCAAGCACTAATCTCTCTAAAGTTTTTAGGGTTTGTTCTTCTTTCTGCATAAGTTTATTAGTGTCATATACTGTGCTCAGGTGCTGCTTGTGTAATGCTAACTTTTGTACAAAGGGGTTAATGACTTTACCCAAGTGAACTTGTCAAACCGTGGTACCAGTGTAAATTTAAGCCCTTTTTTTAAAAGCTGTAACTGTGTATCGGTTAAAGTGATACCTGATAGATTTATTATTTAAGTGTCATTATCACTTATTTCTGCACCCTCTACCCATAGGGCAGCATTTTCCTTTACTTCAGGTGGTAACCCCACCTTTCTCTGTCCCTCAATTGGACATTGCACTGTACTAAAAAAAGGGGGGCAACTGGTAGTGTTGAACTCGTGGCAGTAGTCAAGGAGGTAGTGTTTGTGATGTTGGCACCGTTTTTTAAGTTTGCAAACCCCTGTTGCCCAGGTGGATTTACATTCAGAGGGGTAAGGTTTAGACCCAACATTTGTGTCTGCATACAATTGTGTCCTGGAATTAATATTTGGGAGATGGGAGTGGTCTTTGTGCCCATTTGAGAGCCAGTTGATGACTGGGCCACAGCCTGAGAGCCCAAAGCAAAGGCATTGGAGAAGGATGAGCTGCCATCCGTACCAGCATCGCCAGGTACAGCCTGGGGCAAGCATGGCGTAAAGTTACTCGTCTTTTTGGTATTGCGATTTTTATTATACCTCACTTTTCTCTTTGTCCCTGTTCTCTTATGACTTATGGTGCTTGCTGTTTCGGTACCTGACGTTTCTGATTCTGAGAAGTCAGTATATCTCGTATTTCTATACGAGTTATTTTGTCTGCTCTTCCAGGTGTATACCCTGTAACTTACAAAGTCTTGTTTGTCGCGAATGTACTTTCTATGTTTTCTTTCTTTTATCTCCTCATTAAGGGTATCCAAATTCTTTTTTAATTTTTGTTCAAGTCCCCCAAACTCAGATTGTTGATTAAAGGTAAGTATTAGAGATGAGCGAGCATGCTCGTCCGAGCTTGGTGCTCGTTCGAGTATTAGGGTACTCGTAAGTGCTCACTGCTCGGACGAGTATCTCGCCATGCTCGAAGAAATGTCATCTCCCCGCATTTTGAATTTTTGCCGCCTATAAACTCAGCCATAGATATTTAAAGGTATGGTTGCACAACATATAATAAACAATAAAAGTAGAAATAAATTTAAATATATGTGGCACTATGCCGACTAAAGATAGAAAAGGAAGTCCTTAGTTACACATATTTGCAAATGCGTGATCATGCCCACTCACCAATCGTCACGGTAACTTCCTGTGGAGTGGGTCCCTACACTCATCTATGCCTCTGTTCAGACTGCATCCAAGTCTCCATTGTTCAGGGCGTGTGAGACCAGCTAAATAGGTATCCCACCAGGAAGTCCTGGGTGAATGGGCGTCGTCAGGTCCAAAAGGAGCATGCGAGGCTCAGTATATAATGATAAAAAATAAAGTTTGGACCAACGATATATATATATTTTTTTTTCCTAAGTGCATATCCATAAAGCAGAACTATAGATATTTAAAGGTATGGTTGCACAACATATAATAAACAATAAAAGTAGAAATAAATTTAAATATATGTGGCACTATGCCGACTAAAGATAGAAAAGGAAGTCCTTAGTTACACATATTTGCAAATGCGTGATCATGCCCACTCACCAATCGTCACGGTAACTTCCTGTGGAGTGGGTCCCTACACTCATCTATGCCTCTGTTCAGACTGCATCCAAGTCTCCATTGTTCAGGGCGTGTGAGACCAGCTAAATAGGTATCCCACCAGGAAGTCCTGGGTGAATGGGCGTCGTCAGGTCCAAAAGGAGCATGCGAGGCTCAGTATATAATGATAAAAAATAAAAAGTTTGGACCAACGATATATATATTTTTTTTATTTCTACTTTTATTGTTTATTATATGTTGTGCAACCATACCTTTAAATATCTATAGTTCTGCTTTATGGATATGCACTTAGGAAAAAAAAATATATATATATCGTTGGTCCAAACTTTTTATTTTTTATCATTATATACTGAACCATTCTGTGTGTCACAGTTCAGCTGTCCAGTCACCACAAACCACAATCCGTATTTTCTGTCCAGGTGACCCATACTGTACGTCACGTAATTAAAAAAGGTCTTTTGCTCTCACTGATACAGCTACATTAGAAAAATCTCTGTGCGACATTTGTCTGGGTTGCAGTCAATATAGCCACAGTCAGCAGGGGCTGAGTTTGCTCTCTGATATATTCTGCACGTCACGTTAAAAAAACAAAAACAAAAAAAAATTGTTTTTTTGTTGTTTTATCTCAGTGATACAAATCCATTTCATACAGCTGTGTGGAACCATTCTGTGTGTCACAGTTCAGCTGTCCAGTCACCACAAACCACAATCCGTATTTTCTGTCCAGGTGACCAATACTGTAAGTCACGTAATTAAAAAAGGTATTTTGCTCTCACTGATACAGCTACATTACAAAAATCTCTGTGCGACATTTGTCTGGGTTGCACTTAAGCAGACCAAGTCTGCCTAATCTAATAGTTTCAGTGTAATTTCTCCATACTGCACGGTACGTAATAAAATACGTAATTTTGATCTAACTTATCCACCTATATACAAAGCACAATCCGTATTTTCTGTCCAGGTGACCCATTCTGTACGTCACGCAATTAAAAAAGGTCTTTTGCTCTCACTGATACAGCTACATTAGAAAAATCTCTGTGCGACATTTGTCTGGGTTGCACTTAAGCAGACCAAGTCTGCCTAATCTAATAGTTTCAGTGTAATTTCTCCATACTGCACGGTACGTAATAACATACGTAATTTTGCTCTAACTTATCCACCTATATATTTTCTTGTTCAGATTGAACAAGTTTGTGGGTTTCAGTACAGCAGGCCCATTTATTTATTTTTTTTTATATATAATACACTTATATACAGAAAATGTTGAACCCCAGGGCTAAGGGTCGAGGATGAGGGTGTGGGCATTAAATCACTGCAGGGGGCAGAGGCCGTGGTCCTGGGCAGGGTGAGACAGTACCTGCTGATGAGGGAGCAGGGGAACGCCGCAGAGCTACACTCCCTAGCTTTATTTCTCAACGTACAGATACATGTGGTAGAGGACTGTTGAAACCACAACAGTGCGAACAGGTGATGTCGTGGATTGCGGACAATGCTTCAAGTAATTTGTCCACCAGTCAGTCTTCCACGCAGTCCACCCACGTTACCCAAGGGAGCACTCCTCTGGCTCCTCCACCTCAACCTTCTTCCCCCCAGTCTGCTCCCTCCCAGGAAAATTTGGAATGCGATCCGGCATACTCTTAGGAACTGTTTTCTGGACCCTTCCCAGAGTCACAAACCACTTCTCAGGTTGCTGCTGACCTCTTTCTCGATGCCCAAGTTTTCCAAATGTCGCAGTCTGAGGGTGATGACATTGTTGACTTAGTGGAAGAAGTGTGTAAAGAGGTGTCGGTGTCGGACGATGAGGAGACAGCTGGGTTGATAAGCCGAGTGAAGACAGTGCCTCTGAGGCGGAGGAGAGTGCTGCACCAGAACAGGTTGGAAGAGCCAGAGGGAGAAGCAGGGCCAGAGCTGGTGCATAGTGAAGCTCCCGTGGCGAGGCCTAGATGTTCGCAAGTCTGGAGGTTCTTTAAAGAAAGTGAGGATGACCGACGGACTGTGGTGTGCAACCTGTGCCACACCAGGATCAGCAGGGGTGCCACCACTACTAGCCTAACCACCACCAGCATGTGCAGGCATATGAGTGCTAAACACCCCACTCAATGGAACCAAGGACGTTCACCTCCTGCGGGTCACACCACTGCTCCTTCCCCTGTGTCACTCGCTGCCTCTGCTAGTCAACCCCCTGCCCAGGACCCCGGCACGAGCGCCTCCCACCGGAAAACCACACCTTCGCCTCCACGATCCTCCACAGCGTCCATCAATGTGTCCCTGCGCAGCGTTCAGCTGTCTTTACAGCAGACGCTGGATCGCAAGAGGAAATACAGTTCCACCCACCCACATGCCCAAGCCCTCAACGTCCACATCTCCAAATTGCTGAGCCTGGAGATGCTGCCCTATAGGCTGGTAGAGACCGAGGCCTTTCGCAACCTCATGGCGGTGGCTGCCCCTCGGTATTCGGTCTCCAGCCGCCACTATTTTCCCCGGTGTGCCGTCCCAGCCCTACACCAGCACGTGTCACAGAACATCAGTCGTGCCCTGACCAATGCTGTTTCTGAGAAGGTCCACCTAACCACAGACACGTGGACAAGTGCTGCCGGGCAGGGACACTATATATCACTGACGGCACATTGGGTTAACTTGGTGGAGGCTGGGACCGAGTCTGACCCTGGGGCCGCTCATGTACTGCCCACACCGAGGATTGCGGGGCCTACCTCGGTCACGGTCTCTCAGACGTACTATGCCTCCTTCTCCGACCCCTCCTCCTCCTTTTCCGAATTACCATCCGTGGGCACGGCGCCTTCAGTCGGTAGCTCTAGGCGCAGCAGCAGTGCCGTGGCTAAGCGCCAGCAGGCAGTGCTCAAACTGCTGAGCTTAGGTGACGAAAGGCACACTGCCCAAGAGCTGTTACAGGGCATTGCGGCGCAGACCGATGCGTGGCTGGCACCGCTGAACCTCAAGCCAGGCATGGTTGTGTGTGACAATGGGCGTAACCTGGTGGCGGCTCTGCAACTAGGCAGACTGACACATGTGCCATGCCTGGCCCATGTGTTCAATCTCATAGTTCAGCGGTTCCTCAAGACATACCCCAATCTGTCTGATTTGCTCACCAAGGTGCGCCGCATCTGTGCACATTTCCGCAAGTCGACCACAGATGCTGCCACTCTCAGGGCAGCGCAGCGCGCCTACAACTGCCCGCTCACCGACTGTTGTGCGACGTGCCCACAAGACGGAATTCGACATTAAACATGTTATCCAGAGTTTACCAGCAGTGCAGAGCGATTGTAGACTGCCAGATGTCAACTTCCACCAGAACTGGTAGTCAGGTCAGTCAGATTCCTCAAGTTTACAATGAGGAGTGGACATGGTTGTCTGATATCTGCCAGGTGTTAACCAACTTTGAGGAGTCAACACAGATGGTCAGCGGCGATGGCGCCATTATTAGCCTCACCATCCCGCTGCTTTGCCTGTTGAAAAACTCACTGCTCAGCATGAAGTCGGAAGCTTTGCGCTTGTCACAAGAGACGGTGGAGGAAGATACGTCGCTTGATAGCCAGAGCACCCTCTGGTCTGTTTCTCAGTGCGTATCGGAGGAGGGGGATGAGGATGAGGAGGAAGAGGAGGAGAATGTCGTCGAGACAAAAGAGGGTACCAATGCTCAGTCCTTCTTAACTCTTGAGCGTGTATGGGCTGAAGAGGAGGAGGAGGAAATGGAGAGTCAGGCCAGTGAGGAGAGGGAATTCTTGCGTGTTGGGACTCTGGCGCACATGGCAGACTTCATGTTAGGCTGCCTATCCCGTGACCCTCGCATTAGAAGAATTTTTTCAAACACCGATTACTGGGTGTTCACTCTCCTGGACCCACAGTACAAGCAGAACCTTTCCACTCTCATCCCTGTAGAGGAAAGGAGTATGAGAGTGAATGAATATCAACAGGCCCTGGTGCACAAGCTGAAACAATCCTTCTCATCTGACGCCGCTAGCGGCAGAGGGCGTGGTTCTGTGGGCCAAGTAGCGGGGGAGAGGAGGCGAGCAGGCAGCTTGTCCAGCACTGGCAGGGGAACACTCTCCAAGGCCTTTGCCAGTTTTATGTCACCCCAGAAAGAAACTGTCACCTGTCCCCAGTCTAGGCAGAGTAGGGGTGAGCTTTACAGAAAGATGGTGAGGGAGTACCTAGCTGACCATACCAACGTCCGGACCGATCACTCTGCTCCATACAACTACTGGGTTTCAAAGCTGGACACGTGGCCTGAACTGGCGCTGTACGCCTTGGAGACGCTGGCCCGCCGTGCCGCTAGCGTGTTGTCAGAGCGGGTATTCAGTGCAGCTGGTGGCGTCATCACCGATAAGCGTACACGCCTGTCAACTGACAGCGCTGACAGGCTGATGCTTATTATAATGAACAAAGCCTGGATTTCACCGGAATTCAAATCTCCTCCGGGGGAAAGCAGCTAAAGATTAACATTACTTATGTATCCGATTCCTCTTCTCTACGCCTCTTACTCCTCCTCCTCCTTGTTGTCTTTGCCTAACGCTGACCCAAAACACAATTTTTTAGAGGGCCTACTGGCACTCTTTTACGACAATTTTTCCGAAGGGCCCCCTACAGGCCCTCTCTCTAAACAATTTTTCCGGAGGTCCACCTACAGGCCCTCTCTCCAAACAATTTTTCCGGAGGTCCACCTGCAGGCCCTCTCTCTAAACAATTTTTCCGGAGGGCCCCCTACAGGCCCTCTCTCCAAACAATTTTTCCGGAGGTCCACCTACAGGCCTTCTCTCCAAACAATTTTTCTGGAGGGCCACCTACAGGGCCTCTCTCCAAACAATTTTTCCGCAGTGTCAACTACAGACACTGTAAAACAATGTAAAACAGACATTCCAAAACAATTTTTCAGGAAGCGCAAGTACCGACATTGAAAAAAAATTTTTTTTGCTGAGGGTCGACTTTATGTACTCCGAAAAGAAAAAAATTTTTGGAGGCTCAACAAAAGCCATTTCACTGCATTCTCAGTCGGACAAAGTCATTGGTGGTGTAGCCGCCATGCTGTGTCAGGCTAAATTTTTGGGTGCTTCACCAGCTACCTCATCTAACTTGGTCACTTGTTGGTGTCACCGCCATGCTGTGTCAGGCTTATGCCTGCATGGGCATGGGTGATGGACCTTCGTTGCACCTAGTTGGGTGCTTCCCTAACATGTGATGGGCATGTGCCTCGCCTTTCTTGGTCTGGGTGAGCACAATTGCCATGAGGGTAACCACCAGGCTGTTGCAGGAGAACTTGGGGTAATGGTGGGATTAGGCAGCCTCAGAGGCATCCATGCATGCTACCCCTGCTGTTTCCTGTCCATTTCCGTGGTGTTTCCATCATTTTCTGAGGTTTCCAGGTTTTCACCCAGCCTTCCCTAGGCAGAGCCTTGGTCCCCTGCAAAAAATGCTCGAGTCTCCCATTGACTTCAATGGGGTTCGTCACTCGAAACGATCCCCCGAGCATCGGGAAAAGTTTGTCTCGAATAACGAGCACCCGAGCATTTTAGTGCTTGCTCATCTCTAGTAGGTATTTCTTCTACCTCCTTCTCAAGTTTTTCGGATATTAAATTAAAATGTTTCTTTTCATACTCCACCATATATCTTATTAGGGTTAGAGAGTTCTCTGTTAACACTCTGTCCCAGCCTTTTACAAATTTTTGATCTTCCTTATGCCAATTTGGTCTTAGTGGACTTCTAAGTCCCCTACATACCAATTGTTGGGACACATACGTTTCCAAACTAGCTATCTCCCACCAAGATCTATAATATTGGCTATAGGTCTTATTCAGATTCTTAAAGCCTGTATTTATGTCCGTGTGGTTGAGAGGGATAATTTGGTTTGAAAAGACCTGAGTGGCTTCCAGAGACAATTTATCATTATTCAATCCTCGTGATAAAAATCCTGCCATTGCATGTCATTAAAGGAAATGATTTTTCAGTAGGGGAAAGGTATCAGGTGGGGTGGTAACCCCAAAAATTAATATATTCAATCTAAGGTATCCCCAAACAATAGACCCAGGGTACTTCAAATATATCTATTAAATTGGGTTGTGGCCCAAAAAACCCATATTAGGGTACTATCGTGACTTTAATACATAACTTTTAATTATCAGTGTTAAAAATAGACCAATAACATAAAGTAAATTAAAACTATCAACCTTGGCAGGTATCTTTTGTTTATATATATTTTTGTTTCAGTATTCAGTATTGTGCTATCTGTGTGGGGCCTCTTCTTTGGAGCAGGCAGAAATGGACTGAAGCACAGGTATAGTAGTATTGGCCCGTATATGATATGCAATAAAAAGTCGGTGCGCATGGCGTCCCCATCGCGGTCCCTTTAATTTGTTTAAAATATGTGCCCTTCCAAAGAAAATAGTTGTGAGTGAGTATGAATTCTAAAAGGGACATAGTGAAGTGATTGTGTTTTTGAAAAATGACACACTTGGTATCCAAGAAGTACTTAACTGCTGTTAGCCCTAATTGATGTTCTATATTGCTATACAAAGCTTCAACATTGAGGCTTGCTAAAAAGGTGGAATCTGTCAAAGTCACATTGTTAATCCTGGCCAGAGAATTCATACTCACTCACAACTATTTTCTTTGGAAGGGCACATATTTTAAACAAATTAAAGGGACCGCGATAGGGACGCCATGCGCACTGACTTTCGCTAACCTATTTCTCGGGTGGTGGGAGGACAAATTTGTTTTTACTGAGGCACTATCCACTTACACCAAACATATAACCTTTTGGGGACAATTTAGCAATAATGTGCTGCTGTTCTGGGAGGGAAGTCGACAAGAATTTCTTGACTTTGTAGATAGACTCAACAAAAATACAATAGGCATGCATTTTACCTATGAGAGTCATTAAAATAAAATTTGCTTTTTAGATCTATGTATTCAGAAGGGTCAATGCGGAAATCTAGATATTCCACAAGCCCACATCCACGAACAGTTTCCTATACTGGTCAAGCTGACATCCCACTCCATTAAATAGTGGGATCCCGGTTGGCCAGTACTTAAGGGCAAGAAGGAACTGTAGTACAAGTGAAGCATTTGAGAGGGAGGCTGATGAACTATATAAACGCTTCAGGGCACGTGGGTATCCCTCTAAAACCTTGAAAAGAGCCTATAATCGACCAAAGGTCCAAAGACGGGATGCCCTCTTAATAACAAAAAAGAGGACAGACTCAGAGAACAATGAGGTGATATGTTGCATTGGTACGTTTGATGACTACCACATTAAAGTAAAAAATATCCTTCATAAGCATTGGAGAATCTTGACAAGTGATCCTGACTTAAAATCAGTTTTGACAGTGTCCCCAAGTATAACGTACAGAAGAGGCGAAATTTGAGGGATGAACTGTTACATAGTTTTCTCCCTACTATACGTGATGAGGGATCATGGTTGAAATCAAAGGTTACAGGATCATTCCCATGTGGCCATTGTACATTCTGTAAATTTATTCCGAAAATAAAGAAATTTACGAATACAGTAGACAACCATGAATATGACATCAGACAATTTTTCAATTGTCGCACTACTGGCCTGGTGTGCATTGGAACATGTACTTGTCCAAAGTTATATGTTGGGAAAACCACCCAAGAATTGAGAAGACATATTTCTGGACGTCTTAGTACCATCAATACCAAGAAAGATACTTCTTTTTATAGACATATAACTTATGTACACAATGGCGACATAGAAGTCCTGAAATTTGGGGCATCTCAAAGATAAATCTAGGACCAAGGAGTGGCAATCTGGATAGACTACTGCTTCGTGAGGAAGCCAAATGGATTTATAGATTAAAATCCCTCAGCCCACATGGACTAAATGAGGGATTCTCCTATACTACCTTTATTTGATAAGCATGTACACATATAAAATACATTCAATCAAGATACTATATAGGCTGATAATGAAGGATTGATTCTCCCTCCTGGAGCATACAGTAATTATAATCTGAAGGATTATAATAAGAAACCAGTCCAGAAATAGTAAATAGTATATTGTAGTACATAGTTGGTGGCAAAAAATCCTTTCTACTCTGTACACATCTAACTGAGAGCAGTGACAGGTATGCAATCCTTCTGTCACGCCCCCTTCCATCCTTACCAAGCGCTCAGCTTGGTTCTAGACGCAGGTGAATGACAGGCAGTTACCCGCCCCCAGCCACACCCCCACATATTGCGTGGTTACGCGACAGGGGTTCCTGACGTTGCAGAGGACGGAGCTGAAGTGGAAGGTATGTTGAAGGTCTCCACCCCTTTCTAAATGTTACTCTCACCTGCGATGAGTGTATTGGAGTTGACCCCAAGCGGGGTGTGGACTGGAAGTGTTATAAGGAGGGCGTTCATACGAGCGCACGCCATTACCCCTGTCTCCCCTGATGTAGCCGCATTGCGGCGAAACATGTCAGAAGGGGAAGTGTGCATGTTTTTAGACAACCGCAGCAGTGATATGTGCTATATTTAGAAAACGGTGTGCAAGAGTGTGTGGTGACCCTAACAAGGGGTACAAGGACGGCTAGATCTGCAAGTGGACAACAGAATGCAGTTAGTTACTGAGTGATCATATATACGGCATATTTACCCGATTATATGTGTATGATAGGTAGAGATGAGCGAATCAAAGCTAACGAAGTGGAATTCGTTACGAATTTCATGGAAAATTCGATTCGCCACGAAAGCGAATTTCATGGCGATTTGTGGTAACAAATCTTTTTTTTTTTCCCTAAAATGGCAACAAGCACATGGCATGACATGGGGGAAGGATTTCTGGGACAAAGAAGTAAACACGCACAATGCGATCACATGCAGACATGTAGCAAATTAGCAGCCAGCCAGGTCCTGTGATGTCACATCCCTATAAATAGCTCTGCAGCACTGGAATCCGCCATTTACAATTGATTTTAGACCAGAGACAGACGTCAGGAGAGATAGGGCAAATGATAGAAAAACGTTGCTAAAGAAAAGAGATGAGGAGATCAGGGATAGATAATTTGAATTCCAGGGATAGGAGAGGGACGATTTCTAGACAGAATCCATAGGGGATTATCAGGCAGTGAAATCGCAATTCTGGCACACTGAGCAGCAGTGACTGGGCATTGGGGTTTAGTGCACTCTGTTCTAAAGGCTGTATTGGGGTGCTTTATTCAAAGCGCCACTTGTGTTCCTTGTTGCAGTGCAGTAAGGGGGTCAGAGCTTTGTTTGGGGAACATACAGTACAGACCAAAAGTTTGGACACACCTTCTCATTCAAAGAGTTTTCTGTATTTTCATGACTATGAAAATTGTAGATTCACACTGAAGGCATCAAAACTATGAATTAACACATGTGGAATTATATACTTAACAAAAAAGTGTGAAACAACTGAAAATATGTCTTCTATTCTAGGTTCTTCAAAGTAGCCACCTTTTGCTTCGATTACTGCTTTGCACACTCTTGGCATTCTCTTGATGAGCTTCAAGAGGTAGTCACCTGAAATGGTTTTCACTTCACAAGTGTGCCCTGTCAGGTTTAATAAGTGGGATTTCTTGCTTTATAAATGGGGTTGGGACCATGAGTTGTGTTGGGCAGAAGTCAGGTGGATACACAGCTGATAGTCCTACTGAATAGACTGTTAGAATTTGTATTATGGCAAGAAAAAAGCAGCTAAGTAAACAAAAACGAGTGGCCATCATTACTTTAAGAAATGAAGGTCAGTCAGTCCGAAAAATTGGGAAAACTTTGAAAGTGTCCCCAAGTGCAGTCGCAAAAACCATCAAGTGCTACAAAGAAACTGGCTCACATGAGGACCGCCCCAGGAAAGGAACACCAAGAGTCACCTCTGCTGCGAAGAATAAGTTCATCCGAGTCACCAGCCTCAGAAATCGCAGGTTAACAGCAGCTCAGATTAGAGACCAGGTCAATGCCACACAGAGTTCTAGCAGCAGACACATCTCTACAACAACTGTTAAGAGGAGACTGTGTGCAGCAGGCCTTCATGGTAAAATAGCTGCTAGGAAACCACTGCTAAGGACAGGCAACAAGCAGAAGAGACTTGTTTGGGCTAAAGAACACAAGGAATGGACATTAGACCAGTGGAAATCTGTGCTTTGGTCTGATGAGTATAAATTTGAGATCTTTGGCTCCAACCACCGTGTCTTTGTGCGACGCAGAAAAGGTGAACGGATGGACTCTACATGCCTGGTTCCCACCGTGAAGCATGGAGGAGGAGGTGTGATGGTGTGGGGATGCTTTGCTGGTGACACTGTTGGGGATTTATTCAAAATTGAAGGCATACTGAACCAGCATGGCTACCACTGCATCTTGCAGCGGCATGCTATTCCATCCGGTTTGCGTTTAGTTGGACCATCATTTATTTATCAACAGGACAATGACCCCAAACACACCTCCAGGCTGTGTAAGGGCTATTTGACCAAGAAGGAGAGTGATGGGGTGCTACGCCAGATGACCTGGCCTCCACAGTCACCAGTGCTCATACAAAACCACCAACAACATCTGCGAGAACAAAAGATACTCCACAGTCACCAGACCTGAACCCAATCGAGATGGTTTGGGGTGAGCTGGACCGCAGAGTGAAGGCAAAAGGGCCAACAAGTGCTAAGCATTTCTGGGAACTCCTTCAAGACTGTTGGAATACCATTTCAGGTGACTACCTCTTGAAGCTCATCAAGAGAATGCCAAGAGTGTGCAAAGCAGTAATCAAAGCCTAAGGTGACTACTTTGAAGAACCTAGAATATAAGACATATTTTCAGTTGTTTCACACTTTATTTGTTAGGTATATAATTCCACGTGTGTTAATTCATAGTTTTGATGCCTTCAGTTAGAATCTACAATTTTCATAGTCATGAAAATACAGAAAACTCTTTGAATGAGAAGGTGTTTTCAAACTTTTGGTCTGTACTGCATATAAAGGGGAAAAAAAAGTTATCTTTTGTGTTGTGTTGGGTAAAAAATAAAATAAAACTTCCTTGGCGAAGTTGAATTGGCCAAAAAACAGTTAATAAGTTTTTTTGCGGTTGTTCATTTTAACTAAGTATTTTTGGCGTCATTCGCCATCCAAACAGAAAACCGTGATATTGTGCTAACATAGTCAGTGAAGCTGAATTGCTCAAAAAAGAGTTAAGACGTGGTTCTGGGCTCGTTCCTTTTAAATCAATAGTTGCAGCGTCAGTCGCTGTTAAAAAAAGAAAAAACCCAAAAAAGGTTATATTTTGGGTTGTGTTTTGGGGGAAAAAAAAATCAAACTTCCTCGGCGAAGTTGAATTGGCCAAAAAACAGTTAATCGTTTTTTTTTGCGGTTGTTCAATTAAACTAAGTATTTTTGGCCTCATTCGCCATCCAAACAGAAAAGTGTGATATTGTGCTAACGTAGTCAGTGAAGTTGAATTGCCCAAAAAAGAGTTAAGACGTGGTTCTGGGCTCGTTCCTTTTAAATCGATAGTCGCAGCGTCAGTCGCTATATAAACAAAGTGTAAAGTGCTGTCCAGTAACCCATTGTACTGCAGTTCAGTAACCCATTGTTAACACACTGTGTAGGTGACGTTATTTCTGAAAGAAATAGTTAAGCCGTTGTGCAAGGCAGTGAGCAAAGCATAATTTTTGGGGGTATTCTTCATTTTATTTTTGTTTAAAAATGTCAGACAGATGGGTGACAGGCCCTTCACAGGGGAGGGGCAGTGGCACAAATTTTTCGAGAACAGGCACAGGTCTCAGCAGAGCAAGGGGACGTGGCATTAGGGGTCACTCTGCGAGGCCACAGCTACCGGTGTCATCTAGTGGTCGTGTGTTGACCACCAACCCAGATGTTCTTGAATGGGTGACTTGGTCATCCACTTCCTCCCAGATGACATCTGAAACCCCCAGCCAAGAGTAGGTGGGTTCGTCAGACTCAACCATTAGTTGGCATGGGCCTGGAGCAGCTCCAGTGCCCTCACCTGTCCTCAACCTGCCTCTGTCCTTTTCGGTTCCCTCAGCCAGAGAAGTACTGTACTATATGCTGTGGGCTCTGCGCCACTATACAGCGAGGACAAAGTATTTGAGAACAGTCAGCAGCTACTAGGAAGACAAGAGGTGGGGCAGAAATCCGCTCCTTCCAGTAGGCGGTCAAGTACTGATGAGGAGAATGTAGTGTGAGGTGATGTTGAGAGCGGTCAGGCTTTGTACACCGAGACAGTTGAGGAGGACATGCAAACTGTAGTTGATGATGATGTAGCCGATCGCACTTGGGAGCCGGGTGAAGCAAGGGCTTCATCATCATTATCATCATCTGCAGGCGAGACTGACAGCTTGCGCATCAGGCAGAGTTGCAGGCAGCAAGTCGGTAGTGTGGCCATTAGTCAGCGGAGTGTCAGCAGTGCGAGGTCGGGAGCCGAACGGGCACGGGGTAGACCGCACTCTTCGCAGTTGCTTTCCAGCCTTGAAAAGAGTGGCGAATGGGCTCAGCCAGGCAGCGGACGTACCACTCAGTCAGTGCGGAGTGTTGGTGGTAAAATCGCCTACTCGGCGGTGTGGAAGTTTTTTGTTAAGACACCTGAGGAGGTGAACATGGCTATATGTAGAATCTGTGATCAGAAAGTGAAGCATGGCCAGGGTGCTAATGTTGGCACAACGGCCCTGCGCCAACATATGCAGCATCACCACAGAGTGGCCTGGGAGAACCGTGGCTCAGATGTGGCGGTCCAGTCTGCAGCAGCAACAGCAGCATCACCCAGTGGCACGCATCCCATGTCAGGCAGTCAAGGCTCAAGCACCTCTGCCGAAGGGAGCTGTTTGTCATTATCTACCACTCCAGATGCTCCTGCTCCTCCTCCTCTTATTCCTCGCCACTCATTACAGCAGCAGTCATTCACCGAGGCGATTGCAAGGAGACAGCAGTACGCGTCCAGCCATGCTACAGCACAGAAGCTGACCATGCTCCTGTCCAATTTGCTTTTGCTGCAGTCCCTTCCTTTCCAACTGGTGGACTCTGCACCGTTCAGAGAACTGATGGCTTGTGACGAGCTGAGGTGGAGAGTCCCAAGCCGTCATTTCTTTGCCAAAAAGTCAGTCCCAGCCCTGCACAAATATGTAGAAGAGAAGGTGGCCCAGTCTTTGAGCCTGTCGGTGTCTGCCAAAGTGCACGGCAGCTCCGGCGTGTGGAGTTTACGGCCCACTGGGTCAATGTGCTTCCTGCCCAGCCACACGAGCAACTTGAACAGATGACGCCACTTTCTCCTCCTGGTTGTCAAACTGCTGATCCTGCACTAATGTCCGGCTCCTTCTCCACCACCTCAGCCTCCACTGCAGGGCCAAGTCATAGTGCCCCTCCAGCGTACCACATGTGCAAGGCACGGCGGTGACACGCAGTTCTACACCTGGTTTACCTGGGTGAACGAAGTCACACAGGGGAGGAACTGCTCCGCGTCATGAAAGAAGAAATCGATTCCTGGCTTTCTCCGCGACAACTAAAAATCGGAACCATGGTGACAGATAACGGAAAGAACATGGTGTCCGCGCTGCGCCAAGGAGGGCTGGGCCATGCGCCCTGCATGGTGCACGTATTTAATCTTGTTGTCAAACGGTTCCTCAAGTCTTATACCCAACTGCAAAACATTCTAAAAATGGCCAGAAAATTTTGCATGCACTTCAGCCATTCCTACACCGCCAAGCACACCATCCTTGAGCTGCAGCGGCAGAATGGCGTCCCCCAACATAGGCTGATATGTGACATTTCCACCCGTTGGAATTCTACCCTCCATATGTTAGACCAACTGTACGAACAGAGATAGGCCATAAACGATTTCTTAATGATCCAAGCGGACAGGAGTACTTCCCTATGTAATTTTGATATCAGCCAGTGGCAGCTCATGCGTGACACCTGCCACTTGCTCAGGCCCTTTGAGGAGGCCACGTTATTTGTCACGGTATGAACAACATCATTTCACTGCTTCATGTCCAACAGATGGAACAGATGCTGCAAAATCTTTCTGGTCAGGGGACTGGAGACGTGGAGACTGCATCTCAAGGCCACATGAGTCCGGTGGGGGCTGAACTGGAGGAGTAGGACATTGAAGCACAAGCATTTACTGGTTTTTCTACCCAGGTGACAGAAGAGGAGGAGCAGGAGCAGCCAGAGGAGGTAGAGGGAGATGAGAAAGATGAGGCAGATGACCCAGAGACACCATGGCAGTATACAGTGGAGTTGGAGGCAGGGAATCCCTCCGAGTCACTTGCGCAAATGGCCCGATGCATGCTGACTTGCTTACGTAGTGACAGCCGAATAGTCACCATCTGGCAGAGGGATGACTTCTGGCTCTCCACCCTCTTGGACCCTCGCTACTGGTCTAAAATGGGGGCCTTTTTTTCACCTGCTGAGAGGGAGGACAAATTGAACTACTATAGAGACATCCTACGTAGCCAGTTGGCTGCTGCCTATCTGCGTCATCATCCATCCTGTCGCAGGTCTGACCGGGGGGGTCCCTCAGCGCTCACGTACCACTACCACGGCTGCTGTAGGGGGGTGGGTTGGTAGAAGCAGTACCAGCTCCATCAGCAGCAACTTGAGTCTGGAGTCGCTGATGAGCAGCTTTCTTCGCCCGCCAAGTTCGGAAAGTACTCACCAGCAGCAGGTAGACCAGGAGCAGACCCTGAACCAGCAGGTGGTGGCCTACTTGGACAGCACCCTACCACCCCACATTGAAGATCCGCTGGACTACTGGGCAGCCAAACTGGATTTGTGGCTGCAACTAGACAAGTTTGCACTGGAGAAGCTGTCCTGCCCGGCTAGTAGTGTGGCATCAGAGCGGGTGTTCAGTGCAGCGGGGAGTTACCCCAAGGAGAACTCGCCTGTCCTTCCAAAATGTGGAAAGACTCACCTTTGTCAAGATGAATCAGGCGTGGATCAGCCAGGATTTCCACCCACCAATGCCTGATGCATCAGATTAGATCAGCCATGATGCGTCACCCAAACCTTGACAAATGAGACTGTATTCTTCAGGTTACCTGCCTCAGCCACTCTTATGATGCTGCCACCCACCTGATGCCACACATCTACCAGCTGCTCCTTCTACCACCCAGCATCTTTACCAGTGACTGGTATTGCCACCCACCTCTCCACTCTGTCACTAACCCAATATGTAGCCTTCTGATGCTGCTGCCACCTCAACAATCAGGTCTTCTCATGCTGCTACTGCTGTCACCTCCAGGCTATGTCACCATGCCACTCTGTGGCCTGATGATGCTGCTGCCGCCTCCACACGCTGTGTCCTAGCTGCCACTACCTCCAAATTATGTAATTGTGCCACTCTACGGTATGCTGCTGCTGCTTCCGCCTCCACATGCTGTGTCCCAGCTGCCGCTACCTCCAAATTATGTGATTGTGCCACTCTGTGGCCTACTCAGCCGCTGCCGCCTCCGCACTCTGTGTCCTAGATGCCGCTACCTCCAAATTATGTAATTTTGCCACTCTGTGGCCTACTCATGCTGCTGCCGCCGACTCCACATGCCGTCTCCTAGCTGCCGCTACCTCCAAATTATGTGATTGTGCCACTCTGTGGCCTACTCATGCTGCTGTCGCCTCCACATGCTGTGTCCTAGCTGCCGCTACCTCCAAATTATGTAATTGTGCCACTCTGTGGCCTACTCATGCTGCTGCTGCCAACTCCACACGCTGTGTCCTAGCTGCCGCTACCTCCAAATTATGTAATTGTGCCACTCTGTGGCCTACTCATGCTGCTGCAGCCTCCACATGCTGTGTCCTAGCTGCTGCTACCTCCTAATTATGTGATTGTGCCACTTTGTGGCCTACTCATGCTGCTGCCGCCTCCACACGCTGTGTTCTAGCTGCCGCTACCTCCAAATTATGTAATTGTGCCACTCTGTGGCCTACTCATGCTGCTGCCTCCACACGCTGTCTCCTAGCTGCCGCTACCTCCAAATTATGTAATTGTGCCACTCTACGGTATGTTGCATTTAAATTTTTATGACTGCTGCTGCCTCTCCCAGGGTATGTCACTGTGCCAGTATGTCTCATTAAAATTAGTACGACTCCTGCTGCCTCTCCCACTCTGTGGCCTTGAAATGTATTTGAGTGCTGCTTCTTGCAGATGCTGTTACTGTGCCATTCTGTGGCCTTGAAATGTATTCGACTGCTGCCTCTTGCATATGCTGTTACTGTGCCACTCTGTGGCCTTGAAATGTATTCGACTGCTGCTGCCTCTTGCAGATGTTGTTACTGTGCCACTCGTTGGCCTAGTAAATTTTTCCACCTGCTGCTGCCGCCTCTTCCAGGGTCTGTCATTCTGCAACTCTGTGGCCTCAAAATTGATTAAAATTTTTTGGACCTTCTGCTCAGCAGCAGCATGTCACTCGTAAATTTTTGGTAAGTTCTGTAGTCCTATTCCATTATTCATAGCTCAAGTATACAGGAAACCCTGTTTGTTTTGAACACTCAAATTTTTAAAAGTAAACGATTCTGACCCCCGGGACAGTCAGCGATGAGCATGGGGGAGGCGAGAGGCAGGGGCTCCCACAGGCGGTAGCTCAGCTCCCTGCAGACCGCCAGCTCGATCTTAAGATGGAACTCCGAGCTTTCTTGGCATACTGTGTCAATACTGACATTTTGCCACAGTTGAGGCAAAGCTGGAGCCTTTAGTGCACCTCCTCTTTCTTACGTTCCCGTCCTCTGGCATAACCAGCCCCGATACTGATAAGAAGATATACTACAGTTGATCTTAACCAAAAGGCCGAGAATTCTTTTTTATGGTCTGCTCTTCAGGGTATGTCACCATGCCACTCTCCGGCTTGATGCTGCTGCCACCGCCGACTCTGCATGCCGTCCCCTAGCTGCCGCTACGTCAAAATTATGTAATTGTGCCACTCTGTGGCCTCCAAATTGTACTACTACTTCCACTGCTGCTGCCACTTCCAGGGTCTGTCATTCTGCCACTCTGTGGCCTACTCATGCTGCTGCCACCTGGCCACACTGTCGTCGTGCCACTCTATAGTCTGCTGATGCTGCTGCTGCCACTGCCATCTCCACGCTGTCTGGGGGGGCTGTACTTGTATAACCGTGTAATAGAACAGGTTCTGTCGAAATGTATGTGGAATCAGTGAATTGGTGTAAAAGGCGTGCGCTTTTGGCGCTCTAGTAGGATCTTGGGCCTCTCTACGATTCTTTATAGCTGGCGCTAGCATTGACCTGTAAGGCTGAGTTCAGACTTTAGTTATTTGGTGAGTTTTCGCCCCTTAACTGTCCAAATACATAAAAGTGTGCAGCGATTCTAAGAGCGACACCTGTTATGTGCGTGTCACATTGGCTCACAGTATTCTTTCACTACTACAGCAGACTCCCTATGCGTTTTACTGCAAGGCACAGTGTTCTACACCACTATCCAGGCTCTCTGCAGCCCGGAAGTAGCCGTTTTTTAACGCAATTCGCCACAAATTTATTCAGATCAAAGAGAATCTTTTCGGAAAATTCGGCTAACCAGCCGAATCAAATTTTTTTAAAATTCGCTCATCTCTAGTGATAGGTCTAGACGCAAGCAGCCACATCGAAGCCTGCAGAGGGACAGCTGCTTGTGAGCATGAACCAAACCACTGGGCAGATAGTGTAAGAGTATATTTGGAATACAACTGATAGACAGCAATAGTCACCCTATACAGTGGTGAATTGATTGGCCGTGAGCAGCATACAGCGGTGGAGTGAACCGCCGTTAGGCTTCCCCTGTTTTGTTTCTTTTGAGTGAAGATAGTAACTCAATAAGTTGACATATGGTATAAAGTACCTAACACGAGCCAAAGATATAAGAATCTGTCTCCTCCAGAATCAATATACTGGAAACCATACTAACAGTAGTGGGACTACAGCTGACCTTTGTGAACTGCAGAAACAATACGTACACCATGTGCACCATATATTAAAAAAAGCCCTTGGAGGGACAACTAAATCACACACCTTTTATAGACTATTAAGTGGTAGTGACATTGGATACACACAATCTGTGCACCACATATCCAAAAGGGCCCTACGAGGGGCAGGCTTATTGCATATCATATACGGGCCAATACTACTATACCTGTGCTTCAGTCCTCCAAATAGGAGGCCCCACACAGATAGCACAATACTGAGAAGAAAAATATATATAAACAAAAGATACCTGCCGAGGTTGATAGTTTTATTTTACTTTATGTTATTGGTCTATTTTTAACACTGATAATTATGTTATGTCTTAAAGTCACGATAGTACGATAGTACCCTTATATGTTTTTTTTTGGGCCACAACCCAATTTGATAGAAATATTTGAAGTACACTGGGTCTATTGTTTGAGGATACCTTAGATTGAAAATATTTTCATGAATTAGACACATTCTCAGCAGCGCAGAGGTTATCACAGACTGGTGTAAAATATTTTTTTCTTCCTTTATCTTGTCTGAAAATTGTCAATAAATATGTTCAGAAAATATGGTAAATTCTTGTGTATTACAATCAGATTGCAGTAGTTTTTGACTGTATCCTCCATGGCGAAGCAATGCAGATGAAAGGCATATAGATAGCTTTGCTAGTTCTGAGCTAGCTCTCACAAATTCCTATTCCTTAAAAAGAGGTTTTCTAGGAATAAATAATTATTTCCATTTGGCCCCTAGCCTGCATTGCCTATTGACAGATTCATACTTACTTGCTCTTTTCTTCTCTGGTTCTGCATACTGGCTTTGTTCCTCCCTCTTTTGGACCCTGGATTGTTGTCTTCTGGCCAGGACATGGATATAACTCTGTATCACTGCAGCCAATGACAGACAAGACATAGCAGAGAACAAACACTCTGCAGCCATTGCTGGAAGAACACAAGCTAGTGGTGGCAGCATTATGGTCTGAAGAATGTCTTTGTGGCATTCTCTGGGGCCCCTCCCCCATGTGAAAGGCACTCTTAACCAGTTTGAATATGAATGCATCCTTGCATATATGTATTCCCATATATGCTGATTGTCTTCCCTGGGGCAGATGAGATCTTCAAACAAGACAATGTGATATGTCACATGGCTACATTGGATGGAAGAGCAAGACCAAGATTTCCAAATACTACTCTGACCCCCGAATTCCCCAGAATGAACCCAATGGATCATCTGAGGCAGGGCCGGCGTTAGGGGGGGGGAAACAGGGCAATTGCCCAGGGCCCCATCCCTAACTGGGGCCCCCTGCTGAGCTGCCCAAATAGATGTCACTTGTGAAGAAAGACTGCTCCTGAGAAGAGGGCAGAGCACAGCAAGGAGCACTGTTCCCTGGTCTCCTGTTCACTGTAGCCGGCAGGTTGCTTTTCCTGTAGTGAGGAGCAGAGCTTGGCCCCGCCCCCTTCCTCTCTCTCTCCGGAAGCCCTGCACTGTGATGGCCTCCTCTAGCCTGCTCCTGCGGTTCACTGGGTCTCTGGTGAGTTCAGAATGTCACCCTCTCCTCTAATGACCTGTCCTCTGCATCCCCCCTTCCTCCCCACTGTAGCTTTTTTTTAACTATTTACTGGCTGGAACACAGTTGTCTTAACGTAATATTTATGATGCGTAATGTTTGTCTATCTCACAAATATCTTTCTTTCTTCATCCTCTATCTACCCATATATCTTTATCATCTTCATTTCTCCGATCTCATGTCTATCTATTTATCTCTCATATCTATATATTAATCTATCTCATATCTAACTGTCTCATATCTATCTGTCTGTCTGTCTGTCTATCTATCTATCTCCTATCATCTATCTATCTATCTATCTATCTATCTATCTATCTATCTATCTCATATCTATCTACCTAGTATCTATCTATCTATCTATCTATCTATCTATCTATCTATCTATCTCCTATCATCTATCTATCTATCTATCTATCTATCTATCTATCTATCTATCTCATATCTATCTCTATATCTATCTATCTCATATCTATCTATCTCTATATCTATCTCTATATCTATCTATCTAAAAGATAATGAAAGCAGCACTGCGTAGTAATAAAAGTAATGGTGTGCCCGCGGCTAGAACTTGGTCCAGTCCAAAAATATAAAATAATTCCACAGTACCACCGTAAATTGTGCCAAAAAAAGGTGTTTATTACACCAGAGCTCTGGTGTAATAAACACCTTTTTTTGGCACAATTTACGGTGGTGCTGTGGAATTATTTATTCTATCTATCTATCTATCTATCTATCTATCTATCTATCTATCTATCTATCATCTATCTCATATCTATGTCTCTATCTCTGTATGTACAAAAGAAAATTCCACAGCACTCCCAAAAGTTGTTCAATGCAACGTTTCAGTCCTCTTACCAGTAGTATAAAAATACTGCTTAAGAAAAGTCCTGATAAGAGAAGTGAAACATTGCATTGGTGATTAAAGAACACTACTTTTGAACAACTTTTGGGAGCGCCTTGGGATTTTCTTTTCTATTCAGGGCGGGTTCACACCAGCATTATGAATTCCATTATTGCTTATGGTTAGAACAGAAAATAACGGAATTCGTAATACAGAATTAAAAAAAAAACCTTTACAGGCATTAAATTTGGATCCTTCATAACAGAGGTCTATGGGCAGCATAACGGATCCATCTGGTTTCCGTTATGCAGGACACAAAAGAAAGTCCTTTTCCCTTGCATCATGTGACCAGGAGCAGGTCATCACTGCGGCATGCGACTGGCTACAGGCAGCGTCAAAATGGATAATGACATCCAGGGTCCCGAGAAGAGCAGCAAGTGCCAGCCTCATTAAAGGGGTTCTGCAGTTTTCTAAAACTGATGATCTATCCTCTGAAATTTCAATTCCATTTGTTCAAAACAATGAAAACTATAGGGGTGATTTATTAACCTGAAATATGCCTATATTAGACGCACTTCAGGTGCAGATTTGTAACCGTTGTGCTGCAATCCCTGTTAGGAAGCTGGCTTACATTTGGAAGTGGCACTGGATGCCGGCGCCTCTACATAATTTTGGCTATCCACTGTGTGTCTAAAACACAGGTCTTAATAAATGACCCCCTGTGTTTTACATTACTATATTTGTTTTAATTTATGGACGTGAATAAATGAGTCTGTTCATTCAATACTTAAGAATATGGGGCCCCACTTTTAATTTTGCCCAGGGCCACATTTTGTCTAAAACCGGCCCTGATCTGAGGAACCACCTGGATCATCGTGTCCACTCTATGGATTCTGCCCACGCCCTCTCCAGCAGCTGTGGGATATACTGCAGTTAATGGCTCCAGAAACCTGTGGCTACCTGCCAGGACCTTATTGAGTCACTCTCAGCCTGTCTAGATGCTGTCCATGCTGTTCACCGCGGTTACTTTTGATATTAGCTGGTGGACATAATAATGTGACTGTACAGTGTAGGTTGTTGAGGTTGTAGAGATTGAAAAAAGATATATGGCCATCCAGTTCAGCCTATTATCTTGTGATGTTGATCCAGAGGAAGGTAAAAAAAAAACTGTATGAGAAAAATTCTTCCTGAATAACTTTCTATATCAATGACCCTTCTCCAGGAATCTATTACAGTAACTATAACTTGTAATATTGTTACATTCAAGAGAAGCACCTCACCTGACATCTGTCATTGGGGAAGAGGCCACCACATACACATTAGATGGCCAGCCATCCCTGCTACAATGTTAAGGTTCAGATGACATTCATGATATCTGTGTATGGCCATCTGTACTTGCCCATAGTAAGTAGTAGTAGTGGAGAATATCGCCAGAGTCCAACAGAGCCTGTATGGTCGTACATTCAATTTCATGCTAAGGAGCCGTATATTATAGGCTTCATATACAGGACTCTGACATTTTTACTTACACTCCCATACACAAATAGGTTGTTCTTAATGGGCAACTGTTCTGAGAGAGAAATAAGCCATGGTCAGGCCCACTTCCCATATATCAGTTGTTCCCAACCAGTTGTTTTATCTGAGATCTGGACACAACTCATGTATGTGAACTGCACTTCAGTGCACAAATCTGTCATCTGAAAAACTGAGCATGCAACATTTTTCTTTTCGGTGAAATCTGACACCTAGCATCACGATTGATGCACCTGATGTATGTACACGACCCCATAGAAAACAATAAGATCCGTTCTGGCTCAGTTCTCCTGCTGGAGGGAAACTGAACCAGATTGTCTGATATACAAGTGCATCTCAATACATTAGAATATCATCAAAAAGTTTTTTTTTTCAGTAATCAGATTCAAAAAGTGAAACACATATATTATATAGAGTCATTACAAACAGAGTGAACTTTTTTTTGTTAATTTTGATGATTATGGCTTATAGTCAAGGAAAACCCAAAAGTCCTTATCTCAGAAAATTAGAATAATTAACCTTCCTAAGGCTTCCTAAGCCTTTAAAATGGTCCCTTAGTCTGGTTCAGTAGGCGACATGATCATGAGGAAGACTGCTGACTTGACAGATGTCCAGAAGGCTGTCATTGACACTCCACAAGGAGGGTAAGCCACAAAAGGTCATTGCTAAAGAAGCTGGCTGTTCACAGTGTGCTGTATCAAAGCATATTAATGGAAAGTTGAGTGGAAGGAAAAAGTGTGGTAGAAAAAGGTGCACAAGCAACAGGGAGAACCATAGCCTTGATAGGATTGTTAAGAAAAGGCATTTCCTAAATTTGGGGGAGATTCACAAGGAGTGGACTGCTGCTGGAGTCAGTGCTTCAAGAGCCACCGCACACAGACGTATCCAGGACATGGGCTACAAGTGTCGCATTCCATGTGTCAAGCCACTCATGACCAATAGATAACGCCAGAAGCGTCTTACCTGGGCCAAGGAGAAAAAGAACTGGACTGGTGCTCAGTGGTCAAAGGTGTTGTTCTCAGATGAAAGTAAATTTTGCATTTCATTTGGAAATCAAGGTCCCAGAGTCTGGAGGAAGAGTGGAGAGGCACTCAATCCAAGCTGCTTGAGGTCTAGTGTGAAGTTTCCACAATCAGTGATGGTTTGGGGAGCCATGTCATCTGCTGGTGTAGGTCCACTGTGTTTTATCAAGAGTGCAGCCGTCTACTAGGAAATTTTAGAGCACTTCATGCTTCCCTATGCCGACAAGCTTTTTGGAGATGGAATTTTTATTTTCCAGTAGGACTTGGCACCTATCCACACTGCCAAAAGTACCAATACCTGGTTTAATAACCACAGTATCACTGTGCTTCATTGGCCAGCAAACTCGCCTGACCTTAACCCTATAGAGAATCTATGGGGTATTGTCAAGAGGAAGATGAGAGACACCAGACCCAACAATGCAGACGAGCTGAAGGCTGCTATCAAAGCAACCTGGGCTTCCATAACACCTCTGCAGTGCCACAGGCTGATCGCCTCTATGCCACGCCGCATTAATGCAGTCATTCATGCAAAAGGAGCCCCAATCAAGTACTGAATGCATTTACTGTTTAATACGTTTCATTTGGCCAACATTTCTGTGTTTAAAAAAAAATATACAATTGGTCTAATATAATATTCTAATTTTCTGAGATAATGAATTTTGGGTTTTCCTTGGCTATAAGCCATAATCATCAACATTAACAGAAATAAACACTTGAAAAAGTTCACTCTGTTTGTAATGACTCTTTATAGTATATGTGCTTCACTTTTTGAATTGAATTACTGAAAGAAAAAAAAACTTTTTGATGATATTCTAATTTATTTAGATGCACTTGTATGTGAAGGGGGACCCAGACACCTTGGGCAGCTTTTCTTTCATGATAAGAGAGGGTCAGACAAATTGAAATTCAATCCAGCTGTAATAGTCAAAAAATAACTCATAAATCTCTTGCCGACCGCCCATAGACTTTAACAATACAACGGCCAGCATATAACTCTGCAAGGAGTCAGTGAAAGCAGGGTTCACCATAGAGGAGGCAGGGACAGTTTTTTACAATCCCTACCTTTTTCATTGCTGTATACTATACGCAAATCTGAGCACTGTATTTGCAGATCAGGAAGCTGCAGTGCATCGGTCCTAGCAATCATCATGTGTTATTACAAGAACCAATCCCATTCACTTTAATGGGACAGCTGGTTCCTATACAAGTGTATAGAAGGATAGGTCATCAATAAAAATATCCCAGAAAACCCCTTAAAGGCTGAAACTGTGCAATGTGGTTAAAAGTAGAATTACATTTTAACTTTCTATAGTGATGCTTTTCTCAATATCTGCTGCTGGTGGTTGAGCTAATATTCAATTGAGGCTTCTGTGAATTAATTATGGTACCATTGAAACTTTTTTGCATATCGCACAAGATAAATCTTGACATTCAAATAATGAAAACACGTTTATTGTTTGTTATTTCTGAAGCAAACAACATTTATAAGACAATTGGATATTCAGCAAAGAACATGATGAACTTGTAATGAACAGCAGTAATTGTTGTGGGATTTAGACATTGCTTATGATACAATGTACAACACATTGCAAGTCCAACCAGGGATGTTGATGAGAAAGTAAATGAGTTTCATTTTAAATAAGCTTATAATGAATATGCACATACCTTTTAAGACAGCTTTTTGTTTAGCAGTGCTAATTTCTATGAGTAGAAAGAATATCAGACTGCCTGTGCATTCATTCAATAGATGGGTTCTTACTGTGATATAAGTACACTCTCTTTGCATTGTATGGTTTTATGTATCAGGAGATAATTAAAAAAACATCTGGTCCTAGGAAGATCTTAAAATTAGGTAAATACTACCTCAGATGAACAGCACACAATAGATTCCACCATTTAATTATTTATTCAACAAAAATGAAGTCAAAGGGAAAAGCCATGTGTGAAAAATTAAGGGGTCCATTTATTAAAACTGGCGAGTAGATCCGCCAAAGTTATGAAGAGGCACAGGACTCTCCATAACATTGGCGCATCCAGCACCAGTTCTAAATGCAAGACAGCTTCTGAGTGGTCTTACATTTAGACCTTTTTCTATGCCTATAACAGGCACAGAAAATGGTGAATGAGACGGGCCTGCCAGCCCATCTCCTTCCCTGCCTGCGCCACACCCACGATTATAGACCTGGCGTCAGCAGGGCGAAGTCGCAGATAGCGGTTACAACTAACCCCTGTGCCACTATCTGCGCCTGAAATACGCCTTTTTTAGATGTATTTCATCATAGTAAATGACCCCATAAGTACATCCCATGAATCAAGAGCTCGTGGAACCACCTTTAACAGCAAAAACTTGGAAGTAATTGACTTTATTAGTCTCTCACATTGTTCTGGAGGAATTTTGTTCATTACTGGTGATTTAGGCTACTTTCACATCTGCATTTTTCATTTCCTTTCCGGCGCCCATTGACTTACAATGGTTTTAGTACCGGATCCGTCATGGCCATTTTAGAGATAATACAACCGGATCCAACGGATGCAGTCGGTTGTATTATCATAACTGAAATGTTTTTGCTGTTTCCTGCCAGATCAGGCAAAAATGCAGATGTGAATGTAGCTGTCACATATGGGGAGTAGTGAGCCCTGTCTAGAGCCCCAACCGCTGTCCCTGCCTACTTACACGGCCTGTCCTATGTAACGGCGCGTAACTGGGTGACAATCCCTAGCCTGAGTAAGTGCAGGGGCGTAAAGGGAAGGGGAACAATAGGATAATATAACAAACAAAGACAGAACACAATATCGGAGGGTCAGCAAGCCAAGAGTCGTACCAGGAAGTCACGTCAAAACCAGGGGAGAGAGCAGAAAGCGAAGTCAAAAACACGTATGTCGAAGTCCAATACACACTGAAGGAACCAAATATCAAAACACAAGCACTGCAGGTAAAGACCAATCACAGGCAACCTGTGACCAGCAGGTTGCCTGTTTAAATAGACCTCCAAATGGGTCATGTAATGTGGCCAGCATCACATGACCCTAATTACATATTCAAAGAATGAGCACTGGCTAAAAACTACCAGCGCTCAAAAGGAGTCTACTGTTGGTCACGTGGTGTGGTAAGCGCCACGTGACCTTAATAAATATATATAATATATTACTGAGCGCTGGCTATATCAGCAAGCGCTCAGGGGGCCCCGCCTGCTCATTGCCTAAGGGGGTTGGGGAGGACGGCGGCCGCACCTAGACTGACAGCGCACCGCATCCTCCCCACTCTTGTTACCATGGAGACGAAGACGCTTATCGCATCCTCGCTCCTTCCCTGCAGCGGAAGTCCGGCGCCGCAGCACAGGGGAAGCGCGCCCCGCCGGCTTCCCATGACAGTAGCCTTATTCAGAATTCAATGCATATTTAACCATGCAGCATGGCTACCACAGCATTCTGCAGCGACATGTCATGCCATCTGGTTTGCGATTCATGGGGCCCATCACTTGTTTTACAACAGGACAATGACCCCAAATGTACCCCCAGGCTATGTAAGGGCTGTATGGCAAAGAAGGAGAGTGATAGAGTTTTTACACTTCTTTTACACTAATTAATTTATTTTGTAGAGAAAATCATTTCTCCAATTGGCTCTATTTATTTTTCTTTTTTCGTTCTACAGCTGCATGTGCTTCCTATGCACGGCAGGCTGCTCTCATCTGACAGATTTTCTGTAACTACTCCTGTCTCCACACGGAAGCGCGCACTGTCTCTTTCTCCCTCTCCCTCCCTTCCCCGTTCAGGATGGCCGGCACAGCAGTGATCCTCCCTCCCACCCTCCACCCTCTCTCCCTCAACAGGATGGCCGATTGGTGCAGAGTGTCAGCTGTAACATACAGCTGACACTCTGCTTGAAACAGCCGAAATAACCCCTTCCATGCTGTGGTCCTTAGGGACCATTGTATGCCATCAGGCTGCTGCTCTGTAGTTGCAGCCACCCGATGCTTGAAGAGTTACCAGAGAGAGGGAGCTCCCTCCCCCATCGGGTTGCTGCGCTGCTGTGGCAGCGTCCAGATGGTTATCATGGCAACCTGATGCCTTCATAGGCACCTGGCTTGCCATGGTATATCTGAGTCTGATCAGGCTCTTGCCAGAGGCCACTGGATCTTCAAGAACCAAGTGGGTCTGGGTCAAAAAAATGTAGAAAATGTAAAAAAAAACAAAAAACTTCTTCCTATATCCACACATATAATTGATTAAAATTTTAAAAATACTAAACATGTTTGGTATTGCCGCGTCCGTAATAACCTGATCTATAATAGGATCATGTTACTGCACGGTGAACACAAAAAAAAACTATGAAGGAATTGCAATTTTGCAAACCTCACTTCCCCAAAAATGGTATAAAAAGTAATCAAAATAGTCGTATGTACCTAACATTAATAGCAATTAAACCGACAACTCATCCTGCAAAAAATGAGCCACTACATAAGACAATTGCCCCCCCAAAAAATATGGCTTTTTTTTAAAAAAAATGCTTTTATTCTGCAAAACTGGGAACTCCTTCAAGACTGTTGGAATACCATTTCAGGTGACTACCTCTTGAAGCCCATCAAGAGAATGCCAAGAGTGTGCAAAGCAGTAATCAAAGCAAAAGGTGGCTACTTTGAAGAACCTAGAATATAAGACATATTTTCAGTTCTTTCACACTTTTTTGTTAAGTATATAATTCCACGTGTGTTAATTCATAGTTTTGATGCCTTCAGTGTGAATCTACAATTTTCATAGTCATGAAAATACAGACAACTTTTTGAATGAGAAGGTGTGTCCAAACTTTTGGTCTGTACTGTATATATATATAGTCCTTTTTTAAACTGGTATAAAGTAGAAGTGGCTTAGATTCCACCTTTTATTTTTCACAGCTTCTTTGGAAAATGCAAGGAGGAATCTGATTGGTTGCTATGGGCAACTAAGCTCATTTTCTTTTGCACTAGTTTTGATAAATCTCCCCACTGTGTACTTATATGTGTACCTGCTGGAACAGCCTGCCGGAATCCATTGCCGCTAGTGTGAAAGTAGCCTAAATTATAACACTGTACTAATCTGTGTGTAAAAAGTGACAGATCACTGTACAGACTGCACACAAATATTGTATTCAGAACAGAGTGCATGTTGTGACCACGTGAGAGCTGTCAGTAATGAGATC
The DNA here is from genome assembly GCA_900303285.1 of Rhinella marina. Lineage (NCBI taxonomy): Eukaryota > Metazoa > Chordata > Amphibia > Anura > Bufonidae > Rhinella > Rhinella marina. Next base: position 59,805 of record ONZH01003448.1, read on the forward strand.
TATATCCTGCTTATAATGCCATTGTTCTGACTGTTAGCTGCACTAACGTTATCAGCAGAAATATCAATTGTTTTCTAAAAATAATGGACTTTCTACAGGATGGAAAGTGAGAAATAGATCTGCTGATTACAAGTTGTAGCATACAAGCAGTCTGTGTGTAAGTGGCTAATAGCTGTTTAAAGAGATACTGCAGCTATGTAGCAAGATGTGTGGGCGGGGCTTATCTCAGAGAAGGGAGGGGGAGCAGAGCTATGCTGGTGAATGTGAAATCAACAGACAAGGGAGAGGCCATGTGACAAGAGCAAAGGGAACACCCCCAGAGCCTCACAGGAGATGACAACAGTGAGTAAAACTCATATCAGAGCATTTCTGAGTGCATGTGAAGCAAAGCTGATACCAGTAAACTAACAAGTTCAGTTTTATTATGTGCTGCATTACAGTAAGATATGAATTTCTTGATTTTTAATGCACAAAGGTATCCACAGTCTTTATCCACAGCGCCCCAATGGTTACCATGGCAACCGGACGCCTTCACAGGCATCCGGCTTGCCATGCTATATCGAGCCTGATCAGGCTTAGTGTAAAGGAAAAATGCACTGCAGTACACTATATAGTGTACTGCAGTGTATTATAGAGACATCAGATCCACTGGATCTTTAAGAACCAAGTGGGTCTGAGTAAAAAAAGTGTTAAAAAAGTGTAAAAAAATAAAAAAAAAGTTTAAAAAAAATCCCTTTTTTTTCCATATACGCACATTAATAATTGGGTAAAAATAAATAAAATAAAATACCCTTAACATGTTTGGTATTGCCGCATCCATAACAACCAGCTCTACAAAAATCTAACATGACCTAACCCCTCAGATAAACACAGTAAAAAAATAAAATAAAAACTGTCAAAAAAGCCATTTTTTATCACCTTACATCACAAAAAGTGTAATACCAAGCGATCAAAAAAGCGTATGTCCCCCAAAATTGTACCACTCTAACCGTCATCTAATCCCGCAAAAAAATAGCCCCTACCTGAGACAATCACCCAAAAAATATAAAAACTATAGCTCTCACACAATGGAGATACTAAAACATGATTTTTTTGTTTCAAAAATGATATTATTGTGTAAAACTTAAATAAATTTAAAAAAGTCTACGTTAGGTATCGCCACGTCCGTAACAACCTGCTCTACAAAAATCTCACATGACCTAACCCTTCAGATAAACACAGTAAAAAAAATTAAATAAAAACGGTTTAAAAAAGCCATTTTTTGTCACCTTACATCACAAAAAGCGTAATACCAAGCGATCAAAAAGGCGTATGCCCCCCAAAATAGTACCAATCTAACTGTCATCTCATCCCACAAAAAAATAGCAATACCTGAGACAATCGCCCAAAAAATATAAAAACTACAGCTCTCACACTATGGAGATACTAAAACGATTTTTTTGGTTTCAAAAAAGATATTATTGTGTAAAACTTAAATAAATAAAAAAAGTATACATGTTGGGTATCACCACATCTGTAACAACCTGCTCTACAAAAATCTCACATGACCTAACCTTTCAGATGAACAGTAAAAAAAAACAAAAAACGGTGTAATTCTGTAGAAGCAAATCAAGTGCAACAATGCCATAGTAGTAGAAGGTATTCTGGTGTTAATGCTACGCTTATTTGAAAAAATGTAAAAAAAAAATTTTGAAAAATTTTTTTTTTTAATTTTTTTTATATGAAATTGAGATTCTTGGCACATACATTTTGTACAAAATTATCTGAGCCCGTCTGCCAAACGTCAAGGTGATCTCTGTAAGACGGGACCTAACACTAAATACTACCTGTTATGTATCAACATAAAGTTCAGGGAGTGAAGGCTCCATGTGCTTTCATTTCAGTGCCACAATGGCATTTTTTATACAAAATGTATTTGCCAAGAATGCACGGTGCTGTTGCATTGTATCTTTTTTCCTTTGTGTATTTAGCCATAGCAACGTGCATCTGCTCATTGGGTGGTGCTGACTGACCCCCTTTTTCTTTCCAATTTGCATTGGAGGTGTGGCTACTCCATTCAGTCGTGCACTCCTGACCAGCCTGTCTGCTCCAGAGTCTGATTTTAATCAGTGTAAGTATAAAGCTGTGCATGCATGTTGGTATCTACATTCAATGGAAGCCATTGTGGCACTGAAATGAAATCACATGGAGCCTTCACTCCCTGAACTTTATGTTGATACATTACAGGTAGTATTTAGTGTTAATTCCCGTCTTACAGAGATCGCCTTGACGTTTGGCAGACGGGCTCAGATAATTTTGTACAAAATGAATTTGCCAAGAATCTCAATTTCATATTTTTTCAATATATTTCATTTTTTATTCCCCAAAAATTATTTTTACATTTTTTCAAATAAACGTAGCATTAACACCAGAATACCTTCTACTACTATGGCATTGTTGTACTTGATTTGCTTTTCAGGGTGCTGTTGCATTGTATCTTTTTTCCTAGAAAAATAAGGTGCTCACTGCTGCTAGCTATCAATAAGTGAATACTTTACTAAAAACACCGTACAATAAGTGCATAATAGGACACATTGCAGTACCAGAAAAAGAATACACAAAAAGTGCTGAACCATTAAAAACAGTGTAGCTAAAATACAGCAAAGACATAAGTATGCTAACATTTTAGTGCAATCAATTTCACATTTGCAAGCATAAAAGGCTCAGATATAAGTTTGAGTCTCTCCTTATGGCTCCTAGTTGGCAATGATGTCTGGAACACATATTCCAAAATTCAATTGTAATCCACGTGAGGTAAAATTGTAATCCAAACAGGTAATGTGAAATCCACATGGATAATAGAGAATAGCAGCAAATAGAGAACCCTTTTAGCAAAGGGGGCTCCCAAATAACCTGAGAAGGGGATAAAAAGGAAAATAGGCGCACTTCGGCGCAACAGTGAATTTTCTGCAGAATGGGTGGGAGTCCTGACAGCCATGTCCATCTGGGTGAGAGTCAAACGGGGGCAACACAAACTAAACAAAAACAACTGCCAACTAGCAGCTTACCCGTCAGGTGCAGTCCATGGTGTGACTCCCATAGGTCCTCCTGCAGTGTCCTCGACACTGCCAGTAGTTGGGTTCCTTAGATGAGGGACCTGAAGTCCTCCTCGCTCGAGCTGCTGCTGAAGCTCATCAGAGAACGCTCCTGCCTCCTGTAGGCCATGCTCGCTGCGGTGGTGGAACTCCAGTGCCCTCTTCTTCCTGAAGTTGGACTTGACTGGGTCTAGGTGGCGGTGACGCTGGCGAGCGCTGCAGCCATTTGCGCTTTTCTGGATCCTCCTGCTGGGACAGCAGGGCTAAGGACTTCCGGCTGCAGCGGTTCCGGAAAGGTTGCATCCAGGGAGGAAGACCCAGCTTCCCTGGCTGCTGTTGGCTTCATCCTCCACAGCAGCTGGTATTGGTGGATCACAGTGGATTGGAAGGTGAACGATAACGTGGTCAGCTGACCCAGCTGTAAGGACTGTGGTGGTGGTGGTGGTGCTGGCAGTCCAGGAATCAGAGGCTCCGGCTGATGCCGTGGCTTTTCCCTTAACTGGAGGACGCCATCTGGGAACTCCTGTAGGCAGCGCAAGCGTCCTGAACCTGGTGGTTCATCCGGCCACACTTCTGGTTCCGAGGTAGGCACCAGAGGCTTTGAAAGGAGGGTAACCCCGGTCGCAAATGGGCCTTTCAGGGACGCCATGGGGGTGTACTCAACCTGATCCCCCACGCACAGGCTATGACGATGTTGTGGCAGGTATGGCCGTTTCACCGACCTGCGGCCCACAAAATATTCCTTTCCATCCTTGTCATCCTGCAGGAAGCCAGACCCTCTCCCAACGGAAAACCCAAGCACAGTTCCCTTTCGGTGTTCCAATGAAGGATCTCCCGGCCTAGGGTGGTCGAGTACCTGGATGACCCAGTCCTCCACTGTGGTTTTATAGTCCCAGAGGGTCTGTGCATGGGCCGTCACAGATGGTGGAACAATTGGGTTCTGGTGTATGGAAGGGGTGGATCTCCTCCTGGGCGGTGAAGTGGACGCTCCAGCCGCCTCCGTCACACGAGCCACAGCAGACGTTCCAGCCGCACGAGCCACAGCAGACGCTCCACCTGCCTCACGAGTCGCAGCAACAGCAACCTCAGCAGGTGGTAAGGAAGACACAGGCACTGAAGCTGGGTTTCTCTGGCAGAGTTGTGACACCCTGATGTCTGGAGAGGGCGGTGGTTCAGGGAACTCGTCCCCCAAAAAACATTTGATTCCAATTTGGGCGCAGCTGTTTTTTAGCCATGATGCTTGCCTCTTGCTCCGAGGTCAGCGCTGGTCTAAGCTGGTTCAGACTTCAGAGGCGGGTGTACTACTGAGGGAGGAGTCTTCACTCCCTATGCGTGCAAAATAGTTAGATCCCAGTGGGCCGGGCTGGTTTTTTCCAGTTCTGAGGGGGGAGTATCTTCACTTTCCTGCTCTTGTGTGGGCGTATCGTCATTGTCCCACCTCACGCAGAATGCGTACGTTTCGTACGTTTCATACGTATCGTACGTATTGTTAGCGTGTTAAATTTTGCGAAGATTTACGAATAAGGCGAAGCAAATCCAAAGAAATTCTGATTCGCTTTGCAGCTGAAAATTTCCAAGATTCGATACGAATCTACGAATCGGCGAATAGATTTGCTCATCTCTAATATTTACCCTATACAGCAAATGGCGTAATAGAAAAAAATGTCCAATTTGCCGTTTTTTCATAGCTTCATTTACATTACCCCCAAAAATTTTATGAAATGTGATTAAAAAGTCACACACACTCTAAAATGTTATAAATAAAAATTGCAGATTGTCCTGCAAAAATTAGCCCTACAGAGCTTCATAGATATAACTATAAAAAGGTCAAATGGGGGTCAAATTATGATGTAAAAAATATATATCTTTTTTGTCTTTTTTTCAGTATTAAAACACAAAAAAAAAATATACATATCTGGTATTGTTGTAATCATACTGACCAAGAGAATAAAGAGCACAGGTCAGTTTTACTGCCTAGAAAACACCATAGGGAGAAAACCCGTAAAACTATTGCAGAATTGCATTTATTTTTTCAATTTCCACCCCATTTTTTTCCTGCTTTCCACTGACTTGTATGCCATATTAAATGGTGGCATTAGAAATTACCTGCCCTGCAAAAAATCAAGCCCTCGTGCCACTTTGTGAATGGAACAATAAAAATTTTGTGGCTCCGTGAAGTCAGGGAAGAAAAATGAAAATGTAAAAATGAAAAAAACTCAGTTTCCCAAGGAGCTAAATGTTACTTTCTGCTGCCTATTAAATTGCCTGTAAGGAATTTCATTGTCAGGTATTTGTGGATTGTTTTAGAATCATTAGGGGGTGCATAATTAGCAGCTTTATGGCAAGGGGCCAATATATTGGTCTAGCACAGGCCACCTCTTCTGTCTGTGTCTGCCCCTGTATGTGTGTTCTATATTAGTTGGCTGGGATGCGGTTTGAAACTTAAGTTCTCAGCAGTTTCATTTTTGGTATTATACTTTCTGGTAAGTTACTGTCATGTAATCTAGTGACAAGTACAGATCAGACTGTTCTAGTGGTGTTCAGTAACTAGATACCACATCCTTTGGTATAACTGACAGAAAAATCATATGTGGCACTAAGCTTAATGTTAAACATTATAATTTTATTGTTAGAGTATATTGTGTCAATGGTGATCCCATCAGGTTTGAAAGTCCAACTGAATGTGGCCTAGTACTGCAGTCTGTAATGTGGAGTGAGCCTACTGTGACAGTATGCCTCACACTACAGTTCTTCATCCTTTTGAAATTGTACCTTGATACCCACAGAGCCTGTAAGTCCGCACTCGTGATCAGAACTAATGCCCACACACAATCTTACATGTGAAATAACCAACAAGCCGTATTAAAGGTGCCACATCTGCAACTGAGGAACAGTTTTAATGCGCATTGGTACACAGCACAGCAAACATAACCTGGTCCAGTTGACCTCATTGGGTTATCTGTCTAATTCATGGTGAATAAAGCTTAGTTCAGACACATCTTTGGTACAGGTTGCCAACTATCCAGAAATTTCTGAACAGTCTGTAAAAATAGGAAACTTATTTCCTGTGTCCGTGAAAAAAATAGATGTGTCCGTGATTTTCTTTGAGGCTGGTGGTACTTGACTAGATTATTTTGGATGTAATTCAGATCATTTTACAGCTAACAAGAAATGCTGGTGATGAGTTATTATCAGTATATTGAGCCAGAGACTTGGATTATTTATAATCTTGATCATTCATAATCAGGAGCGGATTGGTCATAGACCTTACAGGGCCTTCCTCATGGCCAGCCAGTGGAAGTTTTTGGGGATGTATTTTGTACTGTTGGCAGTCTTTTGTGATGCACTGTGGTATTTGGCTCTGTTGACATGGTATATATGTGTGCAACAATTTGTTATTGCTGGCCCCCACTTCCATCCACTTTTAGTATTTTTTCCAGGGCCACTTTAAGTTCCCAGGCAGCCCCTTTCCATAACGGTTTTCTAATTTGTCTGTTAAAAATGTTGGCTGTCCCTGATTTTGGGATAAGTTGTCCAGAAAAAAAGAAAAATTTTGTTTGGCAACCCTGCTTTGGTAGGAGTGTGCAGTTCAGGGCTGAAGGGAGTTGAGCTCTACTAACCCCTTACATGTGCACTAGGCTTGAGCGAATCAACCTTTGGAGCATAGATCTATAGTCGATTTGTTCAAATACTTCAATTTTAATTTTCGTACAGCATTACAATGTATTGGCTCCGAAGAGCCAAATTTTGTCTCAGCCGAAGTCGCATGAGACTTTAGTAAATTATTACTGTATTCATATCTATGTCTTTAAAAACAATTTAAAATGACCATCTGAAGTGGGCTTCGGTACTGGCTGTTACCTCGGTACCAAAGCTCACTTCGGATTGCAATTTTAAATTGTTTTTAAATCTGCAGATATGAATACAGTAGTAATTCACCGAAATCTTGTGCAACTTCGGACGAGATGAATTTTGGCTCCACGGAACCCATACATTTTAATGCTGTATGGAAACAGCATTAAAATCAAGTTATTTGACCAAAATCACCTTCGGATCTATGATCAATTCACTCAAGCCTAATGTGCACAATTGCTCTGCTGACATAGAGGACTCTGACAAATGACTTCCATGGGCCAATCCCTTTAATGCATCAAATATTGTATAGTATTTTCCTGGACCACTTCACGTCAACTGCCTAGAAGTAAAAACACACTTAACAGGGTTTTAAAATTTCATTCACTTCCGCAGATTTTCCTGTGCGCAACTGTGCATTAAATTCGCAATTCTTACGTTATGTGTGGCTTTACCTGTAGTCAACTAAGATAGTTTTCTCACTTTTTAAAGGCTATGAACACTTTTAGAATCAAAGTTACATTTAGGTGTAGTTAGTACCAAAAAAAGTGTATCTAATAGTTTTTTTTATTAAAGATTATGACTTTGATTTGATCATAAATTAGCTTAGAATATCACTCTGAAGAGGAAACAGATGGGCAGGAGAATGAGATGGATTTATCACAGAATGGAATTCTGCAGCCTGCTATGAACAGCAAAATATATAACCTGCAGAAGCCAAGTGAAGAAAATGTTAATAAAAACATACTACAAAGATATAAGAAAAATGAATATAGGCTAAAAGGTCCCCTACATTAAAGCAACTCTATCTCCTCCAAAATCAGTTTTAAAGTACATCTACTGTTGTGTAGGGTAGATGTCCTGAAACGCAGTATGCTTACTTTGAAACCAATATAGGAGATGAAGGACACAAGGTGACAAGATGAACAGCAGTTTTTTTTTTTCAAAGTTGCTGTAACAGTGCTGTTCACTGTGCTCACTCTGCATCACTGTGTAGTTTCTGACACTGCTTACCGTGTTGGCCATGGGTCTGTGTATGTGGATACTTTCCTGTGTTCGGTGTGTGAGCTGTCCCCCGTGACTGTGTGTACTCCCTGTGTCTGCATCACAGTGTAGTTCCTGACACTGTTGCCATGCAGGCTGGCTTCATATGCTGTTGCGTACTGGCTGCAGGGTTTCTCCTGTGAATGCTGGTTGTTGGGGGCTGCGTTTTGGCTGCAGGCTTCTGTGTGTGAACATGGGCTTGTGAATGTGAATATTCTGTGGGAGATTTATAAAAACTGATGTAAAGGAAAGCATAACAACCAATCATATTCCACCTTTCATTTTTCAAAGCTCCTTTGGAAAACGAAAGATGGAATCTGATTGGTTGCTGTGGGCAACTAAGCCAGTAGTGATAAGTGGAGCGAGCTTCGGATATTACATCCGAAGTTGCTTTGTTCAAAACTTTGGATTAATACTGTACAGAGATCCGTCTCCGTACAGTATTAGAATGTATGGGCTCCGATGAGCCAATATTACTTATTCACGAACTCGCGTGTGACTTTGTTGAATAACTTCGGTAATTGACTCTTAAAGTGGAAAATCACTGGTACTGGTACCTCAGAACCAAAGTCGAGTTTGGATCCAGGTTTTAAACTGGTTTTTAGATATGTCATAGCATACATCCAATAGTAAATACAGGAAACATATTATTTGGATGTTAAAACACAGCCTTTATTAAAATTACAGGAACATATCAGATTAGAGTTAGGTAAGCTATTGGGATTCATGACTAAAGCAGTTGTAGAAGTTACACTTGGACCCTGGTGCCTGAGGAAGATACCAGTTCTATAAATCTTACATAGTAAGTGGGAACTTTGTTATAGATTTTCCATAGGGATCCAGGACAATCAAGTTATCCCTCTAGCCGTAGATATTTCGTGTGCCTTCACAAGTATTTAAATAGTGGAATTATTTTCCCATATTCCCATAGAAGCAGTTCCTCTTTAAAGCATTGATGGTGTCCAGATGTGCTGGCCAATAACCATATTGTAAAAGAACATACGGTTTTGCCACACTGCAAATCACCAGCTCAATCTGACATCAATAAAACACATGTGAAAAAGTAACAGCCCACTAAAGTATATATATATATATATATATATATATATATATATATATACAGTGGGGAAAAAAGTATTTAGTCAGCCACCAATTGTGCAAGTTCTCCCACTTAAAAAGATGAGAGAGGCCTGAGAGGCCTGTAATTGACATCATAGGTAGACCTCAACTATGAGAGACAAAATGAGAAAACAAATCCAGAAAATCACATTGTCTGATTTTTAAAGAATTTATTTGCAAATTATGGTGGAAAATAAGTATTTGGTCAATAATAGAGATGAGCGAACCATTCAAAAAATTATTCGCCGAACATTCGCCGAAGTTTTCCTAAGATTCGTATATTCGACGAATAGATTCGTTGTATTTGCGTACAAAAAGTACGTTATTATGTTCTATTAGCGAACATTTGCGCACTAATAACGAACGTTCATTCAAAATATGTACGCAACCTCTTAGAAGACGTACGCATGAGCGTACAAATAGCGTACGAATCCTCAGCGTACTATTGTCTACGCGATTACGTAATACTCAGGCGTGCACTCAGAGGCAGAGCGAATATTCAAAAATGGCATCCAGGCGATCCTCATCATTTAGCTCTGAAGAGCTGAAATTCCTGATCCGGCTGATGGACAGAGAGGATTACGATGGCACACACCGCCATCCAAACCAGCAAAAGAAGGAGGTGATCCAGCAGGTGATCCAAGGCCTGCACCATCGTTTCCGCATCGTGCGGACCCCAGGCCAGATCCAGCGGAAATGGTCCGATCTGAAATTCAAATGCCCAGAACGGCTTAATGAGATCCGCGCAGAGATACGGCAGGGTGAGTAACAAAATATTTGAAACAAACAAAACAAAAACATGTAAAAAAATTAGTGTACTGTATTGTATATATACCAGCAGTCACTGCGAATAATGAAAAAAGTATAGAAGGACAACGTGGTCGTTCGTAGTGCGCTGCAGTAATTTTGTTTCATGCTAGGCAACGCCTCTAACTCTCGACCCAAACAACTTAAGTGAAGATATTCTAGTCATTATTGTTAATGGTGCTGGCCGTTCTCCCGTTTGTGTCAGGCAAATGCGCTAGTTTGAAAGAAAGTACCCTTATATGCCCCTTCATAGTTAGCGCTTCCTCTTCCTACACACAGAATCAAAGACGTGCCCATGCTGCAGCTACTGTCAGTGGGCGATATCCAAAGTATTCCTACCGCACCGTGTTAACGATATAAAGTAAGTTATTGCGACGATAACGTTATCTATTGCCATAAATACCTTTTTAGAAGAAGAAATTTGATATGGCCCCTCTCACACCCATAATATCTTCATAGTAGTATGTGTTAGTATTAAAAAGAGTCATCATCTAACAATTGTGTATGTTTTTATGTTCCAGAGCACCGTCAACGACGGCGTCACCACCGTCAAGGCAGGACGGCCCCTGAAGTACCTGCAGCTTCTAGTAAGTGTAAAACATATTTAATTTATTTTTCATCCAAGCTACGTGGGAGTAAGTAACTCAGTAAGAGCACTAGTGGTTAGGAACGGGATCCTCCCGCCCCAAACTATTTCCATGTAGCTACAACTGTTCATTAGAGTTGAATGTAAGGCTACTTCAACACTAGCAGCAGCCCGGATCCAGCGGGTGAAGGGTCCCTCCGGATCCATGCTGCCGCAGGTACATGTGTGTGGCCGGAAACGTGCTCTGGCCCAAATTCACTGTAATGGTGGTGGGCCGTGGATTTGGCCATGTAACTGTTGTATTTTAGCTCCGGCTGCCTCTCAGCAAGGGTTAACGTGCTGTGGCCAGATTCGCGGCCCGCCCCCATTACAGTGAATTTGGGCCGGAGCGCGGTTCTGGCCCCACACGTGTACCTGCGGCAGCACTGATCCGGAGGGACCCTTCACCCGCCGGATCCGGGCTGCCGCTAGTGTAAAAGTATCCTTAGGCCATTATTTCATAATTTTTGACAGCTGCTGCACCACAGAGGAGCCGCTCTCACCATCCTCCACCCCAGCGAGAGAGGACCCCACCTGCTCCTCCAACACCACCAGCCCAGCTACCAGAGGTAGAAGGTAGGTAAAAAAAAAATTGTAATGGGTGGACCTTCTGTCTTCAAAATATGAGCTAAATGTATGTTTTATCGTTGGTAGCTCCAACAGACAGGGAGCAGTTTCCCCTGGACCATGGGAAGACCACACCGTATGGGTGTCCAGAAAGTACTACAAAAGGCTTAGTCAGTACAGAATACATGTCACAGAATAAGTCGCTCCAGTACAATAAATTTTTGATTTTTTTGTGGGACAACCACTGTAACTCTATCATACAAACTAAGTACATAACTGTTTCCACCCCTACAGAAATCCCCACTAACTTCTAAGTGGAGGCTGGATTACGGCACCTTGGCTCCAGGCTCCACGCTGCCTCCCAGCTCATTCGTGGCCTGCAGCTGGAGCTGCAAGAGCTGCAGGACATGATGGCCCGACGTCGACAAAGGCCGGCATAATCTTATTTTTTTGTTCTTTTCTTTTGTTTATTATATTATTTATTTGTTAAAAAGTTTTTATTTATTACTAAAATATTCTTGAAAAACCTGTGTTTTGAGATTTTGTTAAACCTTTAACACCTTCCTGATCCTGACATAGTGTGAAGAAGACAGAGTTTTTTTTCCCACGGCCATTTTCCTATATTAATGAACACAGCGGTGTCTGCCGGCCGAAGTATTACTACATTACACAAACTCCGGTTCACTAATTACAATTGACAGACAGAAAAATAAAAAAGGCTTGGCTTGTTTGGGCAACAAGCCTGTACATTCTACCTTAATATAGGCAGTGAAAATTATTTATGAGCTTTTTATGGCTGCCTCGGCCAGTAGTAGTAGGGGACGGGGTATATCAGCATAGAGTGATAGGAAAAACAAATACAACAGACTGCAGTGGTGTATAACAATGTCTGCTAATATAACTTGTACAGGAGGCAGAGGCAGTGTAAAAAAATGTGTATTTTTATTTTTAAACATATACTGTATAACACATATATATATTTTTTTTTTGGAGGGGGGGGACTAAAGGCTGAGGCTCCAAAACAAACTTAACAATACTAAATAGGACTATTAGTAATGTTAACTAACAACAGCTACTCTCCTCCTAAGCGTAGAAAACGGAGGCGGAGGTAGACAACAGTGTTTGGTTTTGAAATAGGGTTTTGGAGACTTCGGGTTCGCACAGCCCATGACATGACACAAGACATTTGGCTGTAAAATTATGGCCCGGCTGACAGCAACAGTGGGAAGACACTCAGACTATTCGTCCCTACAAGGCCTGATCTAATCACCACCAGCATCAGCAAGAGGAGTATGAAATTCGGATGTAATCCAGCCATTATTCATTTTTATAAAGGTATTTTTTTGAAACTGCCCGGTGACAGATTTGTCCTTTTGGGTGTCACCCCCCCCCCAGCGGCACTAAAAACCCTCTCTGACATGACACTTGAGGCTGGGCAGGAAAGAAGCCCTAGTGCATAGTGGGACAGTTCTGGCCACTGTTGGACTCAGGGAGGCTGTCCTCTATAACCGCCGGATTATAAGGTGGGCTTCGGTGGCTTCTTTTTTTAGAAATTGCAGAAGGGACACCACTAGGAGGGAACACTGAAGCCCGAGAGGGGGCAGAAAATGACGGGGTTTGCTTGAGTGGAATGGTGGAGCAGGACGAGTCTGACCCCTGGCTACATATGGATACTGTATCAGCAGATGACAGCATATCATCCGGATGAGAATGAGATGAGCGTGCCATTCACTCCACTACCTCATCTACTTTCTCCTCCACTACAATTTTGCACCTCGGTGGGTTAGCCTGGTGGAACAACGGCCAAGTATTGCGAATACTACTAGTAGATGCTCCGGCTACAGGTCTTTTGGCACTGCTGCCCTGTGCCACCTTCTCCTTTTTTTTAAAGCTCAAAGTCTGGCTGGAACTGGACCCCTTTTGCTTATCCATTCCAGACATTTTTCAATTCACTCTGTGGCCCTGCAGCTGGTCTTTGTCCCTGTATCTCACTGTCTCTCCCTGTCTCTCACTATCTCTCCCTGTCTCTCTCTCCCTGCTTCATTAAATACTAGCCCTGAACTGGCCCTGCAATTGCCCTGCAGTATCCCTGATATGTGTAATATGGATTCCCAGAGCTATTATATCAAATTTTCACAAAACAGGTGCTCGTCTCAGCAGTCGCAGCAGAAGTGATGCGTCACTGGCTTACCGAGCCTGAGCCAATCAGAGCAAGCCCTGCCCACTAGGTCAGGTGACCGCTTTCTTCCCGGGCTTTTGCGCACGATAAACGAACTAACAGTAAAAGTTCACTAATGAATTGAATTCGTGCGCAACAGCGTATACAGTAACTTATACGCAGCAATAGCGTATATTTTACAAGACAAACTATGTAGCGAATGCGTACAAAGCCGAAGCGAATCACCTAATATTCGGATTCGCTTTGCAGCTAAAAAATCCCAAGATTCGATACAAATCAACGAATCACGCTCATCTCTAGTCAATAACAAAAGTTCATCTCAATACTTTGTTATATATCCTTTGTTGGCAATGACAGAGGTCAAACGTTTTCTGTAAGTCTTCACAAGGTTGGCACACACTGTTGCTGGTATGTTGGCCCATTCCTCCATGCAGATCTCCTCTAGAGCAGTGATGTTTTGGGGTTGTTGCTGGGCAACACAGACTTTCAACTTCCTCCAAAAGTTTTCTATGGGGTTGAGATCTGTAGACTGGCTAGGCCACTCCAGGACCTTGAAATGCTTCTTACAAAGCCACGCCTTCGTTGCCCTGGCGGTGTGCTTGGGATCATTGTCATACTGAAAGACCCTGCCACGTTTCAATGCCCTTGCTGATGGAAAGAGGTTTGCACTCAAAATCTCACTATACATGGCCCCATTCATTCTTTCATGTACACGGATCAGTCGTCCTGGTCACTTTGCAGAGAAACAGCCCCAAAGCATGATGTTGCCACCCCCATGCTTCACAGTAGGTATGGTGTTCTTTGGATGCAACTCAGCATTCACTCTCCTCCAAACACAACGAGTTGTGTTTCTATCAAATAGTTCTACTTTGGTTTCATCTGACCATATGACATTCTCCCAATACTCTTCTGGAACATCCAAATGCTTTCTAGCAAACTTCAGATGGGCCCGGATAAGTACTGGCTTAAGCAGGGGGACACGTCTGGCACTGCAAGATCTGAGTCCCTGGCGGCGTAGTGTGTTACTGACGGTAGCCTTTGTTACATTGGTCCCAGCTTTCTGCAAGTCATTCACTAGGTCCCCCGGTGTGGTTCTGGGATTTTTGCTCACAATTCTTGTGATCATTTTGACCCCACGGGGTGAGATCTTGTGTGGAGCCCCTGATCGAGGGAGATTATCAGTGGTCTTGTATGTCTTCCAATTTCTAATTAATGCTCCCACAGTTGATTTCTTCACACCAAGCTGCTTGCCTATTGCAGATTCAGTCTTCCCAGCCTGGTGCAGGTCTACAATTTTGTTTCTGGTGTCCTTCGACAGCTCTTTGGTCTTCACCATAGTGGAGTTTGGAGTGTGACTGTTTGAGGTGGTGGACAGGTGTCTTTTATACTGATAACAAGTTCAAACAGCTTCCATTACTACAGGTAATGAGTGGAAGACAGAGGAGCCGCTTAAAGAAGAAGTTATAAGTCTGTGAGAGCAAGAAATCTTGCTTGTTTGTAGGTGACCAAATACTTATTTGCCACCATAATTTGCAAATAAATTCTTTAAAAATCAGACAATGTGATTTTCTGGATTTGTTTTCTCATTTTTGTCTCTCATAGTTGAGGTCTATCTATGATGCCAATGACAGGCCTCTCTCATCTTGTTAAGTGGGAGAACTTGCACAATTGGTGGCTGACTAAATACTTTTTTCCCCACTATATATATATATATATATATATATATATATATATATATATATATACTAGCTGAAGGACTCGGCTTTGCCCGGGTATATTTAATTTATTTCATTTACTGTTTGTGTGTGTGTGTCATTAAAAGATATCTAGAGTGACCTCTACAGTGCCCGCCCCTTTAACAGTGACCTCTACAGCAGCCCTCCCCTATAACAGTGACCTCTACAGCTGCCCGCCCCTTTAACAGTGACCTCTACAGCAGCCCACCCCTTTAACAGTGACCTTTACAGCAGGCCACCCCTTTAACAGTGACCTCTACAGTAGCCCGCCCCTTTAACAGTGACCTCTACAGCTGCCCGCCCCTTTAACAGTGACCTTTACAGCAGCCTGCCCCTTTAACAGTGACCTTTACAGCTGCCCGCCCCTTTAACAGTGACCTCTACAGCAGCCCACACCTTTAACAGTGACCTCTACAGCTGCCCGCCCCTTTATCAGTGACCTCTACAGCTGCCCGCCCCTTTTACAGTGACCTCTACAACAGCCCACCCCCTTTGACAGTGATCTCTACAGCAGCCCACCCCTTTAACAGTGACCTCTACAGCAGCCTTCCCCTTTAACAGTGACCTCTACAGCTGCCCACCCCTTTAACATTGACCTCTACAGCTGCCCGCCCCTTTAACAGTGACCTCTACAGCAGCCCACCCCTTTAATAGTGACCTCTACAGCAGCTAGAGTGGCCACTGTCTTCACCCCAGAAAGCCAGACCTCACCGGCCATTCCCCCAAATGTGAAACAGCGCCCCCAGTTCCCATAAAGACACACCACTAAACATGAGGCCATGCCCCCCTGGCTCCGTGAAGACACGGAGGAGAATCCCTGTGTCTGTCCAGGCACTGCGTCTGACGGAGAACAGGTAGCCAGAAAACTGGACTGTCCAGCCTAAAGCCGGACATCTGGCCACCCTAACATCAGCCTGCCCCTAGGGTGGCCAGAGGTCTTGTTTTTGGCTGGACAGTCTGGCTTTCAGACTCCCTGTCCTCTGTCATGTGCAGGGCCTGGATGGACACAGAGATGTCCTTTTGAACAGCTCACTCTCAGCAGCAGCACTGTGCAGTCTGAGCAATGAGCTGCAGGGAGAAAGTCACCCTCCCCCCACCCCTGCAGCTGAAAGAAGGTGATTTTTACCTATATTTTTAATCCCGGTCAAATGCGGCATGGAAGGGGTGTGTCTTGACTGAGTCAGGGGCGTGACTTAGTGGGATCTGGGGGTGGGGCTTTTAAGTCCTTCTTTTGACGGTGGCCTGAATTACAGGTCGATGCCATAGTAATTTAGGAGGAAGGTGGGTAGCAGTGGAAGAATACATCTTTTATTACTACTGAACAGTAAATATGTGAAATTTACATTATATGAGGTAATGACTGATGATGAATTAGTCTAAAACATGTTATATTTATGGTAACTGAAATATGCCTTTACCATTGTCATCCACAGTGCTCTGCCTCTTTAATGCAGACCTACAGCAGTGAACTGGCTAGGTTGTCAAAGAAACCTGGTGTGTGGAGACCGCCTGTGAGCTTCTATTGGCTGATAAGGGTCACGTGACCAGGCTACTATTGGCTAATGCATTTTTTGGGAATATCTCAGGAACGGTACATCCTGGAGAGCTGAAGACTGTTCTAAAACCTTCCCGGACACCTGATGTACATGTGTGCCAAATTTTGTGATTGTAGCTGCAGCGATGCGGATTCCTTTAGTGGACATACACACACACACACACACACAGCTTTATATATTATATATATATATAAGTGTGTGGGAGGAAACTGGAGTACCTGGAGGAAACCCACGCAAACACAGGGAGAACATTCAAACTCCATGCAGATGTCATCCTTGGTTGGATTCAAACCTAGGACGCTAGCTCTGCAATGCACTGGCCCTAACCACTGGGGCACCACACTGTACTGTCCTAGAGTTAATTAATATGTGAGAGTATTAATCAAATTGCTTCACATGAATATTCATTATTATGGACTCTCCCCATTTTTCATCTCATGGGCACGAAAGTCTCCATATACTGTATACGGTACTTTGCATCTTTAAGCTCATAGGCCCTCTTGACCAATACAATCAATACACAGGGAGGTAGTATTAGCCAGTTCCATATGACTACTGCATCATTTGAAAATAAATGAGGTATGCAATACAGGCACGCACACCAATTTCTGCTTGTTAGGGCATTTGACAAAAGGATCTATCTGGAGACAAATAACTTCTAATTTTAATTTAGAAATGGTGACAAGTGATCTTTACGATCAAAATACTATGTAGGCATACATATTACCCTTTATTCTGTTACTATGCATGCGTACAAAAGAGCTATTGGATCTTTGAAAGTTTATCTATGTGCTTATAATAAGAAAGTATGATACCTCTTGATAATATGACTAGCGATGAGCGAGTTCAGGACCCGAACTTCACCCGAACTTCATCCCGAACCCGGACCCCTTTCAAATCAATGGGGGCCCGAACTTCTCTTTATTATTTTCTGTTATAACATGGTTATAACGGAAAATAATAGCATTCTTAAGGCAGAATGCTGAATAAAATGGCCTTCTAGGGGTTAAAAATAATTTAAAAAAACTCACCTTGTCCACTTGATCGCGCAGCCGGTGTCCTCCTTCTTCTTCTTTCAGGACCTGCAAAAGGACCTGCGGTGACGTCACCGCGCCCACCACGTGGTAAGCGCGATGACGTCGATCATAGGTCCTGACCTGCGATGACGTCATCGCGCTTACCACGTGGTGAGCGCGGCGACGTCACCGCAGGTCCTTTTGCAGGTCCTGAAAGAAGAAGAAGAAGGAAGACACCAGCTGAGCGATCAAGTGCACAAGTTGAGTTTTTTAAAATTATTTTTAACCCCTAGAAGGCCATTTTATTTAGCATTCTGCCTTAAAGGGGTTGTCCGGGTTCAGAGCTGAACCCGGACATACCTTTAAATTCACCCAGGCAGCCCGCCTGAACAGGGCATCGGAGCATCCTATGCTCCGATGCCCTCCTTTGCCCTGCGCTAATTAGCGCAGGGCAAAGGCATTTAGCCCGGTTCCGGTGACGTACCGGGCTCTGCCAGGCGGAGGCTTCCGCCCGGCAGTGAGCCCGGTGACGTCACCGGCGCTGATGGGCGGGCTTTAGCGCTGCCCTAGCCAGTAAAACGGCTAGGGCAGCGCTAAAGCCGGCTCATTACAGCCGGTGACGTCACCGAACTCACTGCCGGGCGGAAGCGTCCGCCCGGCAGTGTGTAATGTAAACAAAAGAGCCCTTGCCCTGCGCGATCCAGCGCAGGGCAAGGGAGGGCATCGGAGCATGAGATGTTCCGATGCCCTGTTCAGACGGGCTGCCTGGGTGAATATAAGGGTATGTCCGGGTTCAGCTCTGAACCCTGACAACCCCTTTAAGAATGCTATTATTTTCCGTTATAACCATGTTATAACGGAAAATAATAAAATTACCCGAACACTGAACTCAAACCCAAACTTTTGTGTAACTTTGCGGTTCGGGTTCGCTCAACCCTAAATATGACATTTGTTACATAACATTTTTTTGTTCTGTAAATGTACAATTTATGCTTCTTAATCTAATAAAATTATATAAACAATGGCTTTGTTTTTGATGAGTTGGCTAACTATCATCACTTTTTTTTATCATGTTAGTTATTCCATCTAGTTTTCAATTTCAGAGAAGTGCAGAGTGATCATGTTATTCATTACTTCACTGGCAGCATTACTCGATGCATGAAATATGGCTTCTTATGGTATAAATTAGGACAGGAACGCAGCTGGGATGATTCTCAATAAATCCAGTGGAAGAAAATAATCCTCTTCATTCTCTGAGTAGTCTTCAAAAAATTAAAGTTGGTGGTTGTTAATTAATGGTTTTCAAAACGTAACAAGCTCTGACCAACAGAGCAGTTGTTATCCTCGTACTCCTCCACTGCCTTTTGTAGCTCGTACAGAGCCAAGTTACTTTAATATGACACCCACCAAATATCCAGAGTAACCAACATATGCAGCACGGACAGCAGCTAGACTCAGACCATAACTCTGCCACCACCAGCTTGTGTTCTTCTAGCAATGGTTGCAAGATGTTTGTTCTTTCATTTCTTTTATTATTTCATTTCTTGCCTGACACGCCAACATCCATCCATTCAATGAAACAGAAAACATGAACTCATCAGCTGAGGTCCAATTCTGATACTATCACAAAAATCTCTTCTGCCAATGTAACTTCGTTAGCACAGGTGTAGTGACTCTCCATCTGCTTCGGAGCCCCATACGCAGTATGGGACTGTTGTTTTAGACATCTGGTAGCCCCCTGGTTCATTTTGGTGGTGAGCTGCTCCACTGTAACGTGTCGGTCTGCTCCAGTGCACATTCATACCCGACGCATGCAGGCAGCCTATCACATACCTTATATACCCACCAAGCCAGCTCATGACACATGACTTCATTCATGAGCTACACATTGCTGGCATTGAAAGTAGAAAGTGGTCATAATAATGTAATATGTAATAATAAATAACTATATACAGGTTGACCACCATTGCTTTATATGTAAATGCCCTGTTCCTGGCTTGTTGGCACACCCTTGTATCTAGCACCCATAGCATATGCTCCATCAGCTCCCTTGCTATGCCCTGGCAACTAGGAAAACAATGAGTACCTAAGATAACCAATTTGATATCTGTGTTCCATACTGAAGAATTGAGTAGCTCTCAATAACTATTGTCTCCAAAGCACAGTGGACTCTTATGTGTATAGCCTTAGGAACTATTAGAAAGATTATTGTTTGACGTGTCATATAATCTTTTGAATTATTGCTGCATGTAATAGTGCACAAGAGATGAATCATTTGTTTTTCATAGATTAGGCAAATCTGCCTGACAGAAAGATTATAACCATCGCCACATCACCTTGTTTTCAGTTGCGGAAATTTCTGCAACAATATCCACAGTGTGGAAGTGCATCCTTATATGACCCTAAGTCATTCTGAAAATTAAAATTAAAAGGGCTTTCTGAGCTCCAGATAACTTATTCTTAAAATAGGACATCAATATCTGGAACTGGGGAAAACACCTTTAAGGCCATATTACATGGGCAGATAATCAGCCAAATTAGAATGCTCGTTACTAGAGATGAGCGAGTAGTGAAATATTCGAAAGTTCGAAATTCGATTCGAATAGACCGCGAAATTCGACTATTCGACCGAATATCGAATCCCATTAAAGTCTATGGGAAAAAAATGCTCGCCACTTGGAAATCTCAATTCGACCACTTGGAGGTCACCAAGTCCACCCTGAAACCTCAGAAAAGGATGCCAACACTGCTGGAATGCAACTGGGACAGCAGGGGAAGCATGTCTGGGTGCATATAACGCGCCCAAGTCGCACTATTACGCCACTATCACAGCCTCTCAACAATACACTCCAAAGACAATGTAACCTCTCTGTAAAGTGAGACCATACAAGGAAACCTTCTTTCCTCTACATTGCCATGGACCCCAAGCCAAACTAGACAAAAAAGAAGATGAAATTCTGCACCCCTTAAAATCACGTTGCCTATGACAACCACAGATGGCATAGGCAAGGGGGAAAGCAAATAGACCCCACCCCTAATTGTCATTGTGTGTGTGTGTGTGAGATGTGGTCAGACATGTCTTCTTTAAAATGTAAAAACAACTCAAACACATGCAGAAGCCTTAAAATGCCCAAATTGTTGGCGCTAGAGATGTCAGTGACCCGACCTGGCCCAGTGTCATGTCTAGCAGGTAAAGCAGTGGGGATGTTGAGGGATGCGTAGGACCGCAAAAGGCAGGAAGAGGCCGTGGGCTGGCCAGAGGCTCATGGAAAATTTTGTGGAGGCCCAAGAGGTGAGACCTTGATAAAATTTTGTGGAGGCCCAAGAGGTGAGACCTGTTAAAAATTTTGTGGAGGCCCAAGAGGTGAGACCTGTTAAAAATTTTGTGGAGGCCCAAGAGGTGAGACCTTGATAAAATTTTGTGGAGGCCCAAGAGGTGAGACCTCTTAAACATTTTGTGGAGGCCCAAGAGGTGAGACCTCTTAAAAATTGTGTGGAGGCCCAAGAGGTGAGACCTGTTAAAAATTATGTGGAGGCCCAAGAGGTGAGACCTGTTAAAAATTTTGTGGAGGCCCAAGAGGTGAGACCTGTTAAAAATTTTGTGGAGGCCCAAGAGGTGAGACCTGTTAAAAATTTTGTGAAGGCCCAAGAGGTGAGACCTTGATAAAATTTTGTGGAGGCCCAAGAGGTGAGACCTTGATAAAATTTTGTGGAGGCCCAAGAGGTGAGACCTTCATAAAATTTTGTGGAGGCCCAAGAGGTGAGACCTTGATAAAATTTTGTGGAGGCCCAAGAGGTGAGACCTCTTAAAAATTATGTGGAGGCCCAAGATGTGAGACCTCTTAAAAATTATGTGGAGGCCCAAGAGGTGAGACCTCTTAAAAATTATGTGGAGGCCCAAGAGGTGAGACATTGATAAAATTTTGTGGAGGCCCAAGAGGTGAGACCTTGATAAAATTATGTGGAGGCCCAAGAGGTGAGACCTTGATAAAATTTTGTGGAGGCCCAAGAGGTGAGACCTCTTAAACATTTTGTGGAGGCCCAAGAGGTGAGACCTGTTAAAAATTATGTGGAGGCCCAAGAGGTGAGACCTTGATAAAATTTTGTGGAGGCCCAAGAGGTGAGACCTTGATAAAATTTTGTGGAGGCCCAAGAGGTGAGACCTCTTAAACATTTTGTGGAGGCCCAAGAGCTGAGACCTGTTAAAAATTTTGTGGAGGCCCAAGAGGTGAGACCTTGATAAAATTATGTGGAGGCCCAAGAGGTGAGACCTGTTAAAAATTTTGTGGAGGCCCAAGAGGTGAGACCTTGATAAAATTATGTGGAGGCCCAAGAGGTGAGACCTTGATAAAATTTTGTGGAGGCCCAAGAGGTGAGACCTCTTAAACATTTTGTGGAGGCCCAAGAGGTGAGACCTCTTAAACATTTTGTGGAGGCCCAAGAGGTGAGACCTCTTAAACATTTTGTGGAGGCCCAAGAGGTGAGACCTCTTAAACATTTTGTGGAGGCCCAAGAGGTGAGACCTCTTAAACATTTTGTGGAGGCCCAAGAGGTGAGACCTCTTAAACATTTTGTGGAGGCCCAAGAGGTGAGACCTCTTAAACATTTTGTGGAGGCCCAAGAGGTGAGACCTCTTAAACATTTTGTGGAGGCCCAAGAGGTGAGCCATAAATATATAAATTTTTCTTATTTACGGAGCAATTCTACGGCGGTTAAGGAGGAGGAGGTGGAGGAGGAAATGGCACTTCATACAGATGGCACTTCACTTTTGGCTGCTTTCCACTGTTGGAGAAGCAAAGTCCGGGTCAATCCACTTGCTGTTCATTTTGATTAGCGTCAGCCTGTCCGCACTGTCGGTTGACAGGCGGCTGCGCTTATCGGTTATAATGCCCCCGGCTGCGCTGAACACCCTTTCTGATAGCACGCTGGCGGCAGGGCAGGCAAGCACCTCCAAGGCGTACAGGGACAGTTCCAGCCACGTGTCCAACTTGGAGACCCAGTAAGTGTAGGACGCCGAGGGATCGGGGAGGACAGGGGTACGGTCTGCCAGGTACTCCCGCAACATCCGCCGATACTTGTCCCTCCTGCTGATAGCGGGCCCCGCAGTGATGGAAGTTGCACGAGGGGGTGCCATGAACGTGTCCCACACCTTGGAGAGTGTTCCCCTGGTGGCTGTGGGCCTGATCGATGTTGTGGGACTCTGGGAGACCCTCTCCTCTCTGCCGCCAGCGATGGTGGGTGGGAAAATCTCCATCATGTTCTGCACGAGTTCCCTCTGGTATTCCAGCAATCGATTCGTCCTCTCCTCTACCGGAATAAAAGAAGAGACGTTATCTTTATACCGGGGGTCCAGGATTGCGAAGACCCAGTACAGTTTGTTCTCCACTATCCGGACAACACGTGTGTCCCGGGAAAAGCAGCCCAGCATGAAGTCAGCCATGTGTGCCAGACTCTGAATAGGCATGACCTCACTGCCCCCACCAGAAGGATCACTTGCCATTTCCTCCTCTTCCTCTTCCGCCTCCTCTCCGCCCCATCTGCGCTGAACCAATGGGACGCACACAGCCTGACTGCTACCCTCGCCGCCAGCATCCTCCTCCTCTTCCACAGCCACCTCCACGTCGTCCTCCTCCTCCTCATCCTCCTCCTCCTCCTGCAACTGCCACCGAGAAGCAGACAAAAGTGTGGTCTGACTGTGTAGCTCCGTTGCGTCTCCTCCTACCCCCGTCTCCTCTGCGTGCAATGCGTTCTCCCTTATTGCGATGAGTGATTCTTTAAGGACGCATAGGAGCGGGATGGTTACGCTCACTATAGCGTCCTCGCTGCTGACCTTCTTGGTGGACTCCTCAAAGATACGCAGTACATCGCATATGTCTGCCATCCATGGCCACTCGTGGTTGGCAAACTGAGGGAGCTGAGTTGGAGGCACGCGTGGATTCATAATCTGGTACTCCATCAATGCTCTCTGCTGCTCACACACCCTGGCCAACATGGAATAGGTGGAATTCCAGCGAGTCGGCAGGTCGCACAACAGCCGATGTTCAGGCAAATGGAGGCGTTGCTGGAGTTTTTTTAAGCTAGCAGCAGCTACAGTTGACTTCCGAAAGTGAGCGCACAAGCGCCGCACTTTCACCAGTAGCTCTGCCAGGTTGGGGTAAGTCTTTAGAAATTTTTGGACTACCAGATTAAAAACGTGGGCCAGGCATGGTACGTGATTGAGTTCGGCAAGCTCCAGAGCCGCCACCAGGTTACGGCCGTTATCGCACACGACCATGCCTGGTCCTAGCTGCAGCGGCGACAGCCACATCTCCGTCTGCTGCAATATGGCGTCCCTCACCTCTGGGGCGCTGTGCTTCCTGTCGCCCAAGCTGATGAGCTTAAGCACCGCCTGCTGACGTCTCCCCGCGCCAGTGCTGCAACGCTTCCAGCTAGCGGCTGAGGGCGATGTTAAGGCAGAGGAGGAGGAGGAGGAGGAGGAGGGGGGTTTATCAGAACCCATGCTGGCAATCTTGGGCGGGGGTGGTAGGTAGGCCGTCTCTGTTTGCGACCCCGTCCCCGCTTCCACTACATTCACCCAGTGTGCCGTCAAAGAGATGTATCGTCCCTGGCCGCAAGCGCTTGTCCACGAGTCGGTGGTCAAGTGGACCTTTGCGCTGACTGCGTACCTCAGGGCCCGCCTGATGTTACGCGACACGTGCTGGTGCAGGGCGGGGACGGCACTCCGGGAAAAGTAGTGGCGGCTGGGGACGGAATAGCGAGGTGCGGCAGCCGCCATCAGGTCGCGGAAGGCCTGCGTCTCCACAAGCCTAAACGGCAACATCTCCAGGGCCAGCAGTTTGGAGATGTGGCAGTTTAAGGCTTGGGCTTGGGGGTGACTCGAGGCGTACTTCCGCCTGCGGTCGAACGCCTGCGAGATGGACAGTTGTTGGGACGAGGAGTGTGAAGGTGCAGGCGAAGAGGCGGGGGAAGGGGAGGCTGAAGGAGAAGGCCCCAAAGTAGCCGAGGCAGAGGCAGATGTGGAGGTGTCCTGGCTGGAGGTCTGGACCGCAGTGGCAGCACACAACACAGGGGAAGAGGCAGTGGCAGCAAGACCGGGCGCAGGTTGTATTGCGTTTGCTCTCTCCCACTCAGCCCAGTGCTTGACTTCCAAGTGACGCTGCATGCCTGAGGTGGTCAGATTGCTCTTCTCAGAGCCCCTACTCAGTTTTGAGTGGCAGAGTGTGCAAACCGCGCTCAGTTTGTCATCCGCACAAACATTAAAAAATCTCCACACCACAGAAGTACGAGGCCTCGATGGGGGAGCTTCGCGCGACTGCCTGCTGCCGGGAACAGCTTCGGCCCTGCTGGCTGTGGCCTCACTTCTCTGTCTGGACTGTCCTCTGCCTCTGGACATCCCTCTGCCTGTGGACATCCCTCTGCCTGTGGACATCCCTCTGCCTCTTGCTGCCTTTTTCGGTGCTGCGCAGACCACCACCTCTCCACTACTTTCCTCGCTGGACATCACCCCTGGCCAAGTGGGATCGGTCATTTCGTCATCCACCACCTCAACTTCCTCACTCTGCTCCTCCTCCTGCCCACTGGACATTCCAACAGCCTCCCTTGATGGCAACTGCGTCTCATCATCATCATCGCTCATGATAACAGATGCTGGCTCAGGGTCCACATCAGCAGGAGATGGCGAAAACTCAAGTGTTTGGGCATCACTACAAACAAATTCCTCTGCTAGCTCCTGGGATTCTTCCGGCACATCTGAAAAAGGACCCGAAAAGAGCTCCTGGGAGGGGTCAATGGTGGGATGACTCTGTTGGCCAGGTGTGGAGGAAGGAGGGTCAGAGTGAGACTGTGTGGATGACTGGCTGGTGGACAACTGTGTGGAAGCGCTATCCTGGCTGACCCTCACCAGCACGCATTGTATCCCCACTGGCTTCAACAAGGCCCCCAACAGCATTTCCGCGCCCCCGTCCTCGTCCACGTCCTTTTCCGCTAGCCCCCCTCCGCATTTTTTTTTTTTTTGTTACAATATTTTGCCTTCACAGCCGTGAAATTATTTTGCAAGAGAACGCACAGTACAGTTGCCTAGTGTAAGGCCTATATATTTTATACTTCAAGGTACACAGCCGTGTACTAACTTTTCAGACGGTGGGTATAAACACCAGGTATTTAAATAATTTTGCAAGAGAACGCACAGTACAGTTGCCTAGTATAAGGCCTATATATTTTATAGTTCAAGGTACACAGCCGTGTACTAACTTTTCAGACGGTGGGTATAAACACCAGGTATTTAAATAATTTTGCAAGAGAACGCACAGTACAGTTGCCTAGTATAAGGCCTATATATTTTATAGTTCAAGGTACACAGCCGTGTACTAACTTTTCAGACGGTGGGTATAAACACCAGGTATTTAAATAATTTTGCAAGAGAACGCACAGTACAGTTGCCTAGTATAAGGCCTATATATTTTATAGTTCAAGGTACACAGCCGTGTACTAACTTTTCAGACGGTGGGTATAAACACCAGGTATTTAAATAATTTTGCAAGAGAACGCACAGTACAGTTGCCTAGTATAAGGCCTATATATTTTATAGTTCAAGGTACACAGCCGTGTACTAACTTTTCAGACGGTGGGTATAAACACCAGGTATTTAAATAATTTTGCAAGAGAACGCACAGTACAGTTGCCTAGTATAAGGCCTATATATTTTATAGTTCAAGGTACACAGCCGTGTACTAACTTTTCAGACGGTGGGTATAAACACCAGGTATTTAAATAATTTTGCAAGAGAACGCACAGTACAGTTGCCTAGTATAAGGCCTATATATTTTATAGTTCAAGGTACACAGCCGTGTACTAACTTTTCAGACGGTGGGTATAAACACCAGGTATTTAAATAATTTTGCAAGAGAACGCACAGTACAGTTGCCTAGTATAAGGCCTATATATTTTATAGTTCAAGGTACACAGCCGTGTACTAACTTTTCAGACGGTGGGTATAAACACCAGGTATTTAAATAATTTTGCAAGAGAACGCACAGTACAGTTGCCTAGTATAAGGCCTATATATTTTATAGTTCAAGGTACACAGCCGTGTACTAACTTTTCAGATGGTGGGTATAAACACCAGGTATTTAAATAATTTTGCAAGAGAACGCACAGTACAGTTGCCTATTTTAAGGCCTATATATTTTATAGTTCAAGGTACACAGCCGTGTACTAACTTTTCAGACGGTGGGTATAAACACCAGGTATTTAAATAATTTTGCAAGAGAACGCACAGTACAGTTGCCTAGTATAAGGCCTATATATTTTATAGTTCAAGGTACACAGCCATGTACTAACTTTTCAGACGGTGGGTATAAACACCAGGTATTTAAATAATTTTGCAAGAGAACGCACAGTACAGTTGCCTAGTATAAGGCCTATATATTTTATAGTTCAAGGTACACAGCCGTGTACTAACTTTTCAGACGGTGGGTATTAACACCAGGTATTTAAATAATTTTGCAAGAGAACGCACAGTACAGTTGCCAATTATAAGGCCTATATATTTTATAGTTCAAGGTACACAGCCGTGTACTAACTGTTCAGACGGTGGGTATTAACACCAGGTATTTAAATTAGTTTGCAAGAGAACGCACTGTACAGTTGCCAATTATAAGGCCTATATATTTTATAGTTCAAGGTACACAGCCGTGTACTAACTTTTCAGACGGTGGGTATAAACACCAGGTATTTAAATAATTTTGCAAGAGAACGCACAGTACAGTTGCCTAGTATAAGGCCTATATATTTTATAGTTCAAGGTACACAGCCGTGTACTAACTTTTCAGACGGTGGGTATAAACACCAGGTATTTAAATAACTTTGCAAGAGAACGCACAGTACAGTTGCCTAGTATAAGGCCTATATATTTTATAGTTCAAGGTACACAGCCATGTACTAACTTTTCAGACGGTGGGTATTAACACCAGGTATTTAAATAATTTTGCAAGAGAACGCACAGTACAGTTGCCAATTATAAGGCCTATATATTTTATAGTTCAAGGTACACAGCCGTGTACTAACTGTTCAGACGGTGGGTATTTACACCAGGTATTTAAATTAGTTTGCAAGAGAACGCACTGTACAGTTGCCAATTATAAGGCCTATATATTTTATAGTTCAAGGTACACAGCAGTAGTGCCAAATATAGTTTGGTATGTAGCAGAGCACCTAATACACCACTAATGCCTCTCTCTGTCCCTACTCCAGCAGCTATCCCTGAATACAGCAGCCGTTCTCTGTAAAGTCTATATTGTAGTAAAGCTATCACTGTACTGCACTATAGTAGCCCTGATAAGGGCTTTTAATCACGCTCCTGCCTGTCCAACAGCTAAAACCTGTCTCTCCCTTCTCCAGCCTCTGTCCCTGACTAAGTTCACGCAGCATATGCGTACGAGCAGGAAGAGCTGAGTTTTTAATATTCGAGGTCACATGGTTTTTCCAGCCAATGCATGTAGACGCCGTTTTCGCGCTGCCAGCGTGCTCAGCGTGCCTGTCATACCCCCCCTGCATGGTGATTGGTGGAAAAAGAGCGCCAGGGAAGGTGGGAGGGGAAACGAATTCTAAGTGCGCCATCGCCGTTATACTCGAACAAAATCGAGTACGCCAAATAGCGTAGTATTCGATCAAATACCAGCTCGATCGAACACTACTCGCTCATCTCTACTCGTTACCAATCATTATCCAATGTAAACGTGGCAGTAATTATCTAATGAATAAACAAATAATTCATGTCAGCTGATCGCATCTTATATGCAGGCTTAAAAATGGAGAACCTTTTTTGTCCCAGTCTGCATCAGGCTGGGTAAAAGGCCTAATGGTTTTAGTTGCAGTCTGTATTCTTAGAAAAGCTGTATTACAATGGCAGGTCGAATGACCCTATCCTAGTTGCCCAGGGCCTCATTTGCTATAAAACCATGCTTCGAACAAAATGAAATAAATGGGTTGAACTCTGTGGGAACTAATAAATATGTGCTAAAATTGGAAATTTCGGTCATTATAAAATTCATTATCATCATACTTACTATACTTTAAATGTGAGACACTTAGCATATATTTGATCAAACTGTGTGAGCAACCATGACAAGTAAACCCTCATCCCCTGAATCCCTACAGTACACATTTTGGGGGGAATTAATCATTCCCCTTTTCCAGTCAAAAACTCTATTTTGCGACTTTTTAAATATCACTGCACCTAAATGTAAGCTTTTAGGCTACATTCACACGACCGTTTTGTTTTGTGGATCTGCATATTGCGGATACGCAAAACACTGATACCGGCCAATGTGTGTTCCGCAATTTGTGAACCTCACATGCCATGGCTATCATAGAAATGCCTATTCTTGTCCACAATTGCAGACAAGAAAGGGACATGTTCTATTTTTATTTTGCGAGGCCGCGGTATGGAGCAATGGATGCGGAAAACACATGGTGTGCTGTCCACATCTTTTGTGGCCCCATAGAAATGAATGGGTCTGGATCTGAGCCGAGAAATATGTGGCTCGGAGGCCATGAAAACAACGGTTGTGTGAATGTAGCCTTATACCGCACTTGATACTTTCTGAGAAGGGTGCATGACAAAGGGAGAAAGGGGCTAGAAGGCCTGGCACATTTATCTTCTTTTACACCAGTTTTCTGTTGCAAAAGAGGACTGAAAAGTACAGCAGCTACAAGCTGCTGTAGATTTTAATTTAGGCACACAGACTGCCAGAAGATGCATCTAGTTTATGATGAGGCCTGCACCACAACATAAATTAAGTACATCCTCTGGCACTACGTAGATATCAAAGACAAGCGTAAAACATTGGAATTTACTTCCTGATGGAGCAATTTTCCATTTTTTCCATTTCATTTTTTTTTAAAACTTTGTAAAATGTTTCCATTTACAAAGCCGTACGGGGCAAGTTGTACTTTCTAATGGCACTATTTAATATTGCATAGGATGTAGTGGGAAGCTGGAAAAATTTCAAATGGGGTGGAAATGGAAAAAAGCACCATTTCACAAAAGCTTTATAGGATTTGTTTTTACCATTCTCTAGGTTAGTATGATTATGGCGATAACATTTTTGTACAGTTTTTCCTGTGTTTTAATACTGAAGGAACAAAAACTTTTAAAAGATTATTTTTTTCTTTTCATCGCCATATTCTGACCTCCATAACTTCTCTATAGTTATATCTACAGAACAGTGTTTGGGCTAATTTTTTGCAGGATGATCTGTAGTGTTCACTGATACCATGACTTTCACTGCATACAACTTTCTGCTCACTTTTTATTCCATTGTTTTGGGTGATGAAGTCATGAAAAAATGGCACAACAACCATTTTGTTTTATGTTATGTCATTCGTTGTATAGGATATATATTTTTTTTTAATATTTTTTTTATTGTTTATTTTATTGTGATTTTGGGGAAGGGGATGTGATTTTAATTTTTATATATTTTTATTTTTTTTAGGTCTCCAAATAGGCACCTGATTGCAATTTGTATAGAGTAATGCAATTTTCTTCATTGACATATACATAGATTGCTATATTACAATTCAGTACTGCCACCTGCTGGCCTGAATTGAAATATATGAGTAACGAGTCTAAAAGCCTAGTACAGGCTCTGGCGTATTACTTGCCTTTCGCAATCTCTGTCCAGGGGCGGGTTTCAGGCCTCTCAGATGCAGAGGTCACATTTGACCCCAGTCACCTGGTTGCTATGGCGCTATGGAGCAGGCGCCATCTTAAAGACCTGACATCTGCCTTACTATTACGGGAAATATCGGAAAAGGGTTAAAAAATTCCCTCTATACCTTTACAGGTGACTCACATCTCCCTTGGTTCTAGTCTATATATTACAAATATAGTAAATATGACAGCCCAATATTTTAACTATTGAATATTTGCTTATACATTGAATTCTGAAAGTCTTCAGACCCTTTTACCTTTTGTGCATTTTGTTACATTGAAGCTTGAGCTAAAACACAAAAAAATTCACATTATTCTGCTCTTAATACTCCATAATGAGAAAGTGAAAACAGGATGTTCAAAATCTTTGTTAATTTATTGAAAAAGAAAAGCTAAAATATTGCTTTGACATAAGTATTCAAACCCTTTACTCAGTACTTAATTGAAGCACCTTTGCCAGTGATTATAGCCTCCAGTATTCTTGGGTATGATGGCACAAGGTTAGTACACCTGGATTTGGGAATTGTCTTCTATCCTTCTCTGCAGATCCTTTCAAGCTTCTCTGCAGATTCTTCTCTGCTATCCTTCTCTGCAGATCCTTTCAGGTTGGATGGGGACCATCCATGGACTGCCACTTTCAGGTCTCTCCAGATATCTTCGACCGGGTTCAAGTCAGAGCTCTGACTGGGCCACTCAAGGAAATTCACAGAGTTTTCTCTAAGCCACTCCTGTGTTGTCTTGGCTACTTAGGTTCACCCTGCTTAGGTTGTACTTTGCTCCATTCAACTTTCCCTCAACCCTGACCAGTCTCCATGTCCCAGCCGCTGAAAAAAAACCCAAAACAAAACACTACAGTATGCTGCTGCCACCACCATGCTTCACTATAGGGATGGTATTAGGCAGGTGATAAGCAGGACCAGCAGGTTCCCCCCAGACATGACTCTTAGCATTGCAGACAAAAAGTTCAATCTTGGTTTCATCAGACCAGAGAATCTTGTTCCTCACAGTCTGAGAGTGATTTAGGTGTTTTTTTTTGCAAACTCTCGGTGGGCTTTCATATGTCTTTATAACCACTCTATCAGTAAGCCCAGATTGGTGGAGTACTGTGGTCCTGAACGTTTCACCCATTTGCACACAGGATCTTTGAAGCTCTGCCAGAGTGACAATTGGGATCTCGGTCACCTCTAGGAAGAGTCCACTATCTTTCATGTAAGAAGTATAGGGGCCACTGTGCTCTTGGTAACTTTTAGTGCAGCAGAATTTTTGTACCCTTCTCCAGATCTGTGCCCATATAACTCTGTCTCTGAGCTCTACAGGTAGTTCTTTCCTCCTTGGCTTGTTTTTTTCTCTAACATGCATTTTCAGATTTGAGACCTTATATAGACAGGGAGGTGTCTTTCCAAATTATGTTCAATCAACTGAACTTACTACAAATGGACTTGAATCAAAGTGTAGAAACATCTCAAATATGATCAAGAGAAATGAGAGCCCCCCCCTCCCCCGAACTAAATTTCTAGTCCCGTAGCAAAGTTTCTGAATACTTATGTTCATACAAAATTTGTTTTACCATTTGAATACATTTGCAGAAAAATCCTCTTTTCACTTTTTCATTATGGGTTTTGAGTGAAGATTAAAGGGGGAAAACTTGATTTTTTAAAAAAAATTGGCATAAGGCTGCAACATAACAAAATGGCAAAAAAGTGAAAGGTTTTTCGAATGCATTGTATTTTAGCACGCACAGCATGCACATTCTTTTCTGTGTTTGGTTACTTCACTGTACAGAGTAGATCAATATCATATATGCTATGTACCTATCCACTGCTGTGTCAGGTCCTATAATGTGATTTATTTGAGACTGTGCAAGTGTTATCTCCATTATTGTCACACAAATCTTTTATCAGTGCACAAATGTCAATTAACCATTATAACCTAATGAAATGTCTTACAATAAAATGGGATGTCAGCTTGTTTTTAATGTGCTTAAAAGGTGCCATCAGTGAGAGCTCCAGCAGTAGCTCTGCTATGTAATCTTTCCCAGGAGGTTGGAGCAATAAATGAAAGGCCACTTTCAATGATACAGTAACTGTTCAAGGTTCTCACGTTTTATGCATTCATTTTATTACAGTTCACATCTTCTGCAATGTTCATGAGGCCGAGTTTCCCAAGCATGTCCGAGTAAAGTCACAATGACAGAGAGATTTATTTGAAGTAAATCTTATGCAGCACATTCAGGTTCAAATACATAGAAACAGATAGGGACATTTACACTACTCACAAAAAGTTAGGGATTTTTGGCTTATGGGTGAAATTTATGGAAAACGCGAAAAGGTCACTGTACAGTGATATTATATCATGAAAGTAGGGCATTTAAAGAAGAAGTATGCAATGGTGATTTCCTCATCTCAAACAATTTATTGAAACAAAAGACAACAACAGTGGGGGGTATGCCCCCATAAAAAATATCTCAGTAACTTGTCACGCGGGCTTGAGCATTAACACAGCTTGACAACAATGTCTCATGCTGTTCACAAGGCAACTTATTGTCTGCTGTGGCATGGCACTCCCACTCTTCTTGAAGGGTGACTCTCAGGTCATTAAAGGGGTTGTCCGAGTTATTTTTTTGTTCTTTATATGTTTTTAACTTGTCAGGTATAACAACTTTCCCATATACTTTGTGTTTCTAAAGCTGCTGGTTTCTCAGAGTTGACTGAGGGTCACATAACCTGTGATGTCAGCTTATCTCCCTGGTCTATGATGTTTCGTGCACAAGCCTCAGAGTTCAGATAACAGTCTGTACACGAGACGTCACTGGCCACGCCCCCTTTCTTTGCCGGGCTGCTATCTGCTCTCTCCCTGGAGTCCTTCAGATAAAACATTAACCCCTTCAGCCAGAACACACTGAGGGGTCAAGGCTTTACAACAAATAGTAGCTGCAGCAGTGAGGAGACAAATGCTGGGCAAGGAGCTATAGAAGAATTGTATTGTACAAGAACAGGTAGGGAGAATTTCCTGTGTGTATCAGCAGTGTCATTGTATAGCTGGGACTTGTAATCCTACACATACAACATGCTGCTGAGTATTCCAGCAGACAGACATATCACTCAGCACTTGTATTCACTGTCTTTGCAGAGAAGGGGGAGGGGCTGAGATTGATGTTATTGCATGTAAACAAAGGCCAGAAGAGAACCGAGGAAATAGAAATTTTTTTTTGCCTAAAACCTGCTGAACTTAGTTATATATTGCTGCCCATCAGATTCACAGTGCTATATATTTTTTTCATAACTTGGACAACCCCTTTAAGGTTCTGGGGCACAGAGTTACAAGCCTCTACACAGTGACTTAGCTGATCCCATAGGTTTTCAACGGGATTTAGGCCACTCCATTTGAGGTACCCCAGTCTCCAGGAGCTGCTCCCTAATGATGTGACCTCGATGAACTGGCACATTGTCATCCATGAAGATTAAATTAGGTCTTTGAGGCACAATGACTGGATTAATGATGTTATTCAAGTAGTATGGGCTTATCACAGTACCATTCACAAAGTGTAAAGCAGTTCTGCATTGACTGAACACACGGCCACAGTGTAACACCACCTCCACCAAAGGCAAACAGTCACTGATGCATAGCGCTCTCCTTGACATCTCCAATATCTTTGGCAGCCATCATTTCTGCTCAGCCTGAATCGACTTACAGCATTGAGGCACACTGGTCCCATGTCCAGTGTAGATGCTCTCTGGCCCATGCAACATGATGACACCTGTAATCAGGTACACTTCAAGGTCGTCTACCATGCTGATGTGCTGTGCCTGGAGTTGTGTGGCATTCATCATCCAGTTCCGCAGGACATTGTTCACAATGAAATGGTCATCAGTGTGGGATGTGGCCAAAGGACGTCCACTTCTCAGCCTTTCTGTGACTCTTCCAGTCTCTCTGTATCTCTGTGGCAACCTGCTGATGACAATCTGTGACACTCTAAGCTCAGTGGCCACCTCCGTCTGAGAACATCCTGCTTGAAGCCTCACAACGGCGAGGTACTGTTGATTAATAGTTAGGTGTCGTCTTGGTCTTATGATGTCAAAATGGGAATAGCATGATAAGGGGGACTGTTTAAATACCGATTCTAATTGAACCAAGAAATTTATTAGGCGATTCAAACACCTATTGTGAATTTTACCGTTAAGCTCCTTGTTAGAGAACAGCAAGTTGTAAAAAGTACTGAAACATTGAGCAGTTGGACATGTGCATTTAAAAGTTTAGAGAAGGTCACATTAAGTTCACCTGAAAGATTAGAGTGCATTTTAGGTTCATCCTGAAATTTCACCCACAAGCCAAATATCCCTAACTTTTCTTGAGTAGTGTATGAAAACTGGAAAGCAAATAATAAAGTCCCCCCATACACTGTAAAAGACTTAGGCTACTTTCACACTAGTGTTTTTAAATTCCGGTATTGAGTTCTGTCATAGGGGCTCAATACCGGAATAAAACGCTTCAGTTTTGTCCCCATTCATTGTCAATGGGGACAAAACTGAACTGAAGACAACGGAATGCTCCTGAAAGCATTCCGTTCCGTCTTTAGACCGGAGAACAAACCGCAGCATGCTGCGGTTTGCTCTCCGGTCCAGGCATCCGCACCAAGACGGATCCGGAATGACCCCCAATGCAAGTCAATGGGGACGAATCCGTTTGGTGTGGACACACCAGTAATCCGGATCTGTCCTCCATTGATTTGCAATGGGGGGTCATTCCGGATCCGGCTACAGAGCTAGATACATACATAGATACACAGATACATACATACAGACATACACACATACCTACTCACATACTCCAGGGACGCCAGCAGCATGTCTTCACGCGCCTCCTGCGCGCAGCTATGACGTTTCCCCACTGCGCCCCTGGAGTATGTGAGTATGTATGTGTGTATGTATGTATGTATGTATGTATTTCTGTATGTGTGTATGTCTGTATGTGTGTATGTCTTGTGCCAATGTGTGTGGTAACGTGTGGGTCCGGAGCGCTGCTCAGGCTCCACACATGTATCAGCGGCAGTATGGATCCGTCGGCACCCTTTAGGTGCCGGATCCGTGCTGCCGCTAGTGTGAAAGTAGCCTTAGGGGGAATTTATCATTTGCAGTGTTTTTGTAAGTTTTAAGTTTGGCTCTGCAAATTTTTGCAGTTTTTCAATATTCTCAAAAAAAGTGGCCAAATATTAGTGGGGGTGGGACCTCCAACAACACAACAGATTTTTTTCTATTGTAGCAATGTATTTCACACGTGTAACTAAAAATATGCCATGAAAAAAAAACAAAAAACTAAAACTGCATGTTTCAAGAAAAAAAAATGCATGCAGTCTTATTGCTTTTTTAATACCAAAAAAATCACCAAACCAAACTTAGGATGGTTTCACACATTTTTTTTTCTGGCAGTTTTTCATGGCGTTTTCTGAGCCAAAAGCAGAAGAGAATTCAAAAGACAGGGCAAATATAGAGGAAGGATTTATACTTTTCCATCCTGCTGGATCCACTCTTGGCTTTGGCTCTTAACATTGCAGAAAAAACTGACACAAAAACTGGGGCTCATGTGTAAAACCGCCCAACCCCTATGTTTTTACTAATGTTCTTCTTGGCTATTTTAAGATATGAAATGTAATACAAACAATATGTTTTGCTTGCAGATCTTTTCTGGATTGTTGTTTTATTTATTTTGGGTCAGTGGATTTTTTGCAAAATCCTGCTCTGCTCAAGGTGTGGGATTTTTTTGGCATCTTTCCCTGTGTTATGCCCATAGCATAGGCTTCTCTATTGGACATAGATTCCTATGATGCCATGTGTTCAGGTCCATAAACCTGCCATCAGGCCAGGTCATGCAACTGAAATATGGATACAAAATGTGTTTGTATAGTATTACATGCAGGATGTGCCTAGGTGTAGCACATCCAGTAGAAAAGAAACAATATGGCAGTACCCAATATAATCTAACTTCTTACTTTATTGAACTCATTTAGAGTTTCACAGACACATCAGTGAGAAACAGCAAGGCTCCTTCACAAAAACCAGCATGATGGCTGTTTCGAGTTGCACGTGATACTTCCTCAAGGTGACTCTAAGTTCCCATTCACACGATTATATTTTTAGTCCGCATCCAATCTGCATTTTTAGCGGATTGGATGCTAACCCATTCATTTCAATGGAGCCACAGAAAATTCGGACAGCACACCATCTGCTGTCTGCACCTCTATTTCCGTTCCGCAGTCCCACAAAAAACATAGAACATGTCCTATTCTTGTCTGTTTTGCAGACAAGAATATGCATTGTTACATTGGATCTGCAAAAAAAAAGGATGCAACACGGACGTCACACGGATGTCAGCTATATCTTTTGTGGATCTGCGTTTTCTGGATCGTGAAATACTTACATTCATGTGAATGCACCCTAAGGCTAGATTGTCATGTGCAGTGAATGGTGCAGTTTTTGAATCAGTTTTTTATTAATTGACCACAATAGTAGATAGAAAAGGAGATATATCAATCTTTACTTTGTTCTTTTTTTGTCTGTTTGTAGAAAACTAGAATAAGGGTTATGTAGAAAATTACCCAAATTTGACCTTTTTTTAAAGTTTTCCTAGAATATATTGTACATGGGAAAATGATGAGGTTCAAACATTCAATGTTCTTGCTTTAGCAAACAATGATTTATGAAGTCATATAACTGAGTCTCCAGAGGAGTAGTAACTTTGACCTTGAGTCCAACTAAGTTTGTGGTCTTTTTTTATATAAAATAATGTGCCTCAAATTGGTGGCAATCTCCATCACATGCAGTATTATAGAGTTATTCTCCTCTAGACTCACTGCTTTTGGGAAAAATACAGTACCTCATAGAAGCACCATACAGAAAAACCATGTAGTGCCTATGAATCCATAATATAGACCCATAGGATATCGTTTAGGTGGCACGCTGGGTTGATATTATATTCATACAGTAGAACCTGATAGGAAACTGTGTTTTTTTCCATACATTTTTTCAAAAATGTCCGAGGTCAGATCTTAGTTTAAAGACAATGAAATATAAGGCTCTGGCAAAACATGGTATAAATGCTGAGGATTGTATTGGAATTGCATGCAGAACATCTACGGCATTTACAATAGTAGCAAACTACCCGCAGATGAGATTTTACAGTACTGCTGTAAAAGAAGCCAATGCGCTCAGTGGTTATTGGAGTGTGAATGCCCAAGTCCAGCGGTGAAGTGCACATGTGCAGGATCTCAGCAAGAGGAAAGGATGATGTAACATCATGACAGGGCTGGCAAGACGATACACTGGCGCAAAATGCAGAGGGGCCTGGGCACTTACACTGGGCACTTGCAAGCCCTCATTTGCATATCTGTATAACCTAATTTCTCAGCTTTACAAAATCGGACAAGAACTACAAAGGTACCATTGCTATTATATATTTGTGTCCATGTACGCAATAGCAGCAGTATAAAACATGGAAAGTTGGTGACATACTCCCTTTAAGTGAATGGTATCACAAATGTACAGTGTGGTCATTTATGTGCCTTCTATGTGACATCTTAAAGGGAATGTATAATCAGAAATGACCTATCATTTAGAGATGAGCGAATCATCCAAAATTTGCTTCGCCAAATATTTATCGAAGTTTTCACAAGATTCGAACGAATATGAATCTATTCGACGAAGCTGCGTACAAATTATACGTTATTATGTGGTGTTTTGCGAACATTTGCACACTAATAACGAACGTACACTTGTTAAAGGTACACAACTTATGTGAACACATACGCATGACCGTACAAAAGTGCGTACGAATCTTTAGCGTACTATTGTTTTTTTCCAATTCTGAGGGGGGCGTATCTACACTTTCCTGCTCTTGCGGGGCGGAACGAATCTTTTTTTTATGTTTAACATATTTTTAAAGAATTTTTGCATGTATTCCATATATTTAAACTAAAAAGATAAAATCTTACAATTTTCACACTGGCCATTATGTCTAATAATTGGCATCACTTCTTGCTTTGTACAGATCACTTTACTGCAGTTAACTCATTCTAATCCCACCTGTAATGATAGCACCTGGCAGATGGCCTCTGCACAGGTCACAGAGCATGTCTAGAAGACTCTCCCATAGAAATCATTGAGGTCCCCTCCTGACCATTGTGTCTATGGACCATGGGGCTGCTGTAAATGCTGTAAATGCTGTTAAAAACAACTCTGGCAAGATGGCCGCCCCCATCATGTTCAGGAAATTGTATTAAAACAATCTACAATCAGAAAATAAAAACAAATTAGAAAATAAGAAGATGTGCTGCTATCTGATTTTAACAGGCAGATAACATTTTTGGTGACACATTTCCTTTAACTGTCTTGTAAAAATTCTTAAACTATAGCTTTTCAAGACATACTGTACTCAGGAGTTTTTGTTACAAAATAAAATATATTGAATGAAGCAGTGGACCAATACATGCACTACTGCTCCATTCAGATTTGAGACTCTGGGACTGTTTCCATATTAAGAAGCGTTCTTTTCAGGCATTGAGTAATGGTTTAATGGGCTTTTCAAATATTTAAAATCAAACAATAAGCATTAAAACATAATATTTATCCATTGAAAAGCATTGTTAGGATGTCACATTTGCTATTGATCTCAAAACTGTTACAAAAGACACAAAGGGGAGGAAACTTTGGGGATTGTAGTTGTAAAATAGGAAAGAGGAGACTTGGCATATTGACGTAGTATGATTCAAGTCAATGTTCTTTCTGCATGATTCATATAACTAGAAATAGGATTTATGATGTAATGCTTCAATTGAGACTTGTCATATTCTGTCATATTCAATTTCTATTCATTTGATTTGTATTAACTATTGCTAAAAACTTACTTATTATTAAGCATTCCCTGTATTTTTAAAAAAAAAAACTTTTTATTTATTATGGTGATATAGAAAAAGTTATGATCAGTGTGGGTCTGAGTGCTGAGACCCCCATCAATTATATAGTGCTCTCTCTCCTCGCTGCAGGAGACCAACTGAAGATAGGTTCATAGACATCCTATTAAGCCAATCTCCTGAGAAGAGGAGACAAAGCGCTCTATGTCAACAACATCCTTGTTCTAGCGATTGGTGGGGTCTCAGCACTCCCACCAATCACTTTTTGATACATGTCTCTATGACATATCAAAAGTTTTTTTAAAGTACAAGGATACTTTAATGGGAGTCTTTCACCTGATCTGAGCGTCATAGACCACTCGGATCAGGCTATAGACGCCGTTACACACATTAAAACAGTACCTTTGTAGACGATGTCCCACGCTGTATTTCTGAGAAAAACAGTTTTATCAGATATGTAAATGACCCCCCGCAAGTGCCCGGAAGTTTGGTTATACAGGAAGGTGCCCAAGCCCCCGGGCGATCTGAATCACAAACCCCTCCCTTTTCCATCCTCCGGCCCGCCCTGCTTTAGCATAATGTTCTCCTCCTCCTGTTATGAAATCTCCCGTTGCGCCACTCTTCGGGTCCCGGCGCCTTTAAAACATAATACTGAACATATTACTAGAGTTTACTGTGAAGTCTAAAATGCTGAGAATTACAATCAAAGTGACCTGCTCAAGTAGCACCAACCTCCAAAAAAAATTACGGACAAGTCTAATTTTTTTTGCGGACACTGCAAAAAAGATCCCTATTTTTATGGACTGTCCAGGAATTTCTGGACGGTTGGCAACCCAGCTACCATGGTAGTTCTGTTCCTCCATGCAGGCTGTGGCTTGCTTGTCAGAAAGGCTTCTGCCCCTCTGCCCATAGAGTGCACATGCTCCACCAGCTTTTAATGGGCCAGCAGGTGTTCCCCCTAATTCACACGAGCCTATGGCTGGCCACCTTGGGGTATTTAAGGCACCTACCCATAAGGAAAGGTGCTTGAACAACAGGTTGAATGGATTTCTAGTTCCCTACAAAGATATGCCATAGTTCTCTTTTGTCTGTGTACTGACTTCTTGTTCTTTAAGAGATTTGACACTTTGCTCCCTGATCTCTGCCTCATCTCCATACTATGAGCTGCCTGCATTGACCTTAGACTTGCACTTATCTCTGCCACCATGTGTCAGCTGCCAACTAAACAGAGAGTACAGTCATGGCAAAAAGTTTTGGGACTGACAAAATATGTTTTTCACAAAGTTTGTTACTTTTGTGTTTGTAGATCTTTTTGTCAGATGTTTCTATGGTAAACTGAAGTACAATTATAAGCATTTCAGAGGTTTTAAAACTTTTATTATTTATATTTATTATGACAAATACATCAAGTTTATTCAAAGACTCAATATTTACAGTGCTGACCATTCTTTTTCAAGACTTCTGCAATCGCCTTGGCTTGCTGGATATCAGCTTCAGGGCCAAATCCTGACTGATGGCAACCCATTCTTGCTTAATCAGAGTTTGGAGTTTATCACAATGCCTTGTTTTTGTTTGTCCGCCCTGTTTTTGAGCCATAGATCCAAAACTTCAATGTTTTTTTTCAACAAGCCACTTAGTTATCACTTTTGGATTGTCAGATGGTGCTCCATTATGCGGGAAAAGCATTGTTCATCAGCAAATTGCTCCTGTATTCTTGGGAGAAGCTGCTCTTGGAGGACGTTTTGATACCATCCTTTATTCATATCAGTGCTTTTAGGCAAATTTGTAAATGAACCAACTCCCTTAGATGATAAATAAACCATATATGAATGGTCTCAGGATGCTTTACTGAAAGCATGACTCATGGTAGAGCTCACCTTTTCTTCTCTGGACAATTTTTTTCAGATGTCCCAAACAGTCTGAAGGGGGCTTCAGCAGAGAAAATAACTTTACCCAGTCTTCTGGATTCCAGTCCCTGTACTTCCTGCAGAGCAATAGTCTGTCTTTGTTGTTCTTCTTGGAGAGAAGTGGCTTCTTTGCTGTCCTTCTTGACCACTGGCCATCCTCCAAAAGCCTTTACCTTATTGAGTACCTCACTGCATATCTACCTGCCTGCTGTCATTCCTGAGCAAGTTCTGCACCAGTGGCAACCTAATCTTGTAGCTGAATCCTTTTCAGGAGATGATCCTGGCACTTTCTGGACTTTCTTTGGCAACCAGAAGCCTTCTTTACAGCCACTTTTAGGTACAATCTTACAACCAGCAATGTCCTTTTCTGATTAAGTTAATTTTAATGGAAATGAATGGCTTTGCAATTAATTGTATTTCATCTTGCTCTTTGCATAACAATTTACCATTAATGTAAATTGGCACCTTAAAAACTAAAGCAGCAAACTCTGTGAAAACCAAAAATTTGTGTCAGTCTCAAAACTTTTGCCAAGGACTGTATTCCAGAAGGTAGGTGAAATGCCTCTATAGGGAGCAAAGGGTGAATAGCAGGGGAATGGCAGGATAACACCACCTAGGAGTAGCCCCAAGCCAAATCTTTTCAATTGACACAGTGGTTTCACATCCACTATCGTAAAACAGTTTTTATACTATTTATATTCTACCACAACATTAGTTTGCTTAGTAGACTGCTGGTTAAAATTGCCCATCCTTATAATTTAGGGAATTACTTAAATAGATATTACTTATGCAATTGTCCAGCAAAACATCAGCTCAATGCAGACTGCCCTTTATAGAATCCTACATTTTTCTAAGCAGCAGCTATATCTCTTAATATTATAAAAATGAGTTTCTGTCTGTCTGTCTGTTCTCTATGCGCGACCAAACTACTGGACCGATTTTCACCAAATTCGGCACACAGGTACATCAGGTGCCCGGGAAG
Organism: Rhinella marina; assembly: GCA_900303285.1. Classification (NCBI taxonomy): domain Eukaryota; kingdom Metazoa; phylum Chordata; class Amphibia; order Anura; family Bufonidae; genus Rhinella; species Rhinella marina. Next base: position 101,883 of record ONZH01003448.1, read on the forward strand.
GTTTTAGACTCATCTCTCTAGGACATAACGTTCCCGAGATATTCCCAAAATATGACCTGCATTAGCCAATATTAGCCTGACAGCATTGGTTTTAAACCCCAACTGCCATTCTCTGCACAGAAATACACAGGAAAGACAGGTTTCCATAACAACACAGCCAGGTAATTAGCAGCCAGCTGAGGATCTCAGGTAACAATCCAGTCACTTCTATTCAATGCTTTAAAGGGGCAGAGCGCTGTGGATGATACTGTTAAAGGGGTATTCCGGTTACCATAAATATAACTTATGTTTTAGACTAATTTTAGACTATGACCGTTCTGTAGTAAATCTTCCACTGCTACCCATTGCGTGTCCTCATAAATTACCATGGCACCGACCTCTGATTCACACCACTCTCAAAAGAAGGACTTACAACACCTACTCCAGGTTTCAGGCCACGCCCCCTCCGCAGCCAATGGGGATTGAAAAAATTAAGGTAAAAATAAACTTCTGTCAGCTGCAGGGGTGGGAGGGTGAGTTTATCTCTGCAACAACACACAGAAACATTAGATGAAATAGACTATTATTTAGACTACTACCGTTCAGTAGTAATAAAAGATGTTTTCTTCCACTAAAAGGACTTAAAAGCAACCCCCCCCCAGGTCTCGCTAAACCACGCCCCAGGTCAGGCCACGCCCTCTCCCACTCCGCAGCCAATGGGGATTGAAAAAATGAAGGTAAAAATCAACTTCTGTCAGCTACAGGAATGGGTGGGAAGGAGACTTTCTCTCTGCAATGACACACACAAACATTAAATGAACCCACTGTGTTTCCTCAAATTACCATGGCATTGACCTATAATTCAGGCCACCCTGAAAAGAAGGACCTAAAAGCACCCCACCCCATGGCCCCGGTAAACCACGCCCCCGACCCGGTCAGGTCATGCCCCCTCCCACTCCGCAGCCAATGGGGATTGAATAGGTGAGCATGATTTTTTTTTTACCTCCATTTTAGGGAAAATTGATTAGTTACCATGAAGCATTAGAAATTTTGGCTTTGAAGCGAATCTCATTTTGCCTGAAATTCGGATAGAAGTCCACTTCATGAACTTCATTTCACTCAATACTAATAATGTTCATTATAATGTGTCTTTAAGTCCCTCAACATTTTCAGGATTTGCTGTTAGGAAATTGAATCATGTTTGTGAACACCCAGAAACTGAAAAGTCTGATACTTCAGAGGATTTGTTACAGTTCTATCCAGTCCAGACTGATGCATATTATCTACCCTAATATTGAACATTATTACAAACTATCAGCAGAGATGAGCGAATATATTCGTAAAGATTCGTTATCCGCACGAATATTTGCATACTCGTAGGTATTCGTTACTGGGGCGAATAGCGTGTGAAATTCGTGTTTTTTTTCAACTCCTTACCTGCATGTTTAGCGCCTATTACTTAGCCAATAAACATGCAGGGAAGCCTGGGGGACCTCCTGCCATGACCAACTACCTTTCTACGTGTCAAGATGTGATTGGCTGCCTGCATCAGGTGACGTACGAATATATATAGATATATATATATATAGATATATATATATATATATATATATATATATATATACAGTGGAGGAAATAAGTATTTGATCCCCCACTGACTTTTAAAGTTTTAATACTAAAAAATAAATGAAACGTCTCATAATTTTATGCCAGCTTTATTTTAACAGTGCCACATAGAATATCAAATGAAAAACGGAGAAAATTACATGAAATGAGAAATAAAAAATAATTTGCATTTCTTTGAGGGAAATAAGTATTTGATCCCCTAGGAAAACATCATTTGATACTTGGTGGCAAACCCCTTGTTGGCAAGCACAGCAGTCAGACGTTTCTTATAGTTTTTTAAAAGGGTTGCACACACTTCAGGAGTAATTTTGGCCCACTCCTCTCTGCAAATCATCTCCATATCCTTAAGGTTTTTAGGCATGCATTTGGAAACGCGAAGCTTCAACTCTCTCCATAGATTTTCGATGGGATTGAGGTCAGAAGACTGGCTAGGCCATTCCATGACCTTGATATGCTTCTTATGGAGCTACTCCTTTGTTTCCTTGGCTGTATGTTTTGGGTCGTTGGCGTGCTGAAAGACCCATCCACGACCCATTTTCAGTGCCCTGGAGGTTGTCACCCAGGATTTTGCGATACATGGCCCCGTTCATCTTCCCGTCAATGCGGTGAAGTTGGCCTGTGCCCTTAGAAGAAAAACACCCCCAAAACATAATACTTCCACCGCCATGCTTGACGGTGGGGATGGTATTCTTAGGGGCATATTCTGTATTTTTCTTCCTCCAAACACGTCGAGTTGAGTTGAGACCAAAGAGCTCAATTTTGGTCTCATCTGACTACAGCACCTTCTCCCAGTCTCTCTCGGAGTCATTAATATGTTTATTGGCAAACTTGAGGCAGGCCTGGACGTGAGCCTTCTTGAGCAGAGGAACCTTGCGTGCACTGCAGGATTTTAAACCATTACGTCTCAGTGTATTACCAATGGTTTTTTTGGAGACTGTGGTCCCAGCTGCCTTGAGATCATTACTCAGCTTCTCCCATGTAATTCTTGGCTGATTTTTAGCCTTTCTCATGATCAATGAGACTCCACAAGGTGATATCTTGCATGGAGCTCCAGGCCTGGGTCGATTTACAGTAATGTTGTACTTCTTCCACTTCCGAATAATTGCACCAACAGTTGTCACCTTCTCATCCAGCTTCTTACTTATGGCTTTGTAGCCCATTCCAGCCTTGTGTAGGTCAACAAGTTTGTCCCTGACATCTTTAGACAGCTCTTTAGTCTTGCCCATGGTGGAGATGTTGGAGTGTCACTGAGACTGTTGGCAGGTGGCCTTTTATACAGGTGAAAATTTGGGACAGGTGTCTCTCATCCAGGTAACGACTTTACTGTGATTAGGGTGAATTAAAGTGGTCTGTGGGAGCCAATATTAGTCATGGTTTTACTAGGGGATCAAATACTTACTTCCCTCAAAGAAATGCAAATTATTTTTTATTTCTCATTTCATGTAATTTTCTCAGTTTTTCTTTTGATATTCTATGTGGCACTGTTAAAATAAAGCTGGCATAAAATTATGAGACATTTCATTTATTTTAGTATTAAAACTTTTAACCCTTACAGTACCAGCGCGGGTGCGGCGAGCGTCATGGCCGGCAAGTCTCTGCTGTTTCTAACAGCAGAGACTTGCCGCTACCTACTGTGTCGGCGGCGTCTTCCGGGGTGACTAGATGCCATGATCACACGTGATCACGGCATCTAGTTGCGTCTAAACTCGGAAGCGTTCGCTTCCGGGTGGTGTACAGACACCCCGTGTGGCCAATCGGGGTGTCTGTACACCATATGAAAACTGTAATCCTCGCTGGTGAGGATTACAGTTTTCAAAGTGCAATTCTTATTCTGGCCACTAGATGGCAGGCCAGGATAAGAAATGAGCAATTCATGGCTGCCCCAGCGCGCCCACTATCTCCACGTGGGACGCCACGTGGAGACGCCGCTGTCAGCGAGAAAAAGGCGCGCATTGGTAGGAGCGCTCTGTTTGTTCCTGGAAGCGCGCAGACGCCGCCGCGATCTGAGAAGCTGAGAACACGGGTGAAGCCCAGCTGTTTCCCTCTGCGAGCGCCCGCACAGCGAGACATCGCACACACTACTAAGAAGGACTGCGGCATCTCTCTAGGAATTTGGTAAAGTACTATCCTACCATATATATCTACCTGCAAGAAGTACCATATTTCAATTTATCATATTATGACTATTCTTCTAACATCTTAGACATATGGATAAATATCCATTATAGGGATTGTGCATCCCTTGGCCCAATCAGACCGTCCAAGGAGGACACTTTTTACTAGACTCTTCCCAGACTATTTAAGGAGTATATTCCTATGTGACATCTATTTCTCATATTTCTATATTTTTATATTTTTTCCTATTTTTCCCTTTTTTTCATTTTTTATATTTTTTTATTTGTATTTAATATATTTACTTGTAAATTATAATAGATTGTGTACTGTACTATATACACTCCACAATATAATCAAAGTTAAATCAAAGCTGTGCATGATCCACTTCTTATTACAACCACAGTAGATATCCATGATTTCCTGAATAAGAGTGTGCTCAACTTCATTTTTTTCATTGAATTTTCACTCTTTCAAAGACCTTGTGGATTAGGTCTACCGGTTGAAGCACCTCGCTCTCAATACATTCTGGATAGTGAGCCACTCATATATTTTCATAATTCATGGATTTAACTGCCTCTAGTAAATCCAAGATTGCTCATAAAGAAAATTAAAAAGCCACAATATATAAGCTCATATTTGAGCATTCAAATAGTAAAAAAAAAAATTAAAAAAAAATGTTAAAAAATATATAAAAAATAAAAAAGATATAAAAGTTCAAATCACCCCCCCTTTCCGTATAAGTAAAAAATAAATACCTAAATAACACTAAATATAGACATCATGGGTATCACCGTGACCGAAAACGCCCGTACTTTTAAAATATAAAAAAAAAAATCCAATACGGCGAATTGTGTGGTGGAAAAAAGCGTCCAAATTGCGATTTGCCGTTTTTTGTCGCTTTTTTTTTCTAAAAAAAATTAAATAAAAAGTGATCAAAAAGTCATACGCACCCCAGAATGGTATTAATAAAATCTTCAGATTGTCCCGCAAAAAATGAGCCCCCATACAGTTTTGTACACATAAATTATAGTTATAGGGGTCAAGATATGACAAGGGAAAAAAAAAAAAAGGGCAACTTTCTAATTTTTTTTTCACTATCAAAACGCAGGAAAAACTATACATATTAGGTATTGACGGATTCGTACTGACCAGTAGAATGAAAATAATGGATCAGTTTTAATGCACATCGAACGCTGTAAATAAGAAACCCGTAGAACTGTAGCGGAATAGCGTTTTTTTTGCAATTTCACCTGATTTGGAATTTTTTTCCCGCTTCCCACTACACCATATGCAATATTAAATGGTGGCATTGGAAAGTACAACTTGTCCTGCAAAAAACAAGCCCTCATACAGCTATGTGAACAGAAAAATAAAAGAGTTATGGCTGTTTGAAGGCAGGGAGCGCAAAACGAAAATGCATGACCGAAAAAACCTCCTGTACTGAAAGGGTTAAAGTCAGTGGGGGATCAAATACTTATTTCCTCCACTGTATATATGCGTATGCCCAGGGCTCGGATGACACAGCTTGTGGTTTTAGGAGAGGGAAAGCCTGTGTGTGTGATAGGGATAGCGAAAGCGTTCGAAATAAGCGAATATTAGTTTCTATTAGGCAGGGAACTGCATTTGTGACCCAAAAGTCTTTTTTAAGACTACAATCCAGCTACAGAAGTGCAAATCATATTTTCTGAAAAACTGCTTTTCTGAAAAGCACTGCGGTGGGGAAGCGTCAGTAGGCCATGCTGAAACTGCTTAGTTTGGGTGAAGAGGCATATGGCTCAAGAGCTGTTACAGGGCATCAGGGGGTAGATGACTGTGTGGCTTGCGCCGCAGAACCTGCAACCAGTTCTGGTTGTTTGTTACAATGGGCGTAACCTGGTGGCGGCTCTGAAACTTGGTGGACTCACGCACGTGCCATGCATGGCCCACGTACTAAACATAGTGGTACAGTTTCTTAAGACCTATCCCGAGCTTGCTGTGTTGCTCACTAAAGTGCACCGCATCTGTGCACATTTTAGGAAGTCCACCACAGATACTGCCACCCTCAGGACAGTGCAACAGCGGTTGCAACTCCCTGTTCACCGGCTGCTATGTGACGTTCCCACACGTTGGAATTTGAGTTTGCAAATGATAGCCAGGGTGTACCAGCAGCGAAGGGCAATAGTAGACTGCCAGCTGACATCGTCCCAGAGAGTCATGCCAGTCAGCTTCCTCAGGTGTATAATGAGGAGTGGACATGGATGGCTGGCATCTGCCAGTTCTTAGGCCCCTTTGAGGAGGCAACACATATGGTTAGCGGCGCTGCGGACATAATCAGCGTCACCATCCCGCTGCTGTGTCTCCTCCAAAAATCCTTAAAGAACTTTATATCAGAGGATTTAGGCATGTCACAGGAGATGGGGGAAGACAGTCCGTTGTTTGCCAGCCTGAGCACCCTCACATCAGTTTTGCAGAGCGAAACTAGTATGCCTTGGAGGTGCTGGCTTGCCCTGCCGCTAGCGTTCTGTCGGAAAGGGTCTTTAGGGCTGCTGGGGGGATAATCACCGACAAACGGACCCGCCTGTCGACTGACACCACCGACAGGCTGACGTTCATCAAGATGAACAAGTCGTGGATATCCCCCCAACTTCTCTTCCCCACCGCAGGATAGCAGCTGAAGTCCATAAGAGCCCTTTTATCCTCCTCCTCTTCCTACTCCTCCGCCTCCTCCTCTATCACAGTTGCTGATGACACAATTTTTAAGGAAGACCAACAGGCTTTCTAAATGCAATTTTTACCCAGGGCAAACAGCCTCTATAATCACAATTTTTAAGGAAGACCAACAGCCTATCTAACCACAATTTTTAAGGAATGCCAACAGCCTCTTTAAATGTAATTTTTACCCAGGGCAAACAGCCTCTCTAACAACAATATTTAAGGAAGGCCAACAGCCTCTCTAACCACAATTTTTAAGGAAGGCCAACAACCTCTCTAAATTCAATTTTTACCCAGGGAAAACAGCCTCTCTAACCATACTTTTTAAGGAAGGCCAACAGCCTCTTTAAATGTAATTTTTACCCAGGGCAAACAGCCTCTCTAACCACAATTTTTAAGGAAGGCCAACAGCCTCTCTAACCACAGTTTTTAAGAAAGGCCAACAGCCTCTCTAAACTCAGTTTTTACCCAGGGCAAACAGCCTCTCTAACCAAAATCTTTAGCATGTGTTATTTGTTTTTTTTAAGGTTGATGCTTATCAAGATGAACAAGGCCTGGATTGCCCCTGACTTCGCTACCCCACCACAGGAAAGCGGCTGAACACTTTTAAGGTGTATTGAATACGCTGTTTTCTCATGTAGGCCCTCAACCATAATGTTTTCAACGGTCAGCTCACCAGCAGGCCATCAATCATAATTTTTCACGGGTGTGTCTGATGCCCTCTTTTATGTGTAATAAAAGGTGTATCGGAGTGCCTGTTCCTTGTAATTTTTGGCAGACTTGTCACTTTGTGCATAGGCTTTATGAGTGTATGAGTCCCACAACAAGAACAATTGTTCCACAATGTGAATGAGACCCTTCTTTATACCCGTTGTATTGGAGTGCCTGTTCCGTGTAATTTTTGGCAGCACTTGCGCTTTACGTACAAGTCAATATATGTTTCATAACAATATTTCTTCACAGTATGTCAGGAAGGGGTTAAAGGTTTAAAAAAACAATGAAAACACAGGTTTTAGAATAATTTTTTTAGTAATAATAATAATAACAACTTTGAACTTAAAAAAATAAATAAATACAAAAACTAAAGAAAATAAAAATTACGTCGGCCTTTGGCGACGTGTGGCCATCATGGCTTGAAGCTGTTGGTGCTCCATCTGTAGGCCGCGAATGAGGCGGGAGGCAGCATGGAGCTGTGTTCCCAAACGCCGTAAGGCGGCCTCCACCTCAAAGTCGGTGGGGATATCTGTAGGGGTGGAAACAGTAATATAATTAGTATGATCGAGTTAAAGGGGTTGTCCCACGAAAAATATTCTAAACTTTCAAACCAGCACCTGGATCTGAATACTTTAGCAGTTGCATGTCATTAAATATTTTGTATATCTACTAGAACTGACCCAGTTATTCAGTGAAATGTATTTTTATTGAGCCATTTTTTTTTCTTATTTCTTTGAACTGCTCACTGAGAAGGCCGCACATGCTCAGTTTAAATCTTCAACTGGCTCCTGTCCTGAGCTGTGATGGGGAGAGATGGACACGAGTCCTGACATGTAGCAGAATAGACACTAGTCACACTAGCCTTGAGTAACCAGCTTGATGTAGCAGAGTAATTGGGGCAGATCTCTGGATCTATGTGAGGTGCAGGGCTATTTCTCGCTTTGTTAAAAAGAGATTGCCAATGTACTATAATATTATGTGATGTATGTCACATTTTTGTTAAATATTTTTGGGGTAACACAAGTTTCTACTTCTTTCACTACCTTGATTTTAAAATTATTGTGATATGTCTGCTTCACTAACCACTTGGAGAACATAATGTGTTCACAGTCTAGTTATCAATAACATGTTGGGTGGCATGATGCTAGGGCTTGAAAATATTACACTTCTGCGAATTAGGGGTTTGTACTTACTAGACACCCATAATGGGTGGTCTTCCCAGGGGCCTGGGGAAAAATCCTCCCTGACAGTTGGAACTATAAAAGATAAAACATAAAATTAGCTTATATTTTGAAGACAGAAGTTCCACCCATTACACTTTTGATTTTACCTACCTTCTACCTCTGGAAGTTGCCCTGGGGGTGTTGGAGGGGCAGGTGGGCTCTTCTCAGGGTGGGGTGGAGGAGGGTTAGAGGGGCTCCTCTGTGGTGCAGCAGCTGTCAAAAATCATTAAATAATGGCATTACATTCAACTCAGATGAACAGTTGTAACTTCTGATGTTGATACATCTGAATACTTTGGAGCTGGATTCCATTACTAACCACTAGTGCTCTTATATCACTGCAGCTGCACTCCCACATAGCCTGGATTAAAAATAAGTTAAATATGTTTACACTTACTAGACGCAGCAGGTCCTTCAGGGGCCGTCCGGGCACGAGTCTGTCGTTGACGTCAGTGACGTTGCTCTGCAACATAAATCCGTACACAATTGTTATGATGACCGTTTTAATACTAACACTGTATACTACTATGAAGATGTTATGGGTGAGAGGAAGGCGATATGATGTGGAGTGAGCATTTCATGTGAAGGGAACATAGAATATCTGGGGTGCATATTTGATGGAGGGGGCATTTGTTGGGAGGGATGGGGGGGTTGAATGAATGAATAAAAGATGTCTGTGTGTCACATTCTGCAGGTACAAACATAACAAATATAAATACAGCACATACAATGCACTAGTATACCATAGCTCCAGTCCCAACCGTTCCGGATTCGGCGGGACAGTCAGGATTTTAGCGTCTGTGTCCGGGAACAGGTGGCTATGTCCCGTGGTCAGCTGTCTTTGCATCCATAGGAAGCAGAGACGGGTAACGGTAAGCAGGGAGCAGTCCCTTCACCTTCCCCGACGTCCAGTATAATGTCTCCTTGTGGCCCCCATACAGTATAATGTCTCCTTGTGGCTGCCCCCATACAGTATAATGTCTTCTACTTGTGGTCCCAAGTGTTTTTTTTCTTCTAAATGGGTATTTATCACGATAAATTTCTTAATATCGTTATCGTGGGAATATTTTTTAAATCGCCCACTCCAGACACATTAGCTGCAGCATGAGCACGTCTTTGAGTCTGTGTGTAGGAGGAGGAAGTGCTAACTATGAAGGGACATATATCTAAGGGTACTTTCATACTAGCACTAGAGATCCGGCAGGCCGTTACGGCCTGGAACAGCCCACCGGATCTCTCCAGATCCAGCATTTGCCTGACACAAGCGGGAGAACGGCCAGCCCCATTAACAATAATGGGGGACGGCGCTGATCCATCACATATGTGAAAGTAGCCTAAGGCAAATTACTGGGAAGGGGCACGTATCTGAGAATACCTTCACTTGTTTGAGTGGAGTTAGAGGCGTGGCCTAGCATGAAAGAAAATTGCTACAGCGCACCACGCACGCCCACGTTGTCCTTCTATACGGTTTTCATTATTGGCACTCGTATATATACAATACAGTACACTAATTTTTTAACATGTTTTTACCTTTCAAATATTTTGTTACTTACCCTGTTGTATCTCTGCCCGGATCTGACTAAGCCGCTCTGGGCACTTTAATTTTATATCGGACCATTTTCTTTGGATCTGGCCCGGGGTCCGCACACTGTGAAACCGATGGCGCAGGCCTCGGATCACCTGCTGCACAACCTCTTTCTTCTGCCGATTGGGGTGTCGGTGTGTGCCATCGTACTCCTGGCTGTCCATCTTCTGGACCAGATATTTCAGCTCTCCAGAGCTAAAAGCACAGGAACGCCTGCTTGCCATCTTGCCAAATTGGATCTGCCTCTGAGGACTGTACGCCACGGCCTAGCGTCGTGTGTGCATTCGCGAGACTTGCAAGTGGTAATGGTTTCATTCTTGAATTCATACACAACAGCGTATAGAGTAAAAGCGTATAGTAGCGTATAGTAGCAATAGCGTACACTTTATCGGACAAGGTCCTGTAGCTCCTTCCACTGTCTCTGCCTGCTCCATGCATGCTGCCCCTGGGGTACCCTATCCATTTCCGTGGTGTTTCCATCACTTTCAGAGGTTTTCAGGTGTTTAGGCAACCTTGCGTGTGAATAACTTGGGTCCACTGCACGAATGCTCGTATCTCCTATTGACTTCAATAGGATTCGTTATTACGTACGAATATACGAATATTTTGAAAAATTCGTTCCGAGTACCAAGCACACAAATATTTTTGTATTCACTCATCTCTAACTATCAGGTAAGGAAAGAGATGTGTGTTATCTATCTAACTCAAACATATATTATTAAGAATTTTTGGTAATCTTTTTAAATCTATCTATCTATCTATCTATCTATCTATCTATCTATCTATCCTAAAATCTTTAAGTTATTGTACTGTCCCCTATGCCTAAATTATAGCAAGACTTTGAGAACAGCCATATGGGCCATAGACACAATGGATAGGACTGGACCTCTCACATGCATTGACTCTATGCTGCGTCTAGCCACTGATTACAAGCAGAGGTCTAGAAATCATAAACTAACGCACCGATTTCAGACACCCATCAGACTAAAATAAAAAAATCTGCTTACTTCTCCTGCGCCGCGGCGCCTCTTCATCTCAGCCGCAGTTGTGCTCCTCCTTCTTCTCCAGCCGACACTGCACTGTCACCTGACTGTGTGCAGTGTCAGGTCATAGTGCGCACACTATGTCCTGACACTGTACAGGGTCAGTGCAGCGCTGACAGGAGAAGGAGGAGGGCCGGCCCCAGCAAGAAGACCAGGGAGGGTAAATATCTTCCCTGCTCCCGACACCTAATGTACGTACACAAGTGAGCTTCAATAATGGAAGCGCTCACTAGTATTCGCTTTATAAGATGCACTGCCATTTTCCCCCTACTTTTGGGGGGGAAAAGTGCATCTTATAAAACGAAAAGTACGGTACTGTTTGCTTGTTTTCGTTGCTCCATATTATTACCTACCAACCATGATATCCATAGGAAATGTGGAAAACATATTTAATTCTGTTTCTTTTTTCTGCGGCTGTTTTCAGCTGAAATGTCATGAAAATGAAGTGAATAATATCAGATAATTCTTTGGAAAACAGGACTTAAAGTATAACACTTGCAATATTGCGAAATGTGAAAATGCCAATTGGCTTGCAACCATCACATTTTGAGCAATTTTCATACTATTATAATTATGTCTAATCCGTGCCTGCTATTTGCTGTCCATTAGGGGATTCAAGCATAATAACAGACACATGAACAAAAATTACTGGTAAATATTTGCAAGGCAATAGTATCTTACTGAAATAGACACACATTAAATGCTGATATAATCATTTCTTATTTAACTCTTTCTTTTCTGACTTGGCCAAAATTTCCTAGTCATGTTTCAAAGCTCTAATGGGCAATGACTAACATGAAATATGATTCCAATTTGATTCAACTAGATCAGCCAGGTAATTTGATTTTGGTCTGAATAAATTTTTCCCAAACTGAAAGTGCTCCAATTGCCTGAAAAGTTGTGGATGACATTCTCCTAGGACTATATGCAACTCATTTAAATCTCTTTAACATCAAGACAGCATTAGTAATCTTAAAAAAACAGCGAAATATGACTATCAGTAAATTAATGGCTGCTGAAGATCTGAAAAAATTTCTGTTTTTGGCTGCAAACGTCTGCCAGTGTGTATACATACACCGCCTAGGGTCATGTAATTCTCCTTGTTCATCTTTTCTGTTCTGTCCTGATCTGAAAAATGGCTGATGCTAGTTTAAAAAAAATATCCCAAACTGAATCAACAAAAATTCATTCATCTCTACTTACAAGATAACTACTTATAGGTGGCTTTAAAGAAACAGTTTACTCCCTTTTGGAGGAAAGCTAATCTGCATACCTGTTCCCAGGGACCATTGCCTGTAAGACTCCATATACCAGCGGTCAGTCTCTGCATGGAGAACTTCTCATCCACCTAGGCAGTATTCTGTTCTGCACGGACAAGCGGCATAAATAAATGGCACAACATAGAGTCATAAAAATAGAAGTTCCAGAATTGTTAATACAAGGGGTCTGCAAGTAAGTGCTAAAACAGACATGCCAGGGGAGGTTATAGGTCTTTTTTAAAGGGGAGTATGTTCGGCACATGCACAGTAGAGGGATAGAGACTTCCTATCTGTCCAGTAGTTTCCATCCCTTTACTGTGCATGTGCCAAATACTCACCAGGAGACCCAAGAGACTTTAGGGTAAGGCCTGTCTGTCATCAAAAATGATGTGTTGTACTGGTACCATTGAGATGCTTGTGATGTTCTGGGAATTGCATTCTAACAGGTAGCACTAGTGTATGCATTTCAGATAATTTCACTAATTTGTCTTCTCTTATAATCAAAATTATGGCACCACATGATATTGGTCTCTATAGCAGGATCTTAAGATAAGAAGTCAGGATTAAAATCTATCTAGAGTACTTCATTTCAGTCCTACAGCTAGAATCTTTAAAAGCAGCCACATACAGATGGAAATAGAATATAGAATAGTGAGACAAACAAAAACAGCCAAACTGAATAGCAGCCATAGTGGGAAGGCCACATTAGGAGCATCCCCTCCCACTATGGCTGCTATTTAGATTGGCATTGTTTATCTGTATTGATGATCGAGCACCCCGATGTTCGGGTGCTCAGGCCGAACACTAGGTAGTGCTCGAGTGCTCCGCCAAGCACCCGAGTATAATGGAAGCCAATGGGAGAAGACCAGGCACCCCCTGCTCTGCAGAGGAGAGGGTGTCTGGTTCATAGGGAAACGTCAGAAAATGGTGGAAACACCACTGAAATGGTTAGGGAAGAGCATGGAGAGGATGTCTGGATGCATATTGGACACCAAAGTTGCTGCTGGGAACGAGAATTACGCCACTTTTATGTAATTACAATAATACCCCCCAAAACCAAAGATAACATCGATTTTAGAGGAAATATTGTTAGGAAACATATTTACTTGTACGTTAAGTGCAAGTGCTACCAAAAATTACACGGATGAGGCACTCCCATACAACCGGTATGTCATATAAAGGAGGGCCTCATTCACATTGTGGTATAATTGTGGGACTCCCAAATTTAAGGTTGACACGCTGCTGCCGAGCTAACGTTAAAAAACAATTTATGGGTGACACGCTGCTGCTCATCAAACTGTCCCGAATTTAAGGTTCACACGCTGCTGCCCATCAAACTGTCCCAAATTTAAGGTTGACACGTTGCTGCTGAGCTGACGTTAAAAAAAATTTACGGGTGACACGCTGCTGCCCATCAAACTGTCCCAAATTTAAGGTTGACACGCTGCTGCCCATCAAACTGTCCCAAATTTAAGGTTGATATGCTGCTGCCAAGCTGACGTTAAAAAACAATTTACGGTTGACACGCTGCTTCTCATCAAACTGTCCCAAATTTAAGGTTGACACGCTGCTGCCCATCAAACTGTCACAAATTTAAGGTTGATATGCTGCTGCCAAGCTGACGTTAAAAAACAATTTACGGTTGACACGCTGCTTCTCATCAAACTGTCCCAAATTTACGGTTGACACGCTGCTGCCCATCAAACTGACCCAAATTTAAGGTTGAGACGCTGCTGCCCATTAAACTGTCCCAAATTTAAGGTTGACACGCTGCTGCCAAGCAGAACGTCCAAAAAATTTACGGTTAACACACTGCTGCTCATCAAACTGTCCCAAATTCAAGGATGACACGCTGCTGCCCATCAAACTGTCCCAAATTTAAGGTTGATATGCTGCTGCCAAGCTGACGTTAAAAAACAATTTACGGTTGACACGCTGCTTCTCATCAAACTGTCCCAAATTTACGGTTGACACGCTGCTGCCCATCAAACTGACCCAAATTTAAGATTGACACGCTGCTGCCGAGCTACATTAAAAAAAATTTATGGGTGACACGCTGCTGCCCATCAAACTGTCCCAAATTTAAGGTTGACACGCTGCTACCCATCAAACTGACCCAAATTTAAGGTTGACACGCTGCTGCCCATCAAACTGTCCCAAATTTAAGGTTGACATGCTGCTGCCGAGCTGACCGTACCAAAAAATTTAAGGGTGACATGCTGCTTAGCTGAACGTCTGAAACATTATGTGACATGTAGCAGAGCCGAGCGTGTTAAAAATTAATTTTGACATGCCGCTTAGGTGATCGTCTGAAACAATATGTGTGACATGTAGCAGAGCTGAGCGTGCAAAACATTATGGTGCAGCTCCAGCTGGTGAGCTGCCCGGCTAAAAAATTATGGTGCAGGCCCAGCTGGTGAGCTGACCGGCTAAAAAATTATGGTGTAGGCCCAGCTCGTGAGCTGCCCGGCTAAAAAATTATGGTGCAGGCCCAGCTGGTGAGCTGACCGGCTAAAAAAATTAGGGTGCAGGCCCAGCTGGTGAGCTGACCGGCTAAAATATTAGGTGCGGGCCCAGCTGGTGAGCTGACCGGCTAAAAAATTAGGGTGCAGGCCCAGCTGGTGGACTTCGAGGGCAGCCTAATAAGCAGTTTCATATGATGGAGGAAGAGGAGGAAGAGGACGAGAAGAGGAAAGGGTACATGATAATACAGTGTATTCAATACACCCTAAAAGCCAGATTTAAGGTTCCTTCATGTTAAGCCGCTTTCCTCTGGTGGAGTAGAGAAGTCAGGGGCAATCCAGGCCTTGTTCATTTTGATAAGCGTCAACCTGTCAGGATTGTCAGTTGACAGGCAGATGCGCTTATCAGTAATTATGCTCCCAGTGGCACTAAATACCCACTCAGACAAAACGCTGGCGTAGAGCGCCAGTTCGTGCCACGTGTCCCGCTTAGACACCCAATAATTATACAACACAGAGGGATCGCTGAGGACGTTGACACGGTCAGCTGCATACTCCTTTACCATCTTTCAAAACTTTTCCCTCCTTGTCACACTAGGCCACTCATCAGGGTGAAGGTGCTGGCAGGGTGTCATAAAACTGTCCCAGGCCTTGGAGAGTGTCACCCTGCCTTTGTTGGAACTGCTGTATGTTCCCCTAGTCTCCCCTCCTCGGGTGGCCAAGGAACTCTTCGCTCTCCCCACCAGGAGCATGACTCTCAATATCCTCCTCGTTCTATTCCCATCCACGCCGAAGAGATGGTGTAAACGTGGTATGGCTACCCTGTGTAACGGTGGCAACGGTGCTCCTACTCCAATTGGCTCTGAGAAAACGAATCAAGGGTGGTCTGGCTATCACCCTGTGTAGGGTTTTCCCCCATTTCCACCTCTTCCACACGCAGAGCATCGGCCTTTATTGTGAGCAGCGAGCTTTTTAGTAGACACAGAAGTGGGATGGTTACGCTGATAACTGCATTATCGCCGCTCACAATCTGTGTAGATTCATCAAAGTTGTGTAACACCTCACAGAGGTCAGACATCAATGCCCACTTGTCGCTTGTGAAGAGCGGAAGCTGACTAGAAAGGTGCCGACTGTGTTGCAGCTGGTATTCTACTACTGCTCTCTGCTGCTCACAAAGCCTGCTCAACATGTGGAAGGTGGAATTCCAGCGTGTGCTCAGGTCACACAGCAGTCAGTGAGCCAGCAACCGCAAGCGCTGCTGCAGCGTTGCCAGGCCGGCTGAAGGTGTCGGTGACTTGCGGAAATGGGCACACAGGCGACGCACCTTCACCAGTAGCTGAGGCAAATTGGGGTAGGTTTTCAGAAACTGCTGAACCACTAAGTTGAATACATGGGCAAGGCATGGTATGTGTGGGAGATTGGCCAGCTCCAAAGCCGCTACCAAGTTGTGGCCGTTATCGGATACAACCATGCCTGGCTGTAGGTTGACTGGCGAGAGCCACAGCTCAGTCTGTTCCCTTATGCCACGCCACAGCTCTGCGGCGGTGTGCTGTTTGTCACCCAGGCAAATAAGCTTCAGCACGACCTGTTGCCGCTTACCGACTGCTGTGCTACACTGCTTCCAGCTACTGACTGTCAGGGAAATGTAGTGTCCCTGGCCACAAGCGCTTGTCCATGTGTCAGTTGTTAAGTGGACCTTGCCAGTAACTGCATTGGTCAGGGCCCAGGTTATGTTTCTGGACACATGCTGGTGTAAGGCAGGGACGTCACACCGGGAAAAATAGTGGCGGTTGGGGACTGCGTAACGAGGGACAGCTGCGAAAGGCCTCGGTGTCCACCAGCCTAAACGGCAACATTTCCAGGGCCAGCAACTTGGAAAGTTGCGCGTTTAGAGCTATGTCCTGTGGGTGTGTGGCAGGATATTTGCGCTTGTGTTCAAATTCCTGGGGTAAGGACATTTGAACGCTGCACTGGGACATTGAAGTGGACTTGCTGGCTGATGGTTCCTGCGAAGATCCAAGTGCAGGGCGGGAGGCATCTGGGCCTGTGTCTTGGACAACAGGTAACAGGGGGAAGAGGAGGCAGTGGTGTGACCTGCAGACACAGATCATGGACCCAGGCATTCGGCCCACCTTTTAGGGTGCTTTGCTGCCATGTGGGAGATCATGCTGGTGGTGGTCAGGTTGCTGGTGTTTACGCCCCTGCTCATCTTGGTATGGCACAGGTTACAAATTACAATACGTTTATCGTCGGCACTTTCCTCAAAAAACCACCAGACTTCCGAACACCTACTAACCCTTGGCAAGGGAGCTTGCCGCAAGGGGCTGCTCCGGGGAAGAGTTGCGGGCCTGGTTGGCGTGGCCTGCCTTCTCCCTTTTGACATCCCACTGCCTCTTCCAGCCTGTTGCGGTGCTGCGGATCCCCCCCCCCCCTGTACTGCTGTCCTCGCTTGGCTTGCCACCTTCCCAGGTTGGGTCAGCTATTTCATTGTCCACCACCTCCTCATCCAAATCCTCACTCTACTCCTCCTCCTGACATGGTAAACTAACAAGAACCTGACTTAACTGTGTCTCATCCTCATCCACAACCTCTTGAGACACTAATTGCCCCTTAACTTATTGGCAACTGTGTCTCATCATCATCATGCACCTCGTGAGACGCTAGTTGCCGGTTCCCACTGTCATCGTCTTCAGACTGTGTTTGCTCAATAGTTTGGGAATCAGGGCACAATATCTCCTCATGTCCCACTTCAAGCGGCCTTGGCGAGAGGCCCGAGCCAAGGAACGGTGATGAAAAAAGCTCTTCGGAATATCCCAATGTGGGATTAGTTCTTTGCCCAGACTCTGTATGGTGGGAGGAAGGAGGATCAGGTTGAGGATGTGGTTGCCCAGACTCTTGGCTACTGAGACTGGACTTTGTGGAAGTGGGGGTGGTGCTGAACCGACTGGAAGCATTATCAGCTGAAATACAACCGACTACCTGCTCGCACTGGTGTGGCGACAAGAGTTGTGTCTTGCGCCACCCTGCAAACTGTGACATGAAGCTAGGAGTTTTGGATGACTTTGTTTCTTGGGCTCTGCCAGCAGGCACAGTTTCTCCACGCCCAGAGCCATGGCCTTTGCGTTCACCATCAGCAGCACGCCCACTTTCACGTCCCTTAGTGCTTGCCTTGCGCATATTGTATAGTGTATATGCAACTTGGTCACAACTACAGTACTGCAGATTTCTATTAACTGTATGATCATAAAAATTTGAATGTCCAATATTCTGAATGCACAAACGTTATAGAGCAGCCGCAAATGAGGAACTGCGGCCTAAATTAACGGTATTAAATGTAACAACGGATGTCAGCTACATAGACTTTTGAACGGTTGTAATACACTGTGCACCTAACGTTACTGACAGGGCACACTTGGGGTTTTTTTCCCACCCAAAAAAAAAACAGACTTATTTCACAATGGACTTTGGTCTTTTTGGAACAGAAACAATCTTTCTACCTACCAAAATCCTATCCCTATAGTTTAATTCCCTCCTTGGGCAAATTAAACTGCAGACGCAAACGAGGAACTGCGGCCTAAATTATCGGTATTAAATGTAATAACGGATGTCAGCTACATAGACTTTTGAACGGTTGTAATACGCTGTGCACCTAGCTTTACTGACAGGGCACACTTGCGGTTTTTTTGCCACAAAAAAAAAAAGCAGACGTATTTCACAGTGGACTTTGGTCTTTTTGGAACAGAAACAATCTTTCTACCTACCCAAATCCTATCCCTATAGTTTAATTCCATCCTTGGGCAAATTAAACTGCAGACGCAAATGAGGAACTGCGGCCTAAATTAACGGTATTAAATGTAACAACGGATGTCAGCTACATAGACTTTTGAACGGTTCTAATATGCTGTGCACCTAGTGTTACTGACAGGGCACACTTGGGTTCTTTTTGCCACCAAAAAAAAAAAATGCAGAAGGATTTAACAATGGACTTTTGTGTCTTTTGAACAATGATACTAACCCTGCCTATATAAATTATATCCCTACAGAAGTACTGCGGCCTTAACAGCAGAAATTATAGCAAAGTATGTCAGGTATATAGTATACAGAGAGTATCCTACAGCATGCAGCAGCACCACCTAGTGCTATTTTCACCACCTTTAAACACCCCAAAAATATTAATATATTGCTTTTTGCCAGATATAGTAGCCCTTAAAAGGGCTTTTGGGTCTTTTTTAAGCGATTTCTATCCCTGCCTAGCGTGCTTCTCTCCCTACAGTGTATGTCCTTCCTTGCTGCAGCAGCGCATGTGGCATTAATGGCAGGCCATCTAGCGCTATTTTCACCACCTTCAAAATGTCTAACACTGGCCGGGTCACATGTCACCGGGTGCTTTATAGCACCCGGTGACATGTGACCCGGCCAGCCAATCAGTGTAATGCCAGTAGCTAAGATGGCTACTGGCATTACACTGAATGCCATCCCTCCCCACACGCTAATTGGCTAATTAGCGTGCGGGGAGGTGATTTGAACATGGCGCTCAAGCACACGCGGTATTCGGCCGAATACCGCGTGGTCCCGAGCACCGCCATGTTCAGCCGAATAGTATATTCGCTCAACACTATTTATCTGTATCTATCTATACTTGACTCATTTTAAAGATCATGGAATAAATACTGAATGTTTCTACCATTACCGGAGGCTGGACCTTTTCACTTTTTCTGCAACACTGGTGCACATTCCATGCCCAGGGGTCCAAGTGTGAAGGTGGCTACTGGAACTGTTGCAACAAGCAAACATGTTACAAGTTATATTATTTAAGAGTATATTTAATCCATTGTACAAAGTCCTCTGTGCAAAAAGATGAACCATATCAAGTAAAGTTTAAACACCTTCAGAGTGGCCTAAGAGTATGTTCACACATCATAAATTTTACATAGATTTCCACACACAATTCATGAAAAAATTCACATGCAGTCACAAAAAAATCCTTGCAATGGAAATTTTCAATGCCATCCATCCAGCCACAAGTTTTTCCATGAATTTTTTTGGTGTGGTTTCTGCACGGAAAACAGGATGGGTTATCCTAATTCAGCTAATCCAGCATAAAAAATCTGCAGCAAAAATCTGATGGTCACCCTTACATTTCTGATGTGAATTCGTCAGTAACATCTAATGGTTTTCAGTATGATGCTATGTCTTGAAGACACAGACCTATGCACTAGTAAGCTTTTTATTGGATTGTTTTTTCTTCTAATAAAAACTGTGGCGTCATAAATACATAACCTTTGTCTATTGGGTGGTTTGTCACTTATATCTGCGTCATTGCAAGTCTAGGAATTGGTTTCTTCAAAAAAACTTTATGGTAGGTTTTATCATCAGCTACGAACTACAATCATAAACAGTGTAACAAATATTTTAAATAAATTTGCTTTACTTATAGTCACAATATCTTCACTTTAGGCAGTTTCAGCCAATGTACGATAATTACTGTATGTCTTTATTTTATTGTTTTGCTTGATTGAGTCTGTCTCTGTCTGCTTTGGTATTGCAGAAATCTCCACTAGTTTTATTTTGTTTAAGCTATGAGAACAATCTTTAGATTCCATAGGAGGGAAGAATTCAGGATTTCCCCTTTCTCCTATTTAAAATCAATGGCTTCAAAATCATACTCAGCATCAACGATACAAGATGTTATGATCTTCATTCATCTTTTAGCAACATCTTTCAAATGTTTTAGCAGGTACTTGTTACATTAAAACAACTACAATTATTATATAATAAACTATTATATTAATTTGGGTTTCTGTGCTATATATATATATATATATATATATATATATATATATATATATATACTAGCAGAAAGACCCGGCTTCGCCTGGGTATATTTCATCTATTTATTTAATGTTTCTGTGTGTCGTTGCAGAGAGAAAGTCAATGCAGCTGACAGACATTGATTTTTACCTTCATTTTTTCAATCCCTATTGGCTGTGGAGTGGGAGGGGGTGTGGTTTAATGGGACACGGGGGGGGGTTAAGTGCTTCATTTCAGGGTGGCCTAAATTATAGGTTAATGCCATGGTAATTTGAGGAAACACAATGGGTAGCAGTGAAAGAAAACATTGCTTTGCGCGGGTATATTTAATCTATTTCATTTAATGTTTCTGTGTGTCGTTGCAGAGAGAAAGTCATCCTCCCTCCCATCCCTGCAGCTGACAGATGTTGATTTTTACCTTCAATTGTTCAATCTCCATTGGCTGCGGAGTGGGAGGGGTCATGGCCTGACTGAGTCGGGGGCGTGACGTTGCAAGACCTGGGGCGGGGTTTTAAGTCCTTCTTTTGATGGTGGCCAGAATTACAGGTCGATGCCATGGTAATTTATGAGGACACGCCATGGGTAACAGTGGAAGAAAACATTGCTTTGCACGGGTATATTTAATCTATTTCATTTAATGTTTCTGTATGTTGTTGCAGAAAGAAATCCAACTTCCCTCCCACCCCTGCAGCTGACAGAAGTTGATTTTTACCTTCATTTTTTCAATCCCCGTTGGCTGCGGAGTGGGAGGGGGCGTGGCCTTACAGAGTCGGGGCGTGGCTTAGCAAAGCGCTTCGCATAGGTGCATTTAATCTATTTCATTTAATGTTTCTGTGTGTCGTTGCAGAATGGCTGCGGAGTGAGAGGGGGCGTGGCCTGACAGAGACGGGGCGTGGCTTAGCAAAAGGCTTCGAACGGTTGTAGTCTATAATTAGTCTATTTCATCTAAAATGTTTGTGTGTCGTTGCAGAGAGAAATTCACCCTCCCACCCCTGCAGCAAACAGAAGTTTATTTTTACCTTCATTTTTTCAATTCCCATTGGCTGCGGAGTGGGAGGGAGCGTGACCTGACAGAGTCGGGGGCGTGGATTAGCAAGACGCTTCGCATGGGTGTATTTAATCTATTTTATTTAATGTTTGTGTGTGTTGTTGCAGAAAGAAAGTCAACCTCCCACCCATCCCTGCAGCTGACAGAAGTTGATTTTTACCTTTATTTTTTCAATCTCTGTTGGCTGCGGAGTGAAAGGGGGTGTGGCCTGACAGAGTTGGGTGTGTGGCTTAGTGAGACCTGGGGCGGGGGTTTTAAGTACTTCTTTTAGAGTGGCCTGAATTACATGTCAATACCATGCTTATTTATGAGCCCACGCAATAGGCAGCAGTGGAGGAAAACATCTTTTATTACTACTGAACTGTAGTAATAGAAAAAAACATAAGTTATATTTATGGTAACCGGAAAACCTTTAACAGTGTCAGTAAATAGAAATGGATGAGATCCTCAGTTGCTGATAATTACCTGGTTGTTATGGAAACCTGCCCTCCCTGTGCCTTTGCAGAGAATGGCAGTTGGAGTTTAAAACCAAAGCTCCCAGTTGTAATATTGGCTAATGGAGATCATATTTTGGGAATATCTTGGGAACGGTACGTCCTAGAGAGATGAGACCTGGTCTAAAACCTTCCCGGACACCTGATGTACCTGTGTGCCGAATTTGGTGAAAATCGGTCCAGTAGTTTGGTCGCGCATAGAGAACAGACAGACAGAAACTCATTTTTATATTATTAAGAGATATATATTATATTATATTTTCATAATAATATAACCACTTTGTGTATATGTTTTAGATACTTATATATTCAATTGTCTATTTGTACCTTTTACATGCACCTGCTTGATTATGATAATCATGGTTCATTTATTTATTTATTTTATTATCTATCTATTTATGCATTGAATTAATTAATTTATGTACACAAATAGCGGCAAAAATGTTCTTGTATATTTATATATATTTCCCCAGTATCCCCAGGGTAAAATGGGGTTTTTATAGTTCAAATTATCCGGGGGAAGTCCTCCCTCCCCCCCGTGCTCCCGATATGGAGCGATGACTGCCGGACGACTGCCAACCCAATGCCCTCCACAGTGGAGCGCATCGCTTCCTGCTGCGTTCGACTGTGGAGCGCATCTCTCTCTGGTGCATTCCACAGTGGAACGTATCGGTCCCAGAAGTGTAGGAGCGCGGGAGAGCATGCTTCCTGCGGGCTCCACGTGCATTCTTGCACAAGTAGATAGCTTAGCACTAGAGATGAGCGAGCATACTCGTCCGAGCTTGGTGCTTGTTCGAGTATCACGGTACTCGTAAGTGCTCGCTGCTCGGACGAGTATCTTGCCATGCTCAAGGAAATGGCAACTTCCGCATTGTGCATTTTTGGCGCCTATAAACTCAGCCAATCACAAGCCAGGAGACTCTGCGGTACACCCAGCATCACGTGGGGCCCTTACATGTCGATAGCAGGGGTTGGCTGGCCTGATCAGGTGACCCTGGAATATACTAGTGACTGCCCGCGGTGCTCGGCTCAGATGCTGTCTGGATGTCGTTAGGGATAGAGCTGCTGCTTTTCAGGGAGAGTGTTAGGGCCTGCATTTAGTTCTTTGTTAGGCAGGAGTAATCTCACAAGAACCCAACAGCCCTTCTAAAAGCTACAAGAATTTTTTTTTTGTCTCCTGGCTTGGCTGGCTGGCTGGCACTAGTAGTGCAGCTATCGCCATATATAACCCTTTTTTTTTATTGTTCTATCTCAGTGATGCAAATCCATTTCATACAGCAGTGTGGAACCATTCTGTGTGTCACAGTTCAGCTGTCCACTCACTACAATCCGTATTTTCTGTCCAGGTGACACATTCTGTACGTCACTTAATTAAACCAGGTCTTTTGCTCTCACTGATACAGCTAGATCACAAAAATCTCTGTGCGACATTTGTCTGGGTTGCAGTCAAAATAGCCACCGTCAGCAGGGGCTGAGTTAGGTCTCTGATAGTTTCTGCACGTCACGTTAAAAAAAAAAAACTAAAAAAAAAAATATAAAAAAAAAATATATAAAAAAAATAATTTTTTTGTTGTTTTATCTCAGTGATACAAATCCATTTCACACAGCTGCGTGGAACCATTCTGTGTGACACAGTTCAGCTGTCCACTCACTACAATCCGTAATTCTGTCCAGTTGACATATTCTGTACGTCACTTAATTAAACCAGGTCTTTTGCTCTCACGTATACAGCTAGATCACAAAAATCTCTGTGCGACATTTGTCTGGGTTGCTGTCAAAATAGCCACAGTCAGCAGGGGCTGAGTTAGGTCTCTGATAGTTTCTGCATGTCACGTTAAAAAAAAAAAAAATAAAAAAAAAAATATACAAAAAAATATATATAAAAAAAATAGTTTTTTGTTGTTTTATCTCAGTGATACAAATCCATTTCACACAGCTGCGTGGAACCATTCTGTGTGTCACAGTTCAGCTGTCCACTCACTACAATCCGTATTTTCTGTCCAGTTGACATATTCTGTACGTCACTTAATTAAACCAGGTCTTTTGCTCTCACGTATACAGCTAGATCACAAAAATCTCTGTGCGACATTTGTCTGGGTTGCAGTCAAAATAGCCACAGTCAGCAGGGGCTGAGTTAGGTCTCTGATAGTTTCTGCATGTCACGTTAAAAAAAAAAAAAAAACTAAAAAAAAAAATATACAAAAAAAAATATATAAAAAAAATAGTTTTTTGTTGTTTTATCTCAGTGATACAAATCCATTTCACACAGCTGCGTGGAACCATTCTGTGTGTCACAGTTCAGCTGTCCACTCACTACAATCCGTATTATCTGTCGAGTTGACACATTCTGTACGTCACTTAATTAAACCAGGTCTTTTGCTCTCACGTATACAGCTAGATCACAAAAACCTCTGTGCGACATTTGTCTGTGTTGCTGTCAAAATAGCCACCGTCAGCAGGGGCTGAGTTAGGTCTCTGATAGTTTCTGCACGTCACGTTAAAAAAAAAATAAAAATAAAAAAAAAAATATAAAAAAAAATATATAAAAAAAAATAGTTTTTTTGTTGTTTTATCTCAGGGATACAAATCCATTTCACACAGCTGCGTGGAACCATTCTGTGTGTCACAGTTCAGTTGTCCACTCACTACAATCCGTATTTTCTGTCCCGTTGACACATTCTGTACGTCACTTAATTAAACCAGGTCTTTTGCTCTCACTGATACAGCTAGATCACAAAAATTTCTGTGCGACATTTGTCAGGGTTGCAGTCAAAATAGCCACCGTCAGCAGGGGCTGAATTAGGTCTCTGATAGTTTCTGCACGTCACGTTAAAAAAAAAAAAAAAAAACTAAAAAAAAATATATATATATAAAAAAAAAGTAAATAGTTTTTTGTTGTTTTAGCTCAGTGATACAAATCCATTTCACACAGCTGTGTGGAACCATTCTGTGTGTCACAGGTGTGTCCAGGTGACACATTCTGTACGTCACTTAATTAAAAAAAAGGTCTTTTGCTCTCACTGATACAGCTAGATTACAAAAATCTCTGTGCAACATTTGTCTGGGTTGCAACTAAGCAGACCAAGTCTGCCTAATCTAATAGTTTCCGTGTAATTGCTCCATACTGCACGGTACGTAATAACATACGTAATTTTGATCTAACTTATCCACCTATATATTCACTTGTTCAGACTGAACAAGTTTGTGGGTTTCAGTACAGCAGGCCCATTTATTTTATTTTTTTTATATAATACACTTATATACAGAAAATGTTGAACCCCAGGGCTAAGGGTTGAGGACGAGGGCGTGGGCGTGGGCATTCAATTACTGCAGGGGGCAGAGGCCGTGGTCCTGGGCAGGGTGAGACAGCACCTGCTGATGAGGGAGCAGGGGAACGCCACAGAGCTACACTCCCTAGCTTCATGTCTCAACTTACAGGGACACGTGGTAGAGGACTGTTGAAACCACAACAGTGCGAACAGCTGATGACTTCGATTGAGGAATCGGAGGATGACGAGGTGACTGACCCAAGCTGGGTTGATAAGCCGAGTGAAGACAGTGCTTCTGAGGCGGAGGCGAGTGCTGCATAAGAACAGGTTGGAAGAGGCAGTGGTGTGGCCAGAGGGAGAAGCAGGGCCAGAGCTGGTGCATCAGCAGCAACTGTTTCACGTAGTGAAGCTCCCGTGGCGAGGCCTAGATGTTCGCAAGTCTGGAGGTTCTTTAAAGAAAGTGAGCATGACCGACGGACTGTGGTGTGCAACCTGTGCCACACCAGGATCAGCAGGGGTGCCACCACTACTAGCCTAACCACCACCAGCATGCGCAGGCATATGAGTGCTAAACACCACACTCAATGGAACCAAGGCCGTTCACCACCTCCTGCGGGTCACACCACTGCTCCTTCCCCTGTGTCACTCGCTGCCTCTGCTAGTCAACCCCCTGCCCAGGACCCTGGCACGAGCGCCTCCCGCCGGAAAACCACACCTTCGCCTCCACGATCCTCCACAGTGTCCACCAATGTGTCCCAGCGCAGCGTTCAGCTGTCTTTACAGCAGACGCTGGAGCGCAAGAGGAAATACAGTTCCACCCACCCACATGCCCAAGCCCTCAACGTCCACATCTCCAAATTGCTGAGCCTGGAGATGCTGCCCTATAGGCTGGTAGAGACCGAGGCCTTTCGCAAACTCATGGCGGTGGCTTCCCCTCGGTATTCGGTCCCCAGCTGCCACTATTTTTCCCGATGTGCCGTCCCAGCCCTACACCAGCACGTGTCAGAGAACATCATCCGTGCCCTGACCAACGCTGTTTCTGAGAAGGTCAACCTAACCACGGACACGTGGACAAGTGCTGTCGGACAGGGTCACTATATCTCACTGACGGCACGTCTCTCAGACGTACTATGCCTCCTCCTCCGACAGCAGCAGTGCCGTGGGTAAGCGCCAGTAGGCGGTGCTCAAACTGCTGAGCTTAGGTGACAAAAGGCACACCGCCCAAGAGCTGTTACAGGGCATCACGGCGCAGACCGATCTGTGGCTGGCACCGCTGAACCTCAAGCCAGGCATGGTTTTGTGTGACAATGGGCGTAACCTGGTGGCGGCTCTGCAACTCGGCAGACTGACACATGTGCCATGCCTGGCCCACGTGTTCAATCTAATAGTTCAGCGGTTCCTCAAGACATACCCCAATCTGTCTGATTTGCTCACCAAGGTGCGCAGCATCTGTGCGCATTTCCGCAAGTCGACCACAGATGCTGCCACTCTCAGGGCAGCGCAGCGCCGCCTACAACTGCCCGCTCACCGACTGTTGTGCGACGTGCCCACGAGATGGAATTCGACATTAAATATGTTATCCAGAGTTTACCAGCAGCGCAGAGCGATTGTAGACTGCCAGATGTCAACTTCCACCAGAACTGGTAGTCAGGTCACTCAGATTCCTCAAGTCTACAATGAGGAGTGGACGTGGATGTCTGATATCTGCCAGGTGTTGAGCAACTTTGAGGAGTCAACACAGATGGTCAGCGGCGATGCCGCCATTATCAGCCTCACCATCTCGCTGCTTTGCCTGTTGAAAAACTCACTGCTCAGCATCAAGTCGGATGCTTTTCGCTTGTCACAAGAGACGGTGGAGGAAGATACGTCGCTTGATAGCCAGAGCACCCTCCAGTCTGTTTCTCAGTGCGTATCGGAGGGGGATGAGGATGAGGAAGAAGAGGAGGAGAATGTCGGCGAGACAGAAGAGGGTACCAGTGCTCAGTCCTTCTTAACTCTTGAGCGTGTATGGGCTGAAGAGGAGGACTTGGAGGAGGAGGAGGAAATGGAGAGTCAGGCCAGTGAGGAGAGGGAATTCTTGCGTGTTGGGACTCTGGCGCACATGGCAGACTTCATGTTAGGCTGCCTATCCCGTGACCCTCGTGTTAGAAGCATTTTTTCAAACACCGATTACTGGGTGTTCACTCTCCTGGACCCACGGTACAAGCAGAACCTTTCCACTCTCATCCCTGCAGAGGAAAGGAGTCTGAGAGTGAATAGATATCAACAGGCCCTGGTGCACAAGCTGAAACAATCCTTCCCATCTGACGCCGCTAGCGGCAGAGGGCATGGTTCTGTGGGCCAAGTAGCGGGGGAGAGGAGGCGAGCAGGCAGCTTGTCCAGCACTGGCAGGGGAACGCTCTCCAAGGCCTTTGCCAGTTTTATGTCACCCCAGCAAGACACTGTCACCTGTCCCCAGTCTAGGCAGAGTAGGGGGGAGCTGTACAGAAAGATGGTGAGGGAGTACCTAGCTGACCACACTAATGTCCTTAGTGATCACTCTGCTCCATACAACTACTGGGTTTCAAAGCTGGACACGTGGCCTGAACTGGCGCTGTACGCCTTGGAGGTGCTGGCCTGCCCTGCCGCTATCGTGCTGTCAGAGCGGGTGCATTCAGTGCAGCTGGTGGCGTCATCACCGATAAGCGTACACGCCTGTTAACTGACAGCGCTGACAGGTTGACGCTTATTAAAATGAACAAAGCCTGGATTTCCTCCGGGGGAAAGCAGCTAAAGATTTACATTACTTATGTATCCGATTCCTCTTCTCTTCTCTACTCCTCCTACTCCTCCTCCTCCTCCTTGTCGTCTTTGCCTAACGCTGACCAGAAAACACACCATTTTTTAGAGGTCCAACTGGCACTCATTTACCACAATTTTTCCGAGGGCCCCCTACAGGCCCTCTCTTCAAACAATTTTTTCAGAGGTCAACTTACAGGCCCTCTCTCTAAATTATTTTTCTGGAGGTCCACCTACAGGCCCTCTCTCCAAACAATTTTTCCAGAGGTCCACCTACAGGCCCTCTCTCCAAACAATTTTTCCGGAGGTCCACCTACAGGCCCTCTCTCCAAACAATTTTTCCGGAGGTCCACCTACAGGCCCTCTCTCCAAACAATTTTTCCAGAGGTCCACCTACAGGCCCTCTCTCCAAACAATTTTTCCAGAGGTCCACCTACAGGCCCTCTCTCCAAACAATTTTTCCAGAGGTTCACCTACAGGCCCTCTCTCCAAACAATTTTCCGGAGGTCCACCTACAGGCCCTCTCTCCAAACAATTTTTCCAGAGGTCCACCTACAGGCCCTCTCTCCAAACAATTTTTCCAGAGGTCCACTTACAGGCCCTCTCTCCAAACAATTTTTCCGGAGGTCCACCTACAGGCCCTCTCTCCAAACATTTTTTCCGGAGGTCCACCTACAGGCCCTCTCTCCAAACAATTTACGTCTTTTTCCTCTCTTTCTCTCTCTCCAAACTATTTTTCCGGATAGCTAAATTTTTAAGTTGGGGTCCTGCGTCGTCATTCTGACTACATCCGGCTGTTCTCACCACCACACACGCTAGCCCAGGGGACACTCCTCTGGCTCTTCCAGCTCAACCTCCTTCCCCCCAGCCTGCCCCCCACCTACAGGCCCTCTCTCCAAACAATTTACGTCTTTTTCCTCTCTTTCTCTCTTTCCAAACTATTTTTCCGGACAGCTGCCATATACGGTATTAAACTGAGTAGTATACATAGAACACATGCCACACTTGATCAAGCTCATAATTTACAACTGTACCGGTTGATGCTAAATTTTTAAGTTGGGGTCCTGCGTCGTCATTCTAACTACATCCGGCTGTTGTCACCACCACACACGCTAGCCCAGGGGGCACTCCTCTGGCTCTTCCAGCTCAACCTCCTTCCCCCCAGCCTGCCCCCCACCTACAGGCCCTCTCTCCAAACAATTTACCCGGACAGGGGACGTATTAGATATTATACTGATTTTTGTTTGTTCCTCTTTTAAATGGCTCCTGACCTGTGATAGGCAGAGCATGGACATGTCCCCTTAGCTGCAGTAGAAAAGACCCTCCCCTGGCCAGAGCAAGCTCTTTTTCCTTTTCCGTGTTCGAAAAATCCATGAAATATATGGTCCCAAGATAGGGGACATATACAATTTTAAACTGAGAAGAATCGATACCACACATGCCCCACTAGGAGAATTTGTGGTAATGGTGGGATTAGGCAGCCTCAGAGGCATCCATGCATGCTGCCCCTGCTGTTTCCTGTCCATTTCCCTGGTGTTTCCATCATTTTCTGAGGTTTCCAGGTTTTCACCCAGCCTTCCCTAGGCAGAGCCTTGGTCCCTTGCAAAAATTCTCGAGTCTCCCATTGACTTCAACGGGGTTCGTTATTCAAAACGAGCACCCGAGCATCGGGAAAAATTCGACTCAAATAACGAGCACCCGGGCATTTTAGTGCTCGCTCATCTCTACTTAGCACCTTAATGTATAAATAGGCACAGTCTGGTGTTTATATATATATATGTGTATTCTATAAGCTCCTGAGGAAGGGGGAATTAACCCCTGAAACGCGTTGAGCCAGTTGTACCTTTCTGTACACCCATTAAAGGATTCGAAAAGAAACCATCGGTGGTGGACCTGGTTGACTTTACGTCCTGTGATTCTACGTGCGATCCTGGCCAGGGGGGCTGAATATGTTTGGTGTCTTGAGCTTATCCTCTCATACCACCCCCCAGCGAAGTGAGTTTAAATGATTTTATTTTTGCTTCATCCTTATTTAATTCTGGTATAATCCAACAATTTGCCTACTGTTTTGTGGATTGTTACTATAAACAGTGTGACACTGAGCCTATAACTTACTAATCATACCCTATTTGGTGCAATAACATTTTGGGATTGTGGCGCTAATCACGGGGGCACTTTTTTCTATGTGCTGTGTGAGGATTGTCTCATGTCACGAACGTGGCCTGACTCGAACCCCACACACACTACTTTATGATTCACTTACACACGTGAAAATATCTATTTCACGCGACTGCTACCTGGCAGCCTTCCCACGCTTATCAATAAACCACTGTTGTCTAGCGCCAATTAAACCCTTTATTTATCCTCACTCTCTTCCCACTGGCCCCTTCTGTTAGCCTCATCTTGAACTAAGAGAGCAACTCCTAATTTACACCCAAGATTTGACTAACCCTCTTTTTTTCTATTTGTTTTTCACATGCCCTCATCAATAACAGGTACACAATAGTTGAACCTTGGTGGCACTATCCAGGGTCGACTACTAAAGGGTCAAGTGTAGCCTATAGCATGTTTTTAACCCTCTTACCAGGGGCGTAGCTATGGGGGGTGCAGAAGTAGCAGTCGCTACCAGGCCCAGGAGCCTGAGGGGGCCCCATGACCCTTGTGCCCCAAGGCACCAGTATTATAGAAAGTGCATGCTGGTCAAGTTACACCTCTGTTGGAGGGAAGGGGTTAAGTCAAGAATTTGACATGGGGGGATGTTGCTGTTTCAAGTTTTGCCTCAGGCAGCAGGAAGGCTATGTGCTTCTCTGTCCCTGGCCACAAAGCACTGAGGGAAGGGGGCCCAAGCTGAACTCTTGCACCAGGGCCCATGAGCCTTGAGCTATGCCCCTGCCTCCTACATGTAGATTGCTTTTATGAGGCGTGGTCCAGACTACACAGGTAGACATCTACTATTATGGGAGGTTAAGAGAACATAGATTGCTGTTATTGGAAGTGGTCCAGATTAAACCACCAGACTACAGTTATAGTGATGGAGTGCAAACTACATAGTCAGACTGCTGCCATTGTGGATGATGCAGAAAACATAGCCACACTAGTGTTACAGGGGGCTTTCCATATTACCCAACCAGAATGCTGCTGTAGTCTGAATGTCCTGATCTTTTCCTTGCAATTAGGGATGAGCGAACCGAACCGTAACGAACCAGATTCGTTACGAACTTTGCCAAAACTTCGTCACTGAACCGAACTTTGAGAAAGTTCATAACGAATCTGGTTAAAATTACAACAGCGACGCAAAACTGTACTTTTTTCACAGAATAGACCAGGATACAAGGGATTATTACTCCTATAATCCCTTGTATCCTGGTTTTCTGTGAAAATCAAGATGTGTGATGTCACCCCACAGCCAAAAAAAAGTGAAAAAAAAAAGTTTAAAAAAAGTTATAAAAAAAGTTTTAAAAAACTGAGGCTCCATAGTCCAATCCGTTGATTCACCTTGGCCAAGCGTTCTTCCCAAGACTTGAGGGCTGCACCTTCCTTCCCGAACCAGACTCCGAGGATCTTGATGAAGTCTGGTTTCAGACTGCCAGTCCCCAAAGAGCATGGCTTCCGACTTCCCGGAGTTGACTTTGGCCCCTGAAGCTTGTCTGAACTCCTCGCAGGTCTGGACGAGAGCAGTCACCGAACGCCGGTCAGTGCATAAGACGGTCACGTCGTCCATGTACAGCGAGCACTTGACCTCGAAGTGTCCTGGTGCGGTGATCCCTCTGATCTCTCCATTCTGCCGGATAGACTCAGCGAAAAGTTCTATGACAGAAACAAAAAGGAGAGGTGATAGAGGGCAGCCTTATCTGACCCCGGAGCAAACTGGAAAGGGGTCAGTCTTCCAGCCGTTCACCAACACCGTGCTGCAAATATAAAGGTACATCAGGTTAACAAACGAACAGAACCTCTCACCTTTGGGGCACCTTCTGCCAGGGAACTCTTGGCAAACCTTGATCTGCCCTTGGAGTCTCTACCACTTTTTAGTGGTGAGGAGGAGGAGGAAGTCCACTAAAGTCAGCGGGTGGAACATACTGAGACTCCAGAGGAGGTGTTGGCTGTAAGCTCCTGTCCCGTGACCGAGAGTACACGCTACACGTTGCTGCTCTGCTGGGTGCTGTCAACCCCCTTTAGATGCAACAAAAAAGTTTTAAAAAAAGTAAAAAAAAAAGTTTAAAAAAGTTATAAAAAAAGTTTAAAAAAAAAATAAAAAGTTAAAAAAAGTTAAAAAGTCCATATTAGGAAAGGCTCTGGCTGTTTCAGTCATCCCTCTGGTTTCATGTCTCTCCTGGCTAGAAGCTTTAGCTGACAAAGTGAGGTCACCATCCTGTAAGGTTTTCTCCGCTGTCACATCCAATTGGGTATCCTTGTGGACTCCCACCCTTTCAGGGATTTCATGGCGTGTGCGCACCCCAGATGGCGAGTCCCCAGACGCCACTACATCTCTGGCAAAGCTGTCCCATCACTGCACAGTAATGTTCAGAAAAAGGTTGGCGACTCATTGGGACTCTCGGTGTCCAAGACCGTGCACCTGAGTGCTGATGTCTGGTCCTCTAATTATGGGCAAGGGCAGTACATGTCTGTTACTGCCCATTGGGTCAACATCCTCCCAGAAGACCATCAGGAAGTTGGCCCATTCTTGCCACTGTCACCTCCATGGTGCTTTAGGGGGCCAGCAGCGGGAAGCACAAGTTCTGCCTCCACCACCTTGCAACCATCCGCCGCTTTGACTGCAGTCCAACCTGCCCCGGTGTCTTACCACCGATGTCAGGCCCGGCGCTCTCAGGCTGTCCTTCTGGGTCCAAAAGAATACTGTCCAAAACATACTGGATGCAATCAAGAGCTGCTGAAGCTGCCTCCTCAACTTGTCTCTTCTCAACAATACTGGCCTGGGTGCAATCAAATGCTGCCTCCTCCTCCTCCTCAACTTGTCTCTTCTCAACCATACTGGCCTGGGTGCAATCAAGTGCTGACTCCTCCTCCTCCATCAATTGTCTGTTCTCAACCATACTGGGTCCAATACAGTACTATTACTGCTTCTAGTTCCACTGTCAAATGTCTGTTTTCCACCCTACTGGGTCCAAGGCAATGCTGCCGGCAATGCTGCTCCAGCGGACATCTTCAATGCTGTCAAATGTTGTCGACCTGGCTGAGGTTTCACTATTTTTGCACTTTGATTTTTTCCACTTTTTTCATTGTAATAGCAACTGCAACTAAACAAAACTATACTCTATCAGACTCCCACTATTGTAGCTGCAATTAATCAGCCGTTATAGCAAGGTTCGTTTTAGGTTCGGTTCGTACGAATGCGAATTTCACGAAAGTTTGCCGAATCGAACCGAACCGAACTTTTCAAAAGTTCGCTCATCCCTACTTGCAATGCTTTTGTACAGTGGAAGGGGTAAAATAATATTTTCTTGGACATTTTATTACTAGAACAGTTTGTTTGAAGATATGTTAAATTTGAAGTGCCATGTTGTCTCAGTTATCAACTATTAGCAGTAAACTAGTGTGAACTAGAGCAGAGCAGTTGAATAGTTGAATGTTGGTATCTGATTGGATAATGTAAAGAGCACAGATCAGCAGGATCAACCCTATCAAACAAGGCATAACCAGGCAGCTTGATCCTACTGATTAAAATTATACCTGTCTTGTGAAAATCAGTTGTGAAGTTCCAGAGAATAAAAAAAATATTCTTTATGCAAATGAGGGCTTAATTGCACAAAGGGCTGGTGCCTAAAGATTAAAAATCTTTTTCTTTTCTCGTAAATGCCACAACTGATTTTCACAAGACAGGTATAATTTTCATCAATATGAGCAATCCTACCAGATAACATGCTAGGGTAATAGGATCCTGCAGACAGTTGACCTTTAAAACATATGATGTGCTACCAATATTGGGTAACAATTGCCGAATGGCACTTGTCAGCAAGAAAATTGCCTTTGTTTGCTATTCTATGTAAGATTGTATACTGTAAATCTAGGACTTCTCACAGTAAATTTACATATAGAAGTCAAACAGCAAACTAGTATTTTTGCGACTTTTGGTGAGCTGCTATACTTTCAGAAGAGGAGTGAAAATTTGGCCAGGATTACAGATTAGAACACTTTTAGGTCTCATTTATGATGTGTGACTTTTTAAAAGGAGGATAAAAAAAAAGTTGCCTCTCCACCTCAGGCAAAACCCTTGAATACTTTTACTGACAGTGGCGAAACCACTTCACAAGCTCCAAATTTAATAAAACCATGCACCATCTTCATAAATTTGTGTGTGTGTGTGCAAAGCAGTTTAAAAAAATAGCCTAAAACACATCTGCAATGCTAAATTTCCCATATCTCTCTCAAACCAGCGACAAAGCTTCAAAATAACGAAATTCAAATATAGGACCAATTACAGTGTCAGACAAGCATAACAATTTTTGACCTATGAGCGACTCTGTCTAATATAATTTCATCGCCATGAATGGCATCATAGTAATTCAGCTGTCAAAGCACTGTGCATGGCACCTGCATGGAAATGTTTATATTTCTGTAGACTTAATTCAGGAAGACTAAGTGGGTGTTGAAGGGAAGGAATGAATTAAGCATACACCGAAAAGCCATGTGTATAAAACATGAAGTAGTCACTTTACAATCTAATTACTTACACAGGGCACCACCAAGTCTTCCTAAAATGATCGCAGGGGGTTAAACATGTTGTTTACACCAGATACTAAGAATTAAGTCATCTTAGAAGAGAGGAACAATGAATTGGTGTCTAAAATGTCTTCAAAAGGAGCAGATGGAAGAGAGCCAAAGTTAGAGTTTGTGTGTTGCTCATGGGAATTGTTGTCTTTGCCCCCAGGCTGGGAAAAGTTCCTTCAGTCATTTAATTATTTCCAATTTTTGGAATACAAAATGAAAAGAACAAATAGAGTAAATAGGAATATATATACTATATTTTAAATGAGGGATCAAGGCACATCATTCCCTAGATGCATATAAAAGATTCAGTCACAAAGTGCTGCTCTTCAGCAGCGAATGAGATGCATAGTTTTACACGTGCAAATTTTTAGGTGGAGAACAGAATTTGTGCTTGGGAAATGCAACAATCCTATTTTTACATATTAATTTGAAATGCCCTGAGTTGTTTGCACATATGAACAGCTTAAAAACTATTCAGATCCCTATCATTTAGTTACCGTAAACAACAAATCAGCGTATTACATCACCCATGATCTGGTAAGAACAAGACCTTAAAGGGAATCTGTCACCAGGATAATCACTATTGAAGTAAAGCTTTAGCCTAATAAGACTTAGTACCTTATTTCCAGATGTGCCTTTGCTTCAGCAATGTATGCAAATGAGCCAGTAAGGTGCCCAGAGGGGCATCACTGTTGCAGGAAGGAGCCCAGGCACGCCTCCTGCTAGTGCCCAAGCCCACCCTCATACTGAGAGCAGGGGAAAGGGGCGGAGTTATGGCTTGAATGTGATGTAGGAGGTGTGCCTGGGCTCCTTCCTGCAAGAGGGACACCCCTCCGGCACCTTACTGGCTCATTTGCATACCAAATAAACTGGATTTTCAGAAGATAGAAAACATCTATTGCTGAAGCAAAGGCACATCTGGAAATAAGGTATTAAGTGCTATTAGACTATGGCTTTACTTCAATACTGATTATCCTGGTGACAGATTCCCTTTAAGAGTGTTCATACACGTTTGATGAACATCCTCTGAATGTGCAGTTGGACTGGCCTAATATCTAATGCATATGGTGGTGGTCTGACTCTACCCTGAAAGCCGATATAACAGGAAAGAGTGATCAGGCATCTTAAGGTACAGTACCTTTACATGAGGCGATGATCAGTACGACTGAGCGATGAACTAGTAATTTCTTGGTGTAGTGAACCCTCAACAATGACCCTTTAGACGTGCCGATTATAGTTCACAAAATGATAATTTCGATTGCATATTCTATCGTTTGTAAAGCAGACTATTGCATTTACAGAAAGCAAAATTTTAGTGTTGTGCAGTAAACGATTCCACGATTTACATGTATGAAATTGTTAACGTCTAACGATGATTTTTGTGCCCACACACTATCAAACCAACAAGAAATCTAACGGTTGTCTGTTGTCCCACTATCGTTCATTGCCTTTACACTGCTCGATAATTGTACAGTTTTGCTCAATTTAATGATAATTTACACAATAATCGGCTAATGTAAAGATACCTTTAGAAATAAGTAATCTTGATCCTTTTGTTCTCAAAGGAGATAAGCCAAACTGTTGACTGAAGTGGGCTGATTTTCTCCATTGGCTGTGTCTACCTTTGAGACGTTACACTACCTTTTATCGTTGAGGTGGATACCTCTGAGGTTGGAATTTGTGCTGTGCTATCTCAGGGGCCATTCTCCATAACTAACCTTGTGCATTTTTCTCCTGACAATTTTATATTGGCAACCATGACTTAATGACATTAAGTGGGCTTTCAAGGAGTGGAGTCCCTTCTTGGAGAGGGCTTAGCACCAGATTACTGTGCTCATGGATAAGGAATGAGCGAACCCACCGGGTTCGAGTTCGGAAACACGAATCCCATTCAAGTCAATGGGGACCCAAATTTCACTTTATTATTTTCTGTTATAACATCGTTATAGCGGAAAATAATAGCATTCTTAAGACAGAATGGTATGGCCATTTAGGGGTAAAAAACAAACAAACAAAAAAAAAACTCACCTCATCCACTGGATCGCGCTGCTGCAGTGTCTTTTATCTTCTTTTAGCAGGGTCTGCCAAAGGAACTGTGGTGACATTATCGCAGGTCCTTCTGAATGAAGATATAGAAGGACTGATGATGACATCAGCGAGCTCACCTTAATCACAAGTCCTTTTGCAGGTCCTGCTGAAAAAAGATAGAAGACACTGCGGCAGCGTGATCAAGTGGATCAAGTGGCCATATTCTTTTACATTCTGTCTTAAGAATGCTATTTGTTTCTGCTATAACCATGCTATAACGGAAAATAACAGAATCACCCGAACACCTATCCCGGACTTCAGTGAAAAATTCGGAGTTCGGGTCCAAGTACCCAAACTCGCAAAGTTCAGTATGGACCCGAACTTTGCAGTTCTGGTTCGCTCATCCCTACTTACAGATCATAAAAATTTTATTTATTTGAATACGGCCAAAGCGCTTGAATCCCCGGAAAGCATGGTGGGCCCAGTTTGTTACACAGTTTAAGAGCACATGCACACAAACGGATTTTCTCTACATGTCAGTTCCGTTTTTTTGCGGATCATATGCGGTACCATTCATTTCAATGGGTTTGCAAAACAGACTGAAGTCACTCCGTGTGCATTTCGTTTCCGTATGTCTGTATTTCCGTTCCGCAAAAAAATAGAACATGTCCTATTATTGTCAGCATTACGGACAAGGATAGGACTGTTCTATTAGGGACCAGCTGTTCTGTTCCGCAAAATACGGAATGCACACGGACGTCATCCGTATTTTTTGCAGATCCGTATTTTGCGGACTGCAAAATACATATGGTTGTGTGCATGAGCCCTAACTTTGTAGTTACATTTCATCCTGGGGCTGCTAATGTCAAGGCAGATGCTCCACTGAATGGTACCTTCCCGGAAGTTGCCTGCTTAGTGAGCATCTGTAAATGCAGCTTAACACAACAGTGCCACACCTTGAGCGGTTTGGCTACTCACTTCCAGCAATTTAGCACCTTTTACCATACTATATACTAAAATGTATGCGTATATAT
Organism: Rhinella marina; assembly: GCA_900303285.1. NCBI lineage: Eukaryota > Metazoa > Chordata > Amphibia > Anura > Bufonidae > Rhinella > Rhinella marina. The sequence goes on from ONZH01003448.1 coordinate 139,768, forward strand.
AAATATGGTGATGTTATGTTACAACTGACCAAAACATTTCATCTGTTCTCACATTATACAATGTTACACTAGTTCTCAGAAAATGTATGTTTTCTGGGCACAATAATGTTAAAAATGTAACCCTTAGTTCAGCATAGACAGACAATTTACTGAAGTAGTAGCATACAATGAGATTCACTTTATGGTGAAAGATAAAATTAAGAAATTAATATCTCAAGTAATGAATACTGCATTTGAGCATACTGATGTGTCATAATTATTACAACACAAAATCATTGCCAATTATATTAATTCAGATGCTAGATAGTGAGGATTTTCTATTCATTTTCTATTATACATTTTGTATTTCCTTTGTCAGGTCTACATACTGTATTAGGACCTAAATTATATAAGTTGCATGTGGAAGATATTTAAGCAATTATTTTACAAATAGTGTAAATATATTTTATAATAAGTTAACCCATTAGGTTAATTGGTAGATTACAGTATAATGAAATTACAAGGGTTTTTCAAGTGAAAAACTGAGCCTTATTTACAATATATTTCAACTAACATAGTAACATAGTTTATAAGGCCGAAAAAAAGACATCTGTCCATCCAGTTCGACCTGTTTTCCTACAAGTTGATCCAGAGGAAGGCAAAAAACCCCTGTGCGGTAGAAGCCAATCTTCCTCACTTTAGGGGAAAAAATTCCTTCCCGACTCCAATCAGGCAATCAGAATTACTCCCTGGATCAACAACAACCCATATCTAGTAACTATAGCCTGTAATATTATTACCCTCCAGAAATACATCCAGGCCCCTCTTAAACTCTTTTAGTGAACTTACCATCACCACCTCCTCAGGCAGAGAGTTCCATAGTCTCACTGCTCTTACCGTAAAGAATCCTCTTCTATTTTTGTGAACAAACCTTCTTTCCTCCAGGCGCAGAGGATGTCCCCTCGTCATGGTCACTGTCCTTGGGATAAAGAGATCATGGGAGAGATCTCTGTACTGACCCCTGATATATTTATACATATTAGATCTCCCCTCAGTCGTCTTTTTTCTAAAGTGAATAACCCTAATTTTGATAATCTTTCTGGGTACTGTAGTCCACCCATTCCAGCTATGACTTTAGTTGCCCTCCTCTGAACCCTCTCCAGCTCTGCTATGTCTGCCTTGTTCACAGGAGCCCAGAACTGTACACAGTACTCCATGTGCGGTCTGACTAGTGATTTGTAAAGTGGCAGGACTATGTTCTCATCACGGGCATCTATGCCCCTTTTGATGCAACCCATTATCTTATTGGCCTTGGCAGCAGCTGTCTGACACTGGTTTCTGCAGCTTAGTTTGCTGTTCACTAAAATTCCTAGGTCCTTTTCCATGTCAGAGTTACCCAGTGTTTTACCATTTACTATGTACTGGTGACTTGCATTATTCCTTCCCATATGCATAACCTTACATTTGTCAGTGTTAAACCTCATCTGCCACTTCTCTGCCCAAGCCTCCAGTCTATCCAGATCCATCTGTAGCAGTGTACTGTACCTCTTCTGTGTTAATTACTTTACACAGTTTAGTGTCATCTGCAAAAATTGATATTTTATTGTGCAAGCCTTCTACAAGCCTTCTAAAACTGTATGTTTTTTTTTCCTACCTACCGTGTTTCCCCGATAGTAAGACACCCCCGATTGTAAGACGTATCGGGGGTTTCAGGGGGGTCAGCTAATATAAGCCGTACCCCAAAAGTAAGATATATGTCTTACTTTCGGGGAAACACGAGGGTATTGCCGCCTCCCTCTCATCTAGCTGCGCGCCGCCTCCTGCCCACGTCCGCACCGTCCCCCTCTCCATACGTCGCCGCGTCTGCCACCTCCCTCTGATCTTAATGAGCGCCGCCTCCTGCCCACTTCCGCGCCGCCCCCCCTCCATACGTCACCGCGTCTGCCGCCTCCGTCTGATCCAAATGAGCGCCGCCTCCAGCCCACTTCCGCGCCGCCCCCCCTCTCCATACGTCACCGCGCCGTCCCCCTCTCCATACGTCACCGCGCCGTCCCCTGCACTTGTCACTGCCGCCTCCTGCTTAAAATACGGTAATGCACACAGTATTAATCATACATCAGTAAAACAAACACACTGGCATACTGGGGTATCATCTGCTGTATATAACCCAGTGGGTATCAGCAGGTGTCACACTGGATTAAATACAGCAGGTGGTACTGTATCACACTGGGTTAGATACAGGTATAGGTACAGGTTTGCACTTTGCTGTGCCCACATGAGCTGTTTGACAATTTTTTTCCAATATAAGACATACCCCGAAAGTAAGACATAGTGGGGCTTTTGGGGATAAAAAGAAAGTAAGACACTGTCTTACTTTCGGGGAAACACGGTAGGCTTGAAACATGATGGGGACATTCACTACATTACATTGTATCATTAACATAGGTTTTTTTCAGTATAAGATGACTGCTAATTATTTGTAATAGTGTATTAGATTGTTTTGTTGTTTTGCAGTAGGTAATTGATTCAAGGAATTATTATAATTGCCATAGTTAAAGCCAGGAAGAACCTTATTCCCCTTACATGAGAACAATTAGTCACTCACCTCAAATGGGTTTTGCCTTCTTCTGGATTACAAAAACAAGATAACTGTTATGTAACTGTCCAACTGTTATTCAGAAACTTACTTGCACATGAATTTAATGCTTGAACTGGAGAACTTCAAAATTTGACACTTAGGACAATAGAAATTAGGCAGCCATGTAATTCTGCATAACAATGCGGATTTATAAACCTTGCAGGTGTATAGGTTTCTGGATAGTATCCCATGATATTAGCCAGCATTAGTTATTGTTGCCTCTGGCAGTCAAGCATCTGTCAGACAAAGATAACTCAGAAATAGCTAAAGAGAATAATTTGAGACTTCAAACAAGAAAACAGCACAGTTAAATGTTGTTTGTTTTAGGCAATATCACAGCAGTTTTGCATGCTTGTTAAGAAGCAAATCTAGGAATCTACTTCTTAACATACAGTATTTTTCGCTTTATAAAACGCACCCAAGGATAAGACGAACTACCGATTTTAGAGGAGGAAAATAAGAAAACAATATTTTTCATCAGATCTCATATCAGATCCTCAGATCAGACCTCCATAAATATTAGGACATCACATCATACCCCCATATCAGCCCTCCATGTCAGAACCCCATCAGCCCTCTATGTCAGACCCCCATTAGACTTCAGATTAGCCCTTTATTTCTGACCCCCATCAGACCTCAGATCAGCTCTTTGTTTGTGACCCCCATCAGACCTCAGATCAGCCCTTTATTTCTGACTCCCATCCAACCTCAGATCAGCCCTTAGGCTTCTTTCACACAACAGTATTTTTTGCGGGCCCCGATCCGCATTTTTTGCAGAAAAATGCGGACCCATTAATTTCTATGAGTCCACAAAAAATACTGACAGCACACTGTGTGCTGTCCGCATCCGTATGTCAGTTCCGTAGCCCGCAAAAAAAAATAGAAGTTCTCCTATTCTTGTCCGTTTTGCGGACAAGGATAGGCATTGTTACAATGGATTCACAAAAAAAACCGGATGCCATACCGACGTCATTCTTTTTTTTTGCGGATCGGCAATTTGCGGACTGCAACACACAACGTTTGTGTGAAAGTAGCCTTAATGTCATATCCCCATCAGAGGTCAGATCAGCCCTTAATGTCATACCCCCATCAGACCTCAGATCAGCCCTTTATTTCTGACCAACATCTAACCTCAAATCAGCCCTTTATCTCTAACCCCCATCAGACCCTCAAATCAACGCTTAATGTCATACCCTCATCAGACCTCAGATCAGAATTAAAAAAAAAAAAACTCCTCTTACCTCCCCTACACCGTGGCTCCTCTTCATCTCCGGCAGAAGTCACAGTCCCCTATCTTCTCCGGCTCGCGCTGCACTGTCACTTGACGCACTACGTCCTGATGCTGTATGGGGTCAGGACAGTGCAGAGCTGGCCCCAGCAAAGAAGACCAGGGCGGGTGAGTCCCAGAAGCACTTACAGTGCTTTATTCCCCGCTCCCGGCACCTAATGCATAATAGTGAGCACTTCCATAATGGAAGCGCTCAATAGTATTCGCTTTATAAGACGCACAGCCATCCCCCCCCCCTTTTGGGGGGGAAAAATTGCATCTTATAAAGCATAAAACATAGCAAGTTATGGTTCAGTTTTACTTAAAAACCACATCATGTCCAGCAAATAATATTCTTTAGTCAGTGATTGTGGATATGATCATATAATCCTACGATAACTTGGGCCTCATGCACACATCAATGTTTTGGTCAGTGGCCGAGCCAACAGGGTGCTAGCAAGGCTATGAGTCAGCAGGGTGTCAGCAGTGTGAGGTCTGGAGGCAAATGTGCTTGCTACTCAGGAGCCTACTTGACCGGGAAGAACTAGCGGTGCACAGGCTCATGGAGGCAGCGGCAGCAAGCAGTCAGCACGGTGTGTGGGGGGAAATGCCATACTCACCGATGTGGAAATTTTTCATCAAGTCGCTGGAGAATGTCAGCGTTGCAGTTTGTTGAATCTGTGGGAAGAAGGTCAAGCGTGGCCAGGGTGCCAATATTGTTTATTGTGTACAGTATTGCTAATGTAGTGGTACAGCCTGATCCCTTCTCCAGCAGTCAAGGCTCCACCACCTCAGCAGAAGAGAGCTGTGTTTCCTTCCCATCATCTACTCGTCCTGATGCTCCGGCTCCTCCTCCTTCTTCACCAGCAAATGATCACAGAGGCGATTGCAAAAAGACAACAATATGTGTGCACTCATCCACCAGCGCATAAGCTAAATGTGCTCCTGGCCAAGTTGCTAGTACTACAGTCCCTTGCTTTCCATGTGGTGGACTTTGCACCTTTCAGAGAACTGATGGTTTGTGCTGAGCCAAGGTAGAGATTCCCAAGCGTCATTACTTCTCCAAACAGCACAACAGCGCCTGATATACGATGTTTCCACACGTTGGAACTCTACCCTTCACATATTGGACTGACTACGTACATGAGCAGAGGAAGGCCATAAACGATTTCTTTATGATGCAGGTGGAGAGGAGCACTCCCCTATGTAACTCCGACATAAGCCAGTGGCAGCTCATGGGTGACACCTGCCGCTTGCTCGAGCCCTTTGAGGAGGCCACTTTATTTGTCAGTTGCCAGGACTACAGGATAAATAACATCATTCCATTCATTCACATCCTGAAGCAGATGCTGATAAATCTGGCTGGCCATCTACATTTCACAGCCACCTGAGCCCTGTGTTGGCTCATCTGGCAGAGGAAGACATTCACGTACAATCAATGTATATGGAAATGGGTTATTTATCTGCAAAAGGGACAGGACAGGAGCAGGAGGAGCCGGAGGATAATAAGAAGCTGGAGGGCAATGAGGAAGGCCAGGCAGATGACCTCGAACTCCATGGTGTATGCAGTGAAGATAAAGGCAGGGAATGCCTCCGAGTCCCTTGCGCAAATGGCCAGACGCATGCTGAGTTGCTTGCGTGGTGACAGCTGTATTATCAACATTCAGCAGAGGGATGACTACTGGCTTTCCACCATATTAGACCCTCACTACTGCTCCAAAATAGGGGCCTTTTCTCCACCTGCTGAGAGGGAGGATAAACTCAACTACTGTCAAGGCATCCTATGTAGTCAGTAGGTCACTGTCCATGTGCGCCATCGCCCATCCTCAGCAAGGTATGACCAGAGGGGCCCTCTGCACTTAGACTAGACTGCCATAACTGCTGGAGGGGAGTGGGGTGACAGAAGCAGCACCAGCACACTTTTCTTCACCCGCCTACTGAAGAAACCAGGCACCAGCGGCAGCAACAGCAGGACATGGAGCAGAACCTGAACCAGAAGGTGGTGGCATACATGGACTGCACCCTGCCACCCCACATCCAAGAGCCCCTCGAATTCTAGGCAACCACACTTGATTTGTGGCTGTACCTGGCCGAGTTTGCCCTGGACAAGTTTTGATGTTCGGCCAGTAGTGTGACATCAAAGAGGGGGTTTAATGCACCTGTAGGCATAGTTACCTCAAGGAGAACATGCCTTTCCACTCAAAATGTGGAGACTAACCTTTGTAAAAATAAATCAGGTGTGGATTAGCCAGGATTTCCACACGCCAGTGACTAATGTATCAGACTAGATCATTCTGGGTGGCACACCCAAACTTTGTGAAAAAGACCCATTTCTTCTGGCCACCTGCTTCAGCCACTATTCTGATGCTGCCACCTGTCTGATGCCATACACCTGCTGCCTCTGTGGCCATCTTCTTCTACTGCCATCCACAATCTAGTGCTGTTACTGATGCTGCTGTTGCCCCCTACCTCCCCACTCTGTGACTTGGCCACTGTGTTAACTCCTCATGCGGTTGCCACTTCTCCACTTTGTGACTGGGCCACTATGTTGACTCCACATGCGGTTGCTACTAGAGATGAGCGAATCATTTAAAAAATTATTCGCCGAACATTCAATGAACTTTTCCTAAGATTCGTATATTCGACGAATAGATTTGTTGTATTTGCATACAAAATATATGTTATTATGTGCTATTAGAGAACATTCGCGCACTAATAACGCACGTTCATTTAAAAAATGTACCCAACTTCTTAGAAGACGTACGCATGAGCGTACAAATAGTGTACGAATCCTAAGCATACTATTGGCTACGCGATTACGTAATGTGCAGGCGTGCACTCCTCAGAGGCAGAGCGAATATTCGAAAATGGCATCCAGGCGATCCTCATCATTTAGCTCTGAAGAGCTGAAATTCCTGATCCGGCTGATGGACAGAGAGGATTACGATGGCACACACCGCCATCCAAACCAGCATAAGAAGGAGGTGATCCAGCAGGTGATCCAAGGTCTGCACCATCGTTTCCACACCGTACGGACCCTGGGCCAGATCCAGCGGAAATGGTCCGATCTGAAATTCAAATGCCCAGAGCGGCTTAATGAGATCCGCGCAGAGATACGGCAGGGTGAGTAACAAAATATTTGATAAGCAAAAACATGTAAAAAAATTAGTGTACTGTATTGTATATATACCAGCAGTCACTGCGAATAATGAAAAAAGTATAGAAGGACAACGTTGTCGTGCGTAGTGCGCTGCAGTAATTTTGTTTCATGCTAGGCAATGCCTCTAACTCTCGACCCAAACAACTTAAGTGAAGGTATTCTAGTCATTATTGTTAATGGTGCTGGCCGTTCTCCCGTTTGTGTCAGGCAAATGCAACTGTTGTATTTTCGCTCCGGCTGCCTCTCAGCAGGGGTTAACGTGCTGAGGCCGGATTCGCGGCCCGCCCCCATTACAGTGAATTTGGGCCAGAGCGCGGTTCCGGCCCCACACGTGTACCTGCGGCAGCGCGGATCCGGAGGGACCCTTCACCCGCCGGATCCGGGCTGCCGCTCGTGTAGAAGTAGCCTTAGGCCATTATTTCATGATTTTTGACAGCTGCTGCACCACAGAGGAGCCGCTCTCACCATCCTCCACGCCAGCGAGACAGGACCCCACCTGCCCCTCCAACACCACCAGCCCAGCTACCAGAGGTAGAAGGTAGGTTAAAAAAAAAGTGTAATGGGTGGACCTTCTGTCTTCAAAATATGAGCTAAATGTATGTTTTATCTTTGGTAGCTCCAACAGACAGGGAGCAGTTTTCCCCTGGACCATGGGAAGACCACGCCATATGGATGATCAGTAAGTACTACAAAAGGCTCAGTCAGTACAGAATACATGTCACAGAATAAGTCGCTCCAGTACATTAAAGTTTAGATTTTTTTTGTGGGACAACCACTGTAACTCGATCATACAAACTAAGTACATAACTGTTTTCACCCCTACAGACATCCCCACTGACTTTGAAGTGGAGGCTGGATTATGGCGCCTTGGCTCCAGGCTCCACGCTGCCTCCCAGCTCATTCGTGGCCTGCAGCTGGAGCTGCAAGGACATGATGGCCCGACGTTGGCAAAGGCCGACGTAATCTTATTTTTTTGTTCCTTTCTTTTGTTTATTATATTATTTATTTGTTAAAAAGAAGTTTTTATTTATTACTAAAATATTCTTGAAAAACCTGTGTTTTGAGTGTTTTGTTAAACCTTTAACACCTTCCTGATCCTGACATAGTGTGAAGAAGACAGAGTTTTTTTTCCCACAGCCATTTTCCCATAATCATGAACACAGCGGTGTCTGCCGGCCGAAGTATTACTACATTACACACACTCCTGTTCACTGATTACAATTGACAGACAGAACAATAAAAAAGGCTTAGCTTGTTTGGGTAACAAGCCTGTACATTCTACCTTAACATACGCAGTGAAAATTATATATGAGCTTTTTATGGCTGCCCCGGCCAGTAGTAGTAGGGGATGGGGTATATCAGCATAGAGTGATAGGTAAAATAAATACAACAGACTGCAGTGGTGTATAACAATGTCTGCTAATATAACTTGTACGGGAGGCAGAGGCAGTGTAAAAAAAATTGTATTTTTATTTTTAAACATATATAACACATATATATATATTTTTTTTTTTTGGAGGGGGGGGACTAAAGGCTGAGGCGCCAAAACAAACTTAACAATACTAAATAGAACTATTAGTAACGTTAACTAACAACAGCTACTCTCCTACTAAGCCTAGAAAACGGAGGCGGAGGTAGACAACAGTGTTTGGTTTTGAAATAGGGTTTTGGAGACTTCGGGTTCGCACAGCCCATGACATGACACAAGACATTTGGCTGTAAAATTATGGCCCGGCTGACAGCAACAGTGGGAAGACACTCAGACTATTCGGCCCTGCAAGGCCTGATCTAATCACCACCAGCATCAGCAAGAGGAGTATGAAATTTGGAAGTAATCCAGCCATTATTCATTTTTATAAAGGTATTTTTTTTGAACACTGCCCGGTGACAGATTTGTCCTTTTGGGTGACACCCCCCCCCAGCGGCACTAAAAACCCTCTCTGACATGACACTTGAGGCTGGGCAGGAAAGAAGCCCTAGTGCATAGTGGGACAGTTCCGGCCACTGTTGGCCTCAGGTAGGCTGTCCTCTATAACCGCCGGATTATAAGGTGGGCTTCGGTGGCTTCTTTTTTTAGAAATTGCAGAAGGGACACCACTAGGAGGGAACACTGAAGCCCTGGTGGAACAACGGGCAAGTATTGCAAATACTACTAGTAGATGCTCCGGCTACAGGTCTTTTGGCACTGCTGCCCTGTGCCACCTTCTCCTTTTTTTTAAAGCTCAAAGTCTGGCTGGAACTGGACCCCTTTTGCTTATCCATTACAGACATTTTTCAATTCACTCTTTAGCCCTGCAGCTGGTCTTTGTCCCTGTATCTTACTGTCTCTCCCTGTCTCTCCCTGTCTCTCCCTGTCTCTCCCTATCTTTCCCTGTCTCTCTCTCCCTGCTTGATTAAATACTAGCCCTGAACTGGCCCTGCACTTGCCCTGCAGTATCCCTGATATCTGTAATATGGATTCCCAGAGCAATTACACCCCAATTTTCACAAAACTGGTCTCAGAGTCTCAGAACTTCACACACAGTGCTTCTGCTCGTCTCAGCAGTTGCAGCAGAAGTGATGCGTCACTGGCTTACCGAGCCTGAGCCAATCAGAGCAAGCCCTGCCCACTAGGTCAGGTGACCGCTTTCTTCCCGGGCGTTTGCGCACGATAAACAAACTAACAGTAAAAGTTCGCTCATGAATTGAATTTGTACGCAACAGCGTATACAGTAACTTATACGCAGCAATAGCGTATAATTTATAGGACAAACTACGTAGCGAATGCGTACAAAGCCAAAGCGAATCACCTAATATTCGGATTCGCTTCGCAGCTAAAAATTCCCAAGATTCGATACGAATCAACGAATCGACGAATCGATTCGCTCATCTCTAGTTGCTACCCTCAAAAATCTGTAACTGGGCCATTGTGTTGACTCCTCACGCAGTTGCCACCCTCACTACTCTGTAACTGGGCCACTATGTTGACTCTTCATGCAGTTGTCACCTCTGTACTTTGTAACTGGGCCACTGTGTTGTCTCCTGATGCAGTTGCCACCTCCCCACTCTGTGACTGGGCCACTATGTTTACTCCTCATGCAGTTGCCACCTCACCACTCTGTGATTGGGCCACTGTGTCGACGCCTCATGTGGTTGCCACCTCCCCACTCTGTGACTGGCCCATATGTTGACTCCTCTTGCAGTTGCCACCCACACCACTCTGTGACCGTGCCACTGTGTTGATTCCTCATGCAGTTGCTAACTCACCACTCTGTGACTGGGCCATTATGTTGATGCCTCATTGGTTGCCACCCTCCTTACACTGTAACTGGGCCACTGTATTGACCTCTGATGCGATTGCCACTTCACTATGTAAGGGGCCATTATGTTGACTTCTCATGCGGTTTACACCCTCAACATTTTGCCACAAGTGTCCCTGTTGGGTCTTGTTGACATCACTATTTTTTTACCCTTCTTCTGATCTGTCAGAAGGATGGAAAAATGAAAAACTCAATGGATCCTGTCTTTCGATCATCTGTAAAGCCTCTATCACACGGTCCCTATTTTGAATCACTCATGATTTGTAAGCCAAAAGCATGAGTGGGTAAAAAACACAAAAGACATGCAACAATTCCAGTCACGTGTTATCTTTATTATGGATCCACCCCTGGTTTTCTTTGACCTTAGCAATACTGATGGATTACTGACCAAATGGATCAGTTTCTTTAGGGTTGTTCTTGTGACGGATTGGAAGAAAGAAAAAAAAACAACAATGATGTCAACACAAACCTACTGCTGACACCCTCTCCACTGTGTCATGGGGCCACTACTTGTATCAGTGTGTAACAGAGCAGGTTCTGTAGACATCTATGTGGAATCAGCTGATGGTGTAAAAGGAGTTCACTCTTTAGTACAATCTTGGGCCACTGCACGGTACTTTATTCCTTATGCTAACATTGACCTGTAAGGCAGAGTTCACACTTGAGTTATTTGGTCAGTTTGGGCCCAATAATTTACTAAATAACTGAAGTGTGAACTGATTCTAAGAGTCACGCCTGTCAACTGCCTGTCATACTGACGCACAGTAACGGTTTCACTGCCACAGCAGACTACCTAATATGCATGTTTCTGATATGCAGTGTTGTACACCAATATACAGGCTCTCTGCAGCCGGCAAATAACTGATTTGCCAAGAATAAATTCGGATTGAATCAAATTTTGGGGGAAAATTCGGCAAAGCATCCTAATAAAATTTATGAAAACTTCTCTAATCTCTAGAACTGATTTTAAGTCTCAGAAAATTCTGCCACAAAATCAGTAGTGTATGAAGGCACCTTAAGTCCCTAAGTATATGTATGTTTATTTGCCATTGCTACTATACACAGTGTAATCAGTAAGTAGTAAGAAACAAAATAGTGTTCTCAGGACCCACAAGATGTTTTAAAACTCCCAAATTGTAAAATATTAAAAATAGTAGTTTAGTAAAATAATAGACAGGACTTAGCATTTCCCAAGCCCAGTGGAGGAGTTCAGCACCTGTTCTTTTAACAATCTGATAGCTTGCGGGAAGAAGCATTTTTGTAGTCTGGCTGTGGAGGACCAGATGCTTTGAAACCTCCTGCCAAATAGTAAGAGGTTAACAGGGTGGGAAATATTTCATATAATATTCAGATACTTTTGTATACAGCACTTGATATGGATATCTGCAATATAAGGAAGAGTGTGGACGATGATCTTTTCTGCTGTCTTTATCATGCACTGCAGTTTCCATATGTTCGAGGAGATGCAGCTTCCAAACCAAGCAGTAATACAGCTGATGAGAATACTCTCGATGTACCCTCTGTATAAAGGTGATGAGATTGGGGGATTGGGGGCAGGAGGGTAACAAGCACCTTCTTTAGTTTTCTCAAGAAGTATAGGCGTCGCTGTGCTTTCTTGCATAGGGAGTTGGCGTTGTTAAAGGGAACCTGTCATCTCCGAAACACCCCCTGAACTAGAGTAAGTGTTGTAGTAAGTGTAGTGTAAGTGATGTTGAATCCGATTGTGAAAGTTTTATCTTCATACTCACTTCCATTCTGACACTGTGCTCCCACAAACTTGCAGCAGAATGCACTCACTGGACTCTTCTTTGAGTCCTCTCCATTATGTGAGTGAGCACTGGAGTCCACTGAGTGCATTTTACTGCTAGTTTGTCAGAGCACAGCGTCAGAATGCAAGTGAGTATGAAGATAAAAATTACATATTCGGATTCAGCACCACTTACACTATACAATGCTTACTCTAGTTCAGGGGGTGTTTCGGAGATGACAGGTTCCCTTTAAAGCCAGGAGGAACCTTACAAGAGAACAATTTGTCACTCACCCCAAATGAGTTCTGGATGACAAAAACAAGATAAATGTTATGTAACTGTTCAACTGTTACTCATAAACTTACTTGCACATGAATTTAATGCTTGAACTGGAGAACATCAAACTTCAACACTTAGGACAATAGAAATTAGGCAGGCATGTAATTCTGCATAACAATGCAGATTTATAAACTATGCAGGTGTATAGGTTTCTGGATAGTATCCCATGATATTAGCCACCATTAGTTATTGTTGCCTCTGGCAGTCAAGCAGACAAAGATAACTCAGAAATAGCTAAAGAGAATAATTTAAGAATTCAAACAAGAAAACAGCACAGTTAAATGCTGTTTGTTTTAGGCAATGTTACAGCAGTTTTGCATGCTTGTTAAGCAGATCTAGGATTCTACTTCTTAACATAAGTTATGGTTCAGTTTTACTTAAAAATTATATCATGTTCAGCAAATAATATTCTTTGGTTAGTGATTGTGGACATGATCATATTATCCTATGATGTCTTAGGCCTCATTCAGACATCAGTGTTTTGGTCAGTGATTTCCCTTAATTATAAGGGAAAGATCTGCTCCTTTACTGTGTTTAGAGCCACACCTGGATTTGACTCACACTGATGGAAATCACTGACCAAAACACTGACGTGTGAATAATCCATAACAGTATATTCAGTGGACCTTTGCGGTGTCCTGATTTTCCAGCTGTCATACGAACAAAAAAATGCATCTGTATTTCAACCATAAGACCATCTGAATATGGCCATACACATTAGACTGATACACATTTGTGACCCTCATACTCATAGGGAGGAGTAAACTATTCTCACACCCCTCTTGCAGTACCACATCTCCCTAGAGAAAAAAATAAATCAACTGGCCAATCCCTCTTCCTTAGACATCTGTCTTTGGGGCAGAGTCGAGAAGCTCCATACACATTAGATGGACTGACTGAAATCGTCCAACAACCTTCTACTGTGTATGGCTCGCTAAAGTCTGATGAGAATCTGAAAAAAATTACCATTGCTGCATTGAATCCAAAGAACAGATTCAGTTGAAGACCTGTCTTTCTACTGGAGAAACAAAGAAGACATCTGAGAAACCATGCAGATATGGCTATGGATTGGAGCATTTTTTTATCGATTTAGATGCATTTATAAGCTAACAACATTTTTGTAACCGTTTCATTAAGAAATTTGCTCTGCAGCTTCTATGTTTCATAGTACATAGCAAACTGAAAAAAATGAAATAAAAACCTTTTAGAAAAATTATTTTTACAGCCCAAACTTACTAACAAAAGGGCATCTATATCTTTTAAGTATATGTAGCAATCCTTTAGTATAGTAGGAGTATTTGGACACACAGGGCACCAGCAGTCATTGGGAATCAGTAGCCATCTTCTACTTTAAAATATAGCTGATGGAAGTACTGACATATTCCTGTTTTCACCCAGGCAGCCTCTCTGAAATGAGCATGCTCCGATGCTCTCATTTGTTGAATCACACAGGGCAAAGGCTTTTTTGGAGATTGGTGACGTACTGGGCTCTCCATGGGTAAAGCTAGGCAGAGGCTTCTGCCTAGCAGTGGGCCCAGTGAAGTCACCAGCACTAATGGGAGACAGAGGAGAAACGAGAGGAGAGGCATATTATATGGGCAACGGAGCTGATAATATATTGGAGGTGAGCGAAAGTGCTGAATGGGAGGCCAGACAGGAGGATGTTGCAGTAGTCCAGGTGGGAGATGATGAGGACATGCACTAGTATTTTAGGAGTGAATAGGAGAGATGTTCTTAAGTTGAAAGTGGCAGATAAAGGTAAGGGTTTGGATATGTGGCTTGAAGGACAGGGCAAAATCAAATGTTATCCCAAGACAGCGGACCTGCGAAACTGGAGAAAGTGTTGTGCTATTAACTGTAGTGAACAGGTCAGGTAGGGGGGCTGAGTGACATAATGGAAAGACAATGAATTCAGTTTTCTTCATGTTGAGTTTTAGGAGGAGAAGAATGAAGATATAGCTGACCAACATGCTGGGATTCTGGATAGCAAGGAAGTGACATCTGTGACAGAGAGGTAGATTTGAGTGTCGTCAGCATAAAGGTGGTATTAGAAGCCATGGGACTGTATGAGTTGTCCCAGGCTGAATGGCATCCTGACAGAGAACTCGCTCGTGTGAAAGAGCCCTTAAAGTTATGTGTTTACATTTGATACAGAGGCTCCAAACCTCAGAAGGACAGCAACCGCATTGAATGCATGCTGGTATCATGACAGAACCTCAATGGACCCAACTGCATGTCACAGATGGATCTAGCAGGACATGTTGAACGCAAATATGAACAGAGCCCTTACACTGCTCAAAGGCATTATGGAAACCTGAATTAAGCGCATTCTAAAGGTACGACGGCACGGTTGTGCTGAGGTCAAATACCGTGTGAGAAATTAGGCCACAGCTGTCTAATATTTAACTAATGAAGACTGCACTGTATAGCCGGTCTGCATTGTTTATGGCCACGCAGTAGCACTTGGCCGCAGTCGGCCATGCCTTGAATGCCCTATGACCTCACTGTGTGGTTGTACCCTAAGTATGGTTGTTAGTAAGGGTTCGATGACCATTATCATTCTCAGTCTATCCATGTATATACTTATATATATTTGTATATACAGTATATAATCTCTTAATATTATAAAAATGAGTTTCTGTCTGTCTGTTCTCTATGCGCGATCAAACTACTGGACCGATTTTCACCAAATTCGGCACATAGGTACATCAGGTGTCCGGGAAGGTTTTAGACCAGGTCTCATCTCTAAGACAAACCATTCCTGAGATATTCCCAAAATATGATCTCCATTAGCCAACATTACAACTGGGAACTTTGGTTTTAAACTCCAACTGCCATTCTCTGCAAAGGCACACACAGGGAGGGGAGGTTTCCATAACAACCAGGTAATTATCAGCAGCTGAGGAGCTCATCCATTTCTATTTACTGACACTGTTAAAGGTATTCCGTTACCATAAATATAACTTATGTTTTTTTTTATTACTACAGTTCAGTAGTAATAAAAGATGTTTTCCTCCACTGTTGCCCATTGCGTGGCCTCATTAATAAGCATGGTATCGACCTTTAATTCAGGCCACCCTAAAAGAAGTACTTAAAACCCCCGCCCCAGGTCTCACTAAGTCACACCCCCGACTCTGTCAAGCCACACCCCCTTTCACTCCGCAGCCAACAGAGATTGAAAAAATAAAGGTAAAAATCAACTTCTGTCAGCTGCAGGGATGGGTGGGAGGTTGACTTTCTTTCTGCAACAACACACACAAACATTAAATAAAATAGATTAAATCCACCCATGCGAAGCGTTTTGCTAATCCCTGCCCCCGACTCTGTCAGGTCACGCCCCCTCCCACTCCGCAGCCAATGGGGATTGAAAAAATGAAGGTAAAAACAAACTTCTGTTTGCTGCAGGGGTGGGAGGGTGAATTTCTCCCTGCAACGACACACACAAATTTTAGATGAAGTAGACTAATTATAGACTACAACCGTTCGAAGCGTCTTGCTAAGCCACGCCCCAACTCTTTCAGGCCACGCCCCCTCTCACTCCGAAGCCATTCTGCAACGACATGCAGAAACATTAAATGAAATAGATTAAATGCACCTATGCGAAGCTCTTTGCTAAGCCACGCCCCCGACTCTGTAAGGCCACGCCCCCTCCCACTCCGCAGCCAACAGGGATTGAAAAAATAAAGGTAAAAATCAACTTCTGTCAGCTGCAGGGATGGGTGGGAGGTTGACTTTCTTTCTGCAATGACACACAGAAACATTAAATGAAATAGATTAAATACACCCATGTGAAGCGTCTTGCTAATCCTCGCACCGGACTCTGTCAGGTCACGCCCCCTCCCACTCCGCAGCCAAAGGGGATTAAAAAAATAGAGGTAAAAATAAACTTCTATTTGCTGCAGAGGTGGGAGGGTGAATTTCTCGATGCAACGACACACAAAAATTTTAGATAAAATAGACTAATTATAGACTACAACTGTTTGAAGCGTCTTGCTAAGCCACGCCCCAACTCTGTCAGGCCACGCCCCCTCTCACTCCGCAGCCATTCTGCAACAACACACAGAAACATTAAATGAAATAGATTAAATTACCTATGCGAAGCGCTTTGCTAAGCCACACCCCCAACACTGTCGGGTCATGCCCCGTCCCACTCCGCAGCCAACGGGGATTAAAAAAATGAAGGGAAAAATAAACTTCTGTTTGCTGCAGGGGTGGGAGCGTGAATTTCTCTCTGCAACGACACACAAAATTTTAAATGAAATAGACTAATTTCAGACTACAACCAATCGAAGCATCTTGCTAAGCTACACCCCCAACTCTGTCAGGCCACGCCCCTCCCACTCCGCAGGCAACAGGGATTGAAAAAAATCAGCTGCAGGGGTGGGAGGGTGAATTTCTCTCTGCAACGACACACAAAAATTGTAGATGAAATAGACTAATTTTAGACTACGACCATTCAGTACTAATACAAGATGTTTTTTTCCACTGCTACCCATTGCGGGTCCTCATAAATTACCATGTCATCGACCTGTAATTCATGCCACCCTCAAAAGAAGGACTTAAAACCCCCGCCCCAGATCTCACAAAACCACGCCCCGACTCTGTCAGGCCATGCCCCCTCCCACTCCGCAGCCAACGGGGATTGAAAAAATGAAGGTAAAAATCAACTTCTGTCAGCTGCAGGGGTGGGAGGGAGGTTGGATTTCTTTCTGCAACAACATACAGAAACATTAAATGAAATAGATTAAATATATCCGTGCAAAGCAATGTTTTCTTCCATTGTTACCCATGGCGTGTCCTCATAAATTACCATGGCATCGACCTGGAATTCTGGCCACCATCAAAAGAAGGACTTAAAAGCCCACCCCAGGTCTTGCTTCGTAAGGCCCCGACTCTGTCAGGCCACGACCCCTCCCACTCCGCAGCCAATGGAGATTGAACAATTGAAGGTAAAAATCAACATCTGTCAGCTGCAGGGATGGGAGGGAGGATGACTTTCTCTCTGCAACGACACACAGAAACATTAAATGAAATAGATTAAATATACCCGCGCAAAGCAATGTTTTCTTCCACTGCTACCAATTGTGTTTCCTCAAATTACCGTGGCATTAACCTATAATTCAGGCCACCCTGAAAAGAAGGACTTAAACACCCCCCCCCGTCTCTCATTAAACCACGCCCCCTCACACTCCGCAGCCAGTGGGAATTGAAAAAATGAATGTAAAAATCAATTTCTGTCAGCTGCATTGACTTTCTCTCTGCAACGACACACAGAAACATTAAATGAAATAGATGAAATATACCCAGGCGAAGCCGGGTCTTTCTGCTAGTATATAATAAATAGTACTTTTGGAATCCTGGAAAAGACACACTCTGGCCTTCATACCTGGAGCGCCATAGACCTACAACATCTTGTGTAGGACTATCTGGTAAATTCATGCTAATTCGGCATTAATAAAAATTGGATTATGATGTGACATGTAGAGATGAGCGAATCTATTTGCCGATTCGTTGATTCGTATCGAATCTTGGAAATTTTTAGCTGCAAAGCGAATCAGAATATTAGGTGATTCGCTTCAGCTTTGTACGCATTCGCTACGTAGTTTGTCCTATAAATTATACGCTATTGCTGCGTATAAATTACTGTTGCGTACGAATTCAATTCATTAGCGAAATTTTACTGTTAGTTCATTTATCATGTGCAAAAGCCCGGGAAGAAAGCGGTCATCTGACCTAGTGGGCAGGGCTTGCTCTTATTGGCTCAGGCTCGGTAAGCCAGTGATGCATCACTTCTGCTGCGACTGCTGAGATGAGCAGAAGCAATGTGTGTGAAGTTCTGAGACTCTGAGACCTATTTTGTGAAAATTGGGGTGTAATTGCTCTGGGAATCCATATTACACATAACAGGGATACTGCAGGGCAAGTCAGGGCCAGTTCAGGGCTAGTAATTAATCAGGCAGGGAGAGAGAGACAGGGAGAGATAGGGAGAGACAGGGAGATACAGGGACAAAGACCAGCTGCAGGGCCACAGAGTGAATTGAAAAATGTCTCGAATGGATAAGCAAAAGGGGTCCTGTTCCAGCCAGACCTCGAGCTCTAAAAAAAGGAGAAGGTGGCACAGGGCAGAAGTGCCAAAGGACCTGTAGGCGGAGCATCTACTAGTAGTATTCGCAATACTTGGCCGTTGTTCCACCAGGCTAACCCACCAAGGCGCAAAATTGTAGTGGAGGAGAAAGTGGATGAGGTAGTGGAATGGATGCCACGCTCATCTCAGTCTCAGCCAGATGATCTGCTGTCATCTGCTGATACAGTATCCATATGAAGCCAGGGGTCAGACTCAGAGCGTTCCTCCTGCTCCACCATTCCTCTCCAGCAAAGCCCGTCATTTTCGTACGCACTTTGTACGCTTATGCGTACGTGTTCAAAGAGGTTGCGTACCTTTTTACCTGAACGTTCGTTATAAGTGCGCAAATGTTTGCTAAAAGCCATATAATTATGTATATTTTGTACGCAAATTCAACGAATCTATTCGTCGAATATACGAATCTTAGGAAAAGTTCGGCGAATGTTCGGCGAATAAAATTTTGCATGATTCGCTCATCTCTAGTGATACGGAAATGTTTTAAAATAGAACAGTTATGAAATGCTGACAGTTTTAGGTCCCATTCACCGTCTGTTTTTTTGCACATCCTGAAAAACTGTCCGTTTTTTGCGGATCCGCTGTTCTGTAAAAAGCTCAGTTTTTCTAGGCCATCCGTTCCGTTTTTCCGTTAAAAACTGAAAAAATGTTTCCGTATGTCATCCGTTTTTGCGGATCCGCTAAAAACGGAAGGTGGAATCAAATCTGAATAAAATTTGAATATTTTATTGTTGCTAGGATATCAGCCAGTCAGGTGCTCATCCAGGTGCCATTTTGTTTGGTTGATCGTGTCGTTTGGTGTGTTAGGTGAAATTTGTGCTAGTGTTTGTCAAATTTTTCCTTCATTTTCTGTGTGTTTTTCATCATGGCCCAGGCTATTAGTGCAGTTCTCTTCCGCTGGCTCCTTTCCAGGAGATTTGGACAGCAAGCAACCATGCTGGACGAAGAACCAGGGAGGAGAAGGCGACAGTGGATACATCCCATTGTCACCCAGCGTCTTCGGAAGGGACAATTTCATAAACTTTACAATGATCTGCGACAGGACCCCATCAAATTTCGGAATTACTGTCGCATGTCCATGGAGGCTTTTGATCATCTTGTCGTCTCTCTCCATCCGGACCTGACCTTCGTGGACACCAGCATGAGGCGTAGCATCTCTGCAGAAGAATGTCTGTTTGTCACGTTGAGGTAAGTTTTTTGTGTTTTTTTTTGTATTTTTTACATTTCCCTATTTCAATGTGCCCTTTCGATAATCACTTCTAGCTATAGCATACTAGTACTTAGTCCCTTTTTTGTTTTCCCCCTTAAAGGTACCTTTTATCTTTTCCTTACTGTAACAGTATAAATAATAATATATTGGCTAATTAATGATGCATCTGCAAATGAGCTACTAAGTGTTTTGAAGCCATGGCAGTACATCCATAGTGTTTTTTTTTTTGGTGAATGTTGTAATTTATTTGTTTCTCATTTTCCTTTACACAGATTCCTTGCTATGGGAAATTCGTTTGCTTTGCTGCACTTCGAGTTTCTGCTTGGGATCTCAACAATCTCTGGGATCGTCTGCCATACTTGTCAAGTTATCTGGCATCGTCTCAGAGAAGTGGTGATGCCCCCCCCAAGGCGGAAGATTGGCTACGTATTGCTGAGGGTTTTTACCAATCTGCGCAATTTCCTAACTGCATTGGGGCACTGGACGGAAAACACATCCGTGTGAAGAAGTCACCTTACTCAGGATCCCGGTATTACAATTACAAGCAATATTTTTCTGTGGTGCTGATGGCCTTAGTTGACAGTAACTACAGGTTTGTAATTGTCGATATTGGGGCCTATGGGAGCACTTCAGACGCCCGCATCTTTAGTGCTTCCAGAATGGGTGACAGACTTCACACAAACCAGCTTGCCCTGCCAGAGCCAAGAAGACTTCCCGGATCTGCACGTTCTCTGGCTCCATTTGTGATCGGGGCTGATGAAGGATTCGCATTGTCCCCAAATCTGATGCGGCCCTTCCCTAGACGCGATCTGGATGAACGTAAGCGCATCTTCAACTATCGTCTGACTCGTGCCCGCCGGTATGTGGAGTGCGCTTTTGGAATACTCTGTGCTAAGTGGAGTGTGTTCTTGTCATCCATCCAGATGAATCCGGACAATGCCACCCTGGTGATACAGGCTTGTGTACTCCTGCACATTCTTTTTATTTATATTTTTTTGTTTGTTGATTTTTTGGAATTTCGTTTGAATACCTTCTAATACCTCATTACAACTATCTTTTTTAGAATTTTTGTTTTTAACAAAAATTTTTTAAATGAAATTGTACCCGCTACATGCTAATTTCAGGGTTGTGTCCTTTTTTTTGGGGGGGGGGCACAAATTTTTGTTTATAATAAATTCTTCAAATAAGGTAAGTATTTTTTTGTAAAAAAAAATAAAATATATTTACTATTATGCACTTGACCTTAGGCGTTCAGAGACGTATGGTCTATGAGCAGGCCATTTGTTCAAAACCCACATATAGTGTTTCAATAGAATTGTGACACATAATAGTTTATTTTTATCCTGCATTGGACTTCTGGACCGCCGCTAGACTATTACCAAAAGCACAAATGCATTTTGAAATGTGTCCCAATAGTCCGGCGGGTGTCCAGATATGCACATCATCAATAACATAAATCATTTCTGTGCGCTCCAGTGAACTTGATCTATGTTGCTACAGGACATAGGATCCAATCATGGGCAATATGTCTCAGAGCGTATAAGGTATGGTCAAAGTGCCAACACGGAAAACATGTTAGCGAACAATACACATTATATATTCACATTGTCAAATAAAGTGTTTAAAAAAGACTCAGAGACATAATCAACTTAAACTTTTTTTGTAATAAACATATTAAAATAAAAATCTCTTTTTGAGGTCAAAAGTCATCACCAAAAACTTAAAGTTCAAAAAGGTCTCGGATAAATGAGCCCGGGTTGTAAGTAGCCGACGATGTAGACGGTTGTCGACTTGCCTCCAATGTATGTCCCTGATGGTAAGTAGTGGCTGATGGTGGGTAATATGGCCCCAGAGGAGGTGGGTAGACCGTGGGGTTTGGAACTGGTCTCCCAGAAACTATCTGGTCTCTGGTCCGCTCCAGGAAATGCTCCACGCCTTGGGGGTCGGGTGAAGCAGCAAAAATATAAAGCAAATTTGACACAGCAGCCATGCACCTTGCCTGCCGGTCATCAGGCACACGTTGCAAAAAGGGGCCTTGACTTTTTAATAATTTTTCCTCCTTGGTGTCACCACGATCCTGGTTCAGATACTCGAGAACCCTCGCATCAATGAGGGCTCGAGTATCCAAGCCAGAATCATGGTGATGGGCTCCCCTACGTCTACCTGATGAACGGCGGGGTGGTGGCTGCTGTGTGGGGGCTTGTTGGGGACCTCGGGAAGGTGGAGAAGTGGCTGGTTCCGCAGACGTTACTAAATCCTCTGTGGACCTTGAGGCTTCTTCCACAGCCACATTTGCCGAAGGCCCTTGGGAAGTAGGCTCGATGTGGCTTTCTTGTGAAGAAAGTGGTTGGGTGTCCGAGTCCCCTTCCTCATCCTCCAGATTGTCAACAGATCTTAAAAAATGGAAAACACAGTTGTTTAGTGCAAAATGTTAAAATAAGTCCAAAAAATACATCGCCCAAAAATTTAAAAACAAGAACAAAAAAAAAAAAAAAACCCGGCACAACAGCAAGTGCAAGATGTGTGGGTGGCAGTTAAGTAAAATCATAAAGGAAGCGGGGGCCAGCAAGATGCATAGATTGCAAGGGAATGGATGTCAAAACCATGATCTGGTATGCAAACACATATCTGGTTTGAGCGGACCCCTTGTATATGGGCTGCAATAGGGGCACATGCCGGCAAAGTACGTGGATCATATCAGCGAATGAAAAAAGGATTTAAAAAGTGACACATCGATGGCACACACCAGCTTGTATGCCCATGCGTCCACAACAACCATAAGTAGCCCAAGCAACAGAATTTGGCAAAGAAAACCAGGAGATGTGGTTCTAAGAAAACATTCACATGAAAGTGTCCACAACACACATGCGGTGGTCACTATGTCAGGGCCCGAGGGATGTGTTTCTAAAATTATGGGAAAATGGACGTGCACTACATGGACATGCTGGGTGTGTGGGCACCCCTAAAAAATTATGAAAGCTTGGCATACTGTATATAGACAGATATAAAAACAGTATTCACAACTATATGCATATACAAATTATTAGTAAATTTATAAAATAGATAAAAACTTACGGTCTTAACTCCATAACTGCCTTTAAGAATTGTAGTTGCTGCGTATAGAGATACAGCTTCTTTGACAAAGAGCCATCAACACTTCTTTTCTTTTGAGTTAATTCCCGTCGGAATTGGTCCCGAAACAAGTGCTACCGATTTTTGATCTTGGCAACTATGAAAAAAAAACAAAAAAATATTACACATTACCACAAAAACTAGAAACAAAAAAAATACAGTTAGTATCTGCCAGCCATGCAAAAGTATGTTAGGCCCAAACAGAATCATGCACAGCAAGCAAATAAATGTACATTACAAAGTGTGGCGAAGAAAAAACTATAACCATCACCATGTGCATGAATGTATTTGGCCAGAGAAAAATTTAACAGACATTGCAGATATTACATGAAATAACTCTAACTGTGGCATAGCAAGGCACCTCTGAACTACAGCATATGTATGCACAATTACATATGCTGCTGGCCTGAGCTGCCTTGCAATGCAAAAATAAAAAATATATATATTACATGCAAATGGTTAACACTTTTCCTAATGTAAGCATACATAGCCTGTTTTCTACAAAATGCATTGCTAGTCGACATCAAACTCTCCAGTATGGAGTCAAACTACTACTCCATAGAGCACGCCATGGTGGGAGTAGTAGTTTCATTACAGCAGGAAAGCCACAGGTTGCATACACTACGATATAGCCAAATACAAAGTAAAAATCAAGTCACACATGTCCAACAAACTTTTAAAAGTTGCCACTCACTTAAAGGGAACCTGTCATCTCCGAAACACAACCTGAACTAGAGTAAGCGTTGTATAGTGTAAATGATGCTGAATCCGATTATGAAAGTTTTATCTTCATACTCACTTCCATTCCGACGCTGTGCTCCCACAAACCTGCAGTAAAATGCACTCACTGGACTCTTCTTTGAGTCCTCTCCATTATGTGAGTGAGCACTGGAGTCCAGTGAGTGCATTTTACTGCCAGTTTGTCAGAGCACAGCGTCGCAATGGAAGAGAGTATGAAGATAAAAATTACATAATCGGATTCAGCATCACTTACACTATACAACGATTACTCTAGTTCAGGGGGTGTTTCGGAGATGTCAGGTTCCCTTTAAGCTTTGTCTTTTCTTGCTGTCTGCGTTTTCCCAGGCAGTGCCACACAGCTCACGGCCAATTTCAGACCAAGACCTTCTGGAGCCTGTCATGATATGACTCTGCCCTTGTGTCCCAAAGATTAGGGCGTTCTTGTATCAGAACTATGAGCTGCTCCACATCTATCATGGATGGCATTTCTCCAGCTCTTCTCTGTGGAAATTCCTGGACCAATCACGTTCAACCTGGGCCGACCACATGGTTCTCTGTGGGCTGAATCTTTTTTTTTTTTGTGCCTCCAGGAACGGAATCCGCAAATGCGGATGACATGCGGATACCTTTCCGCATGTCTTCCGCATTTATGAGGTTCCATAGACTTGTATTGAGCAACGGACCTCAAAATCGCGATCAAAGTAGTACAGAAGGATTTCTTTTTGCGGACAGTCGGAACGGACACACGGATGCGGAATGCACACGGTGTACTGTCCGTATTTTTCCGGGACCCATTGAAATGAATGGATCCGCATCCTATCCGCATAATTGTCCGTAATTGCGGAAACGGATGCAGAAAGGATGCGGACACATTATACGGACGTGTGAATGGACCCTTATAGAGATTCTGAGTGACATTTCTGAAAAGGTGTCTATTTGCAGTATGCTCATGATTTTTTCTTTACAATTTAAGTACAGAATACTGGCATGAATAGCATCCAGTTATTGTGAGAGGTCCCGTGTTTGATAATTTCTCACACTGAGAAACATTTGTGAAAAGTACAATATATCACAATATTAGGTGTGGATTTTCCACATCGGTCAGCACAGCAGAATACAGAACATAACAGAATACTAACATCCACAAAATTTATACTTGACTGGTCACCCTCTGGTCTCTAACAATCATGTTGGCATGTGTCATGGCTGCCCTAGTCATGTCGACATGACAACTTATCAGGGTTGCCAACCAGAATTTTTCTGAACGTATACCAAAATCATGGACAGATTCTATTTTTTACAGATATATTGGTAAACCATATTGAATGATAAAGATTAGTAATCCTTGTCTACAGCTCAATCTACTGATAATAACTTATTACCAGAATTTACTGTGAGCTGTTAAATGATGATAATTATCACCAAAGTAAACTAGTTAAGCACCGCCAGCTTAAAAAAAAATCACAGACATCTATTTTTTTCATGGACACAGGAAAAAACTTGCCTATTTTTATGGACTGTCTAGAAATTTCTGGACGGTTGGCAACCTTGCAATTCATAACAAAGATGGGAGGAAGACCAAGCAAGTGTCACTGCAACAGTACAACAGGCTATACTGTGTTTTTATTTTATTATTTTTTTTTTTTTTCT